>JALIGW010000001.1:200091981-200399481 GCA_023053685.1 Diadophis punctatus similis | reverse complement strand
GCAGCTGTCAGCCTGAATAGGGACATGTGTGTGTGTGTGGTTGGGGGGGGACTGGCTGGGACTAGCCTGTGCCTCCTCATCAAGTACAGATATTGTCTGTGACAAGCAGGAGCTGCTAGGTATACGGCAATAGTGACAGGCATATCAAGGGCAGGCAAAAGTGCAAGACTCTGCACACAATACCTCTGTGTGCGTATGTGTAAATACATAACAATGCTAGAAGTGATAGATCCCTTGTAAGCACAGTGACATGCAATAGATTTTTTTTCTTTTTTCGGTCGCTGCTTTTGTGCACACTGGCATTTCGAAGACTCTTTTGAGTTGTCAGCAAATATTTTATTTCTGTAAGTGGAAGGAGACTTTTCACCTATTTATCTATCTCAGTTTTCTTGAGCCAAGGAGGGGAAGAAGGAAGAAGGAAGAAGGGAGAAAGGAGAAAGGAGAAAGGAGAAAGGGGAAAGGGGAAAGGGAAAGGGAAAGGGAGAGGGAAAGGGAGAGAGAAAGAGAAAGAGAAAGAGAAAGAGAAAAAGAAAAAGAGATCCAGGCAATTAGGTCCAGTTTTAGATGTTTTGCAAACGAATGGTTTATTCTACCACTTAACAATAAGTACCCCAACTAGATGTACACATTTAAGTCACAACTGGCTGTTGGGTCTAGTTTCAAGTAAAAAAGAAAATATCAGTAGTTTTCCTTGCATATACTTTTATACTTGTTTGCTTGACTGGGCCTCCATTAAATAAGTTCTATTAGCCTTCAGGCAGTACAGTATATAGGACAATATGGTAAATCTGCCTTGAAGCTCATTGAGCTGGAGGCATGCTACTTTATGAATGGGAGAAGCAGAGAAGAAAGCAGAAGGATGGCTGATGGATGGCCCATGGGGAAAACTGATTAGCCTCTCTGGGAAAGAATGGTTCAAGCTGAATGATATTTCTCCATAGCTCCTAAGTAGTTCTTCAGTATCACTGGCTTTCTGAGTTCAAGAAAACCATGAGGTGTAGTATTAGACACATAGTAGAACAATGGTCTATGCTGGCCGAAACATTGGAAAGTGAGCACCTGGCTCTCTTTTTTACAAAACATTCACATCGGTATTAATATTATTAATTTTATAACAGGTCTTTGTAGACCATGCCCATGGTGAGCTGGTTCCTGTAACTGTTTTTCTATGGTTTTTAATTGACTATACCCCAGCTTCCTTATGCCAATCTTTGACTGTCATAAAGGTTTGGTTGCCAATTGTTTATATAGCTTATAGAGGTTTTCTGCATTGTTATACAACTATACAGTTTGAAAGTATACAGACTGTTTTATCATCTATGCCATTTCATATAAAACCTTGAAAAAGGAACTTGTATTCAAAGATGTGCTTCCATATATGGAACTGTTAAATGAGCAGTATCACAACAAACATACTTTACGCAATTTGTCCTCCCTCCCTCCCCAATCCAGAATTTACTATTTTCTAGGAAAAATGACTCTTTTCTCTGAATCCTTCTTTCCCTTCCCTTCCTTCCTCTTTGCTAGGTTATTTGGCGCACCAGTCTTTGCTTTAAATAAAAAATGTGTAAAAAGCTACATACTATGCTCACCGCTCTGTAAAATTTCCCTGAGCACATTACTGCCCCATTTAACAAAGTTTGCTTTACTAAAGATTGCTGGACTTTGTGTGTAAGAATATGTGTATGTTCATGTGTCTGTGTCTGTGTCTGTGTCTCTCTCTGTGTTATTCTAAAAGGTATATTTGTAGAAAAGTGAAACTGAAGCTTTCATTTGATTTTTTTAAAGGTTTTGGTATCATCTTCTCAAATTCATACACTCACATAAATTCCTATTCCAATAATTCTGAAAGTCTCATTATCTAGAAACTGATATAATATCCTGGGATCATTCTATTGAGCAAGGAAATTCTTTTCACATTTTCTTTTTTCTTCTGAAGCAAAGAGAGAGAAGTTGACTTTGCATGATGAAAACCCAAGGAAGAAGTAAGGCTGTCTGGAATGAGGTTTCCTCTGCCAAAAAGCTCATTGAAAGCTTTCGTGCATTGCCAAAACAGCTTCAAGCTGGTGCAGTTTGCAAAGTGGGAAGAAAAGGAATTGAAGAAGCAAAAATAAATATTAAAGCATGTAAGAATTAAGCATTACCTACTTAAATAGCAATTACGCTGCCGAAAACAAGATCAGCACACCTGTACAAGAAAAGACACGCTTGCTCCCAACATCTGTTTGGATCCACCTGCCAGGCACCTGTTTTCCTCGTTCAATGCTATTTGATTGCTGGAGTTGTAGAGGCTCTTGTGAGGTAATGAGTGATTTTACATTATGCATGATTGAAAACAGGTGTTGTAATGCTGTAGGATTTGAAGCATGAATAATTCAGTTTGTTTCAAGTAAGTTATTTAAAAGTATGCAAGGCAATTCGTTTATTTATTTATTTCTTGAGCCACGAGTAGGTTCTTCTTTAATGCCTTCCTGGGCTTTTTTTTTTTTTTTTGGCAATCGTTTTCAGTCTCTTCCATCTCTAACCTTCCATCTTTAGTCAGATTGTTCTTAACTGTACAGCTTCATGGAGGGAAATAGATTGCGAAAGATTCAGGGAAGGAAGGAAGGAAGGAAGGAAGGAAGGAAGGAAGGAAGGAAGGAAGGAAGGAAGGAAGGAAGGAAGGAAGGAAGGAAGGAAGGAAGGAAGGAAGGAAGGAGTCAGAGAAAAGAGTCATTTTTCCAGAAAGTAGTAAACTCTGGATTGTTTAATGGACTATTCTGTTGAAAGACTCAAAAGATCAATTGTGCTCCACAGCAAATTCTGAATTTGGGGGCAAGTTTTATTTATGTTTAGTTACTTTCATATGTTTTCATTCTTAGATACTATGTAAGATATGGCAATTTACAAATATACGTAATCCCTCAATTATGACTAGAATTTCCATTGCTAAGCGATGTTATTAAGTAAGTTCTGCCCAATTTTACGATCTTTTTGGGCACAGTTGTTAAGTGAATCATGTGGTTGTTAAGCAAATCAGGCTTCTTGCATTGACTTTGCTTGTCAGGAGCCAGTTGGGAAGGTAATCACATGACCCTGCACAAGTTGCAAATACATGCTGGTTGTATTTTGTATTTGTATTTGTATTCTGAATTTTGATTATGTGACTTTGGGGATGTTGCAAATGTCGTAAGTGCAAGGATTGGTTGTAAATCACTTTTTTTCAGAACTGCATCTACATGGAGGGAAGTATGCAGTGGGGTATCCCAAGGCTCTGTCTTAGGCCCAGTACTCTTCAATATCTCTATCAATGATTTAGACAAGGGGATAGAAAAGAAACTCATCAAATTTGCAGATGACACCAAGCTGCAGGAATAGCCAACATTCTAGAAGAAAAACTCAAGATACAGAAGGATCTTGACAAACTTGAACACTGGGCCTATCTAACAAAATGAAATGCAAGAGTGAGAAAAGCGAAGTTCTACAGTTAGGCATGAAAATCCAAACCAAAAACGAAAACCAAAGAAAAACCAAAACTAGGTATAGAATAGGTGGTACCTTGCTCAATAATAGCAATTGTGAGAGGGGTCTTGGTGGACAATCACTTAACTATGAGCCAGCAGTGTGCTGAAGCTGCCAAAAAAGCCAACACAGTCTTAGTCTGCATTAAAAGAGGGACAGAATCAAGTTCACAAGAAGTGTTAATACCAGTCTATATTGCCTTGGTAAGGCCACACTTGGAATATTGCATCCAGTTTTGGTCGCCACAATATAAAAAGGATGTTGAGACTCTAAGAAGAGTGCAGAGAAGAGCAACAAAGATGATCAGGAGACTGAAAGCTAAAACATACAAAGAACAGTTTATCTAGTTTAATGAAAATAAGGACTAAGGGTGATATGATACAGTGTTCCAATACTGTATCTAAGGGGTTGTCACAAAGAAGAGGGAGTCAAGCTATTCTCCAAAGCACCTGAATGCAGGACAAGAAGCAATGGGTGGAATCTAATCAAGGAGAGAACCAATCTAGAACTAAAGAAAAATTTCCTGACAGAACAATTAATCAGTGGAACAGCTGGCCTCCAGAAATTGTGGTTGCTCCAATGGTAGAGGTTTTTAAAAAGAGATTGGACAACCATTTGTCTGAAATGGTATAGGGTTGGACTATAGCAGAGAGTTGGACTAGAAGCAGAGGTGGGTTCCTGCCTGTTTTTGCCGGTGCGGTTAATAGCTGTTGTTCGACGCAGAGCCGAAGACTCTGCTGCCGTTCGCGGCGCGGGAGCTTTCCCCGGGCGCTTTCCCCGCCCGCATGGACGCCGCCATTTGCGTTCTTTTGCCCTCTGCGCATGCAGAACGCTTTGTGCATGAGCAGAGGGCAAAAGAACGCAATTGGCGGTGTGCATGCGGGCGGCGGCAGCGCCTGGGGAAAGCCCCCGCGCCACGAACGGCAGCAGCGTCTTCGGCTCTGCGCCGAACAACAGCTATTAACCGCACCGGCAGGAACCCACCTCTGACTAGAAGACTTTCAAAGTCCCTTCCAACTCTGTTATTCTGAATTCAGCTTCCTCTTTTTCCCGGACTAGAAGCATAGAGTCTCTTAATACATATGATACTTAACTTGCAAGAAAGGGTACAATTAGTTTCACCATCCTACTGAGAGTTACTATTTCAAATGAGTGATATGCAAAACAAAACTACCATCCAATGTGCCAATTTGAATATATGACACTGTTGTTTTTTTCTGGAAAATACACATCAGGAAATATAGTCACGGTTTTGGGGTAGGGATGGGAATGGAATTTCTGTGGATAGACAGTATATTTTTTGGAAATTCCTACTGCAAACCCATCTACAATGCTGCCCAGCAGGTCATATTTAATATTAAACTATTAAATAATACTGGAGATAAGTATAATATTGCAGGACTCCAGGAAATTCCCAATCAGATAATGCTTGTTCTTCTAATAGTAGCTGGAAGCTATTTTTTTTCGTTGGAGCTTCAGGACTGCCACATTTAGTGCCTGGGAAAATGGGAAGAGGGATTGCAAGGAGCTAGTGGAGGATTAACCATAACAACATGCCTTTCTATGGGAGTCAATGGCATTCGGCCTGTACCTGGATGGGAGTGACTGGAGGCCATCTCCAGTTGGGACATTGAAATGATTGGACCATATGATGGACTTGTGGGTGCAGGGGGTGGATCTCTGACTTTCTTTTGGGTGGGGAAAACCCCAGAACTCTCAGATTAGGGTTTTCCCAGATGTGCCAATATGACATCTCTAATAAAATGGAACTTTGAGGAATCACTAGCCTCGGAGTCTTCTTTAGTTGGGGGTGTTACTTGGAACCCTGACACTCGGTTGATAAGTATGGAACCATCAGAAGTGGCTCCTCCAACTTCTTCAGATAATCTGAAAGGATACCATCATCAATGGACTCCAAAGATGTTGAGAGATCCACAAGCATCAATCTAATCATACTCTTCTCCTCCTTCCATCCATCCATCCCTCTTTCTCTGAACAAAATATCTGTCAGGCTAACCAAGAATATCTTGATGCTAAATATGAAACTGAAACAAAACTTGAATAATTTGTCTTTAATTGTCCTCCTAAGCCAAGCCAAACCAGGAAAGCGGAGTTGACAGGCAACTGATTCAAAGTTTTGGTCAGTTTTCTTGAGTGATAAGCAGTGAAATTGATTGAAACAAAAAATATTGGAGGTTTGATTCTTATTTGGCCCAAAATGGCAACACGTTTAGTATAATTATTATGCTGTTGATATTCAAATCAACTTATTTTTCTGTGCCTTTATGCAAATATATGATTAACGATGATGGAATATGTTGCTAATATTTCTTTCCTCTCACCATCTACCATGTTCTGAACTGAGAAATCACACAATAGCATGTTTCCAATTAATTTAATTAAGGGATTGTATCTCAAGGAACTATGAAGGCAGGTAGAATACTCAGCTAAATTCCACGCTGTTACACACAAGTTTCCAAATAAACACAGAGAAAGTGAGATGTTGCCCATTGTACTTAGGATAAAGATCCAAGGTGGCACAGTGGTTAAAGTGCAGCACTGCAGTTCAGCAGTTCAGCTGTTCAAATCTCACCGGCTGAAGGTTGACTCAGCCTTCCATCCTTCTGAGGTGGGTAAAATGAGGACCCAGATTGTTGGGGGCAATATGCTGAACTCTGTAAACCGCTTAGAGAGGGCACTAAAGCACTATGAAGCGGTATATAAATCTAAGTGCTATTGCTAAAGTGCTGATGATTCCAGCTGGAGTTGAAAAGTGGTCCTTGATGGAATAAGAAGTTTGATGGCTCCTCTAAGCTGCTATCTTCCAATCTGTACCCCTGGTTATTTCCATTTTCGATTACAATGCATTTCAACTCATTCACCCATCCATTTGGCCAACATTTCCTATAACCTATCCTGTATTCTCAAAGTGTTTATTTCTGTTGAGATTTTACTCCGGTTTTCACTTCTTTCCACACTATCCCATCCATCCTGAGGCCGCTGTACAATCATAGCAAGGCTAACTAGGCAGGTGGGGAAAGGTGGGAAGATGCTCACGAAAGAGGTTGGGGAGGAAGAAGAGATAAAAAGTGTCTGTATAAATGTGGTTCAACTTAATTCAGATTGACTCAACCCTCTCCTCCCCTGTTTAGAGATGGAAACAGAACTTTGCTTAAACTGGGAGGAACCGGTTGGCTCGATATAATGACAAACACAACATTTTCTTGATCATCACTTTCTAACCTTCTAATTTTTTTGTTGAAACACTGCTATAATTATTACAAAGTCCATATTTTATGTGGATGTATGATTGTAGCTCTTTTCCCCATAGGTGCCTTCATGGAATTAGCACAGCCTGAACCTCACCACAGTAACTCGAAAAGGAGGCCTTGCATATGTTTTCTTTAAAGTCTAATCAGTGTGGATTCCTTTCAGAGTTCCCACATGGATAAGGACTCCTGTTCATTAAACCACTACAAAAGAAAAATGGGGAATCTGAGAATATGACAGACTGAGGAGCAGGACTGGAACTTGTTTGTACACCGATGCATCATCATTCCGTATCATCTTTGAAGTGTATAATGCTATTGTTTTCTTTGCAATTGCCTGCTCTTAAAGATGCTTGTCTTAAAACATCAGAAGTGCTTAGAAGAACAAATTATCTGTGCTGGGAATCTGTACTCTTGGGTCTCTCTCTCTCTCTCTCTCTCTCTCTTTCCCAGAGCCAAGGTATCTCTGAGCATCATTTGCCAGGTACCTGTAATTTGATTTCTAGAACAGTAGTGCACTTCTTGTTATTCACAGCTGTAATCATGTTGAAGCTGTCAAGTGTTGTCTCCACATTTTCAATTTACTTCTCAAACTAAATCCCTCACTCCTTTGTGTGCTGAGGCGGCTGTGGCCTGGAACTCATCTAGTCATTTAGTAACATCTTCCAGATTTATTTTAAACTGATTAGATGCTGCTGAAGAATCAAATTCTCTCCCCTGGATAGTACAAAGCCCTGAGTCAACAGACCTGGCTCCAAGCCACTGGCCACGGGAAGATGCTGAGTTACATCTTTTGACAGCCTAACTTTAATCCTGGCCTTCCTGAATACTCTGGGGGGGAAAATGAAATAAAATATACCACGGTGTAACCAAATGGATGGCACAATTAAAGACAGAGCAAAGGAGAACTTGGGAGTGGAAGAAAGCATGCAGACTCTTTGATTAAATAGCTTTTTGCACTGGCAGTATGGAGGAATCAGTAAAATGTGCCTATTGCTAACACAGCCACTTTTAGGTACTTTGAAGACAGTCACCGAAGCATCCTGAATTATTTTTTTATTTAATTTCGGTAGCTGCCCATCTCAAACAAGTAACATGATGAACAATCAAAACACAATTAAAAGTAACTGCAGCAGTAGGAAACACGATGCCTTTTTGACCACTTCTTTCAAGGATTATTTGTTCATGTTGAGTTGCAACAAAGGCCCAGACATCAGGTGAAATTCTCTTTACCAAAACTCAGCACCAATGGCCTACTGAAATATTCCATCAAACATCCAAGAGGCAAATTGGATTGCTGATGTCTCCAGATTTCACCAAGGGAAGGGCAGGGGTGGGTTTCACTTACCTTCGCCACTGGTTTGCGTTGCGACATTTCATGTCACGATGTCCACTCGTGCAATTTCACTTCCACGCAGGGGTGAAATGCTCCCGGTTCGCTCTTACCTGTCGGTCGTTGCAGAGCCAATGGAGCCTGTGGCGGTCGCGGTGCGGGGCTTCCCTCACCCGCTTACCCCACCCACTTATCCCGCCCACCTGGACACCGCCATTTGAGTTCTTTTGCCCTCTGCACATGCAGAACGCTTTACGCATGCGCAGAGGGCAAAAGAACTCAAATGGTGGCGTCCAGGTGGGCAGGGGAAGTGGGAGGGGGCAGCCCCATGCCGCAACCGCCACCGGCTCCATCGGCTCTGCGACGACCGACAGGTAAGAGCGAACCGGGAGCATTTTACCCCTGCTTCCACGCATGCTCAGAAGGTGGATTCAGCCCGAAACACAGCTGAGGAGCTCATCAGCTGTGCTTCGGGCGAAAAAATGAAGGTCAGTATTAACCCGGGGGTGGGCGGGAGGGCTTTTTTCAAAGCACAGAATGCTGTGAAGCCATCCAAACACAGGAAAATCGGCCAAAAATTCAGGAAAAAAGATGGTGGCGAGCACGGACCAACACAGACAGAACCGGATCCGTGATGCCAAAATTACATCACCAGTGGGTCACTAACGGTTCGGGCGATCTGGTCTGAACCGGGAGGAACCCACCCCTGGGGAAGGCCATTTCTCCAAATGTTTCTCAAGGACGGGACTTTCCTTAGAAGCATCAAGAACATTGCTACTGAAAAAGTTCCAGAGAAACAGCTCATGGGGGTTGAACTGAAAAAGATACATTTCCACTGGGAATGGCCACAAGGTGAATCAGATAGGTATGCCCACACAATGGCAAGAAACGGCCTTTGACTAGCTAAAGAAGCCTTCTGAACTATTCAGCTCCTTTCATATTGAGAATGGGGGCTTTTCTCCTGCCAAACTTTAAAAGCATTTTTTTGTGACTGCTTTGCCATAGCCCAACCACATAACACAAGGAAGTTAAAATAGAGGAGGAGGAGGAGGAGGAGAAACAAGAAGGAAGGAAAAGAGAAAGGGAGGAGGGGGAGGAAGGGGAGGAGAAGAAGGAGAAGGAGCTCCTTCCCCAGTTGATTAACTCTGTAGTTAAGTATTACAGCAGAAAATAATGCTGTGGCAATTCTATATTTCAGAGCTGGGAAGATTCAAAAGAATCCTAATGTTTGCACACAAAAGTATGACGGGGAATATTCTGTATCCCAAGATTATACACTTTATAAATGTGCTATTATTGTCATCATACTAGAGCAGCGTGATGGGTTATGTTTGTATAGTGTAGTAAATATGACTAGCATATTTCAATAAAGGTAGGTAAAATGAGAACCCAGATTGTTAGGGGCAATATGCTGACTGTGTAAACTGCTTAGAGAGGGCTATAAAGCAATATACAAGTCTAGGTGCTATTGCTATTGCTATTTCAGTTATACTGTCTTACACAGGATACAAACAGGGGGCATGGAAAAATGGTTCTCATTTTTCTTTTCCCTTACTACCTGTTGCAGTGCATAGCAGAAAATTGCAGTCTTTAAATTGCACAATACACAATTTCCCATTGTCCTTTTATATATCCAAAATGCAAAAATTATGCAGGGTGTGTTTGTGTGTGTGTGTGTGTGTGTGTGTGTGTGTGTGTGTGTGTGTGTGTGTGTGTGTCTTTATATATACATGTATGATGTTGTTGTTGTTAGTTGCAAAGTCGTGTCCAGCCCATTGCGACCCCATGGACAATATTCCTCCAGGCCTTCCTGTCCTCTACCATCCTCTGGAGTCCATTTAAGCTCACACCTACTGCTTCAGTGACTCCATCCAGCCACCTCATTCTCTGTTGTCCCCTTCTTCTTTTGCCCTCAATCTTTCCCAGCATTAGGCTCTTCTCCAGTGAGTCCTCCCTTCTCATTAGGTGGCCAAAGTATTTGAGTTTCATCTTCAGGATCTGGCCTTCAGAGTCAGAGTTGATCTCCACTAGGACTGACCGGTTTGATCTCCTTGCAGTCCAAGGGACTCGCATGTATGTGTGCTTGTATTTTCCTGGTCAACAAACAATAAATTAAACATGAATTGCCATCTCAATAGTCTATACTGCTATCCATTTATTTCATTTTAATGATCAATTTTTATTTGGATTTTCCTTCTATATGAGCCTTTACATTTAAATAGTTCTGAAACAACTTGAACAGCAGCAGGAGAAATGGAAAAACAGCCACAATCATATAGCAAACTATACACAAAAGTATCAATATTTATAACCATAAATAATATAAAATAAATCGCATTGGAAAGCTGTCAGCCTTAAGCAAGAATCCAAAAGGGAAAAGCAACAAAACTAAACATCTAGCAGGAGGGATGAAATTATCTCTTATATTGGTCCAAAAGGACTTTGTGAAAAGTTGTAAATCTATATTGAGGCTAAGAACACTGCTTGATGTCAATCTGGATTGACATCTCCTATTCAGAAACATATCCTAAGGATGACTATATTGGGCTCTCTCAATTCAACCTATTCTTATGAAGTTCCAGTAGTAGTGTGTGGAACGGAAATCTGTGGCCTCATTTGTCTTTGAAGTCTACTTTTTTTCACACAGGCATCTGTTATGGGTGGGGAGCAGTAGTGGGTTCCTACCGGTGCACTCTTGGCTGTTCTTCGCCGCCGAGCCGAAGACGCTGGCGGCGTTTGCGGTGCGGGGCTTCCCCCGCCCGCTTTCCCGGGATGCCGGGATGCCGCCATTTGCATTCTTCTGCCCTCTGCGCAAGCATCTTTTTCTGCTAGGCGGCGAAGAACAGCCAAGAGCGCACCGGTAGGAACCCACTACTGGTGGGGAGGGAACTACAAGAAAAGCAAAGTTCATTTCCCACCACCATTCTTGGTACTCTTGTGGCCCATTGGCTGCCAGCAGAGCTAGCAGCAGAGTCAGATGAAGAGGGGGTTGAGAGAGAGCCTGAGCCAACTTTGGAGCCTTTGGAAGGCTCTGATAAGGATACAGCATCAGCGATAGAGGAAGAGCCAGGGCCTTCTGTCCTCCCCCAAGGGGGAGAGGCAGCTGTCTTAGGGGCCTGAGCCCCTAAGGGGAGGAACAGATGGGGCCCATCTCAGATGCGCGTATGCATAGAGAAGAGAGGAGAGCAAAGGAAAGCAATAAGCCGGCTCTCAGGGAAAAGCAGACATAGACACTAGCCAGCCCCTCCCTGGCTGGGAAATAAATAGTAGAAGTTTGGGAGTGGCTGGTTATCACAGACAACCATTCATTTTCTAGCCTACAACAAGCAATTTGGATTCCTTGGCCAGAACCAGGTTTGTTGAGACTAATTATGTTTGGTTTTTGTTTATCCATGTGAATAAAAGACTGTTCCTGCCCTGTTTTGAAAGTAGTAAGAGGCTTATCATTATTTGCGAAGGCTGGGTCAGAACAGGTACTAGAACAAGAAGTAGGATTCCCATCAGACATCTAAGCATTAAAGAGAAGAATTCTTTCCCTAGCATTTTGTAGTAGGTCTTTAGGAGAGAGTTGTGGTGTGGCAGCACATATGTACACAGCATACTCCATAGGTAAACAATCTTGTCAACCTTGAGAGCTGCTCTGGTTTTCATATTAGGGTGAAGGGCTTGCATGTACCTGAGAAATATTTTGTACCCATAAAACACCAGTCCCCGCCCCCTCAATATGGAAAGTGGGGAGGCTCTCAAGTTTAAAAAGACTATCTATTTGTCCATTGGAAGAATGGAATAAAATGTTTAAAATCAAATGTCGTATGTATTTTATAAAGCTAATCTTACTGAGAGCAGAATGTGGAATGGCAGGGTGATATCTGCCACTCTTTTCTCTCTCTTTTCTTTGATAGTTAATGTGAAGGACATTCATGAAAACATGAAGGAGAATCATGTTTTGACTCAGATAGGAAGGGTGAGGTTGCTTGCCCGTTTCAGGAAGACCCCACCGTTGAGCAAAAGAGAATGGAATCTCTGCTTTGTAATTCAGTGGCTGGTAAAATGTATAAAGAAATGTAAGACCGGGGTAGGGGTGGGAATTACTTTTTAACCACTTCAACTTAATGAGTACTAACTGAAAATTCATAATTATTTCTAACTGATAGAAGAAGATGGCATTTGAAGTTGTGTCATTTAGAGTGAACGTGATTTCTTCTTCCTTTTCCTTTTCTTTGGTAAAAAAGAGAGACAAGATCACACCGTTTATTCACTATTAATTTATAAAAAGGAAATAAATGGACATAGTGCTTAGTGATCACATGATCTTGCTTCCAGAAATTGAATGAAAGATGTCTGCTGTCATGGACTTATAGGTAGAAGTGTCAGGGACAATGTCATTCATAGTTCTACCCCAGCATCTCAAAATACCTTTTACTTTTACAGTACAATGAAATAACAAAGAAGACAATGTTTTAAAATCCTTGGACTACTTCATAATTCTGTACATTTGTAAAATCCTGTGATAATGGAGAGTTTATATGCAAATATAAAATGTACACATCATAATCCATTGAAAAACCTTTGATAGCATTAATTTCTCCATCACTAATAGGTGCCAGACTTTTCATATTTATATTTCTATCATTAGAAAAAATGACAGAACTCTATAGGAAGAGTTCAGATTACTAGAGTTGGAAGGGACCTTGGAGGTCATCTAGTCCAACACACACACACCCCGCTCAAGCAGGAGTCCCTACACCCTTTCAGACAAATGACAGTCCAATCTCTTTTTGAAAGTCTCAAGTGTTCGAGCTCTCAAAACCTCCATAGGCAAGCTGTTCCACTGGTTGATCGCTCTCACTGTCAGAAAGTTTCTCCTTATTTCCAGGTTGAATCTCTCCTTGGTCAGTTTCCATCCATTATTCCTTGTCTGGCCTTCTGGTGCCTTGGAAAACAGCCTGACTGGCCATGGCCAGTTCCTGCAACCGCTCTTCATATGTTATAGTTTCCAGTTCCCTAATCATTCTGGTTGCTCTCCTCTGTACTTTCTCTAGAGTCTCATCAATGTCTTTTTTATAGTGTGGTGACCAAAACCGGATACAGTACTCTAGGTGTGGTCTAACTAAGGCTTTATAGAGTGGTATTAGTACCTCCCTAGTCCTAGATTGTATCCCTCTATTAATGCAATTTAGGATTGCATTGGCTTTTTCTGCTGCTGCTGCACACTGCTAGCTCATGTTTAGCTGGTTATCCACTAAGACTCCAAGATCCCTCTCGCAGTCACTGCTATCAAGTGTGGTTTCACCCAGTTTATATGTATATGTTTGGTTTTTCTTACCTAGATGCAGGACTTTACTTTTCTCTGCATTGAATTTCATTTTATTAGATAGGGCCCAATGTTCTAGTCTGTCAAGATCCATCTGGATCCTGAGCCTGTCCTCTGGGGTGTTAGCTACTCCCGCCAGCTTAGTATCATCTGCAGATGTGGTTAGTTCCCCTTCTATTCCGTCATCTACAGTAGGTCATTTATGAAGATATGAAAGAGTACTGGGCCTAAGACGGAACCTTGTGGTACCCCACTGGTTACTTCTCTCCATGTAGATTTAGACCCGTTGAGGACTACTCATTGAGTATGGTTAGTCAGCCAGTTATTAATCCATCTGGTCGTATAGCTGTCTATCCCACTTTTTTCTAGCTTACGAAGAAGTAGGTTGTGGTCTACTTTGTTGAATGCTTTGCTGAAGTCTAAGTATATTATGTCCACAGTATTTCGCTGGTCTACTAATTTGGTCACAGTGTTGAAGAATGAAATGAGATTAGTTTGGCATGATTTGTTCTTAACAAACCAATGTTGGCTGCTGGTTATTACTTTGCTTGTTTCTAGGTGATGGCAGATCTGTTTTTTATTATCTTTTCCAGTATTTTCCCGGGTATTGATGTTAGGCTGATTGGTCTGTAGTTACTTGGGTCTGGTTTTTTTCTCCTTTTTTGAAGATGGGAACCACATCACCTCTTTTCAAGTAGTTCCCCTGTGTTCCAGGATTTTTGGAAGATGTGGTGCAGTGGTTCTGAAATGACATCTGCTAGCTCCTTTAGGACTCTGGATGTAATCCATCTGGTCCTGGTGATTTGTACTTGTCAAGTTCAGACAGGTGATTTCTTACTGTAATTTTGCTTATGTTAACTTTTGTTTCCAATCTGTTTTCTGTAGTTGTGTTACTGGTTAGTTGGGCTGCAGTTTCTTTTTGCGTGAAGACTGATGTAAAGAATGAGTTAAGTAGCTCTGCTTTGTCTGTGTTGCTTGTTACTTCCTTGCTGTCTTCTCCCTTTAGTGGTCCAACTGTTTCCTTGATTTTTTTTCTTGTTATTTATGTGTTGGAAGAAACTTTTTTTTATTATCTTTGACTTTTGTTGCAAGTCTTTGTTCATTCTGGGCCTTTGCTGTCCTGATTTTTTCTTTACAGATTCTGGCTATCTGTTGATACTCTGCCTTAGTTATGTGTCCCTATTTCCATTTTTTGCATTTGTCCTTTTTTCATTTAATTTGTCAGTGAGGTCTTTGTGCAGCCATGCAGGTTTCCTTTTGGATTTCTTGTTTTTCTTTCTCATCGGTATTGTGCTGTTTTGGGCTTTTTTTTCAGAGTCTCCCAAGCTTCTTGGGTTGTTTTTCCCTTTAGGACTTTCATCCAAGGAATCTTCCCCAAGTTTTCTCTGAGTTTGTTGAAATCAGCTTTTTTAAATCTAAGACTTTGGTATTGTTGTGTTCAATTGTTTGTGTTTGCGTTATGTTGAATTCTAGTATGACGTGATCACTCTCACCCAACGCTCCTGCAGTCTCAACTCCTTCTATCATTTCTTCTCTGTTCGTGAGTATTAAGTCCAGTATGTCTGTCCCTCTAGTTCCCTTCTCCACCTTTTGGACAACAAAGTTGTCAGCAAGGCTGGTTAAGAACCTATTTGATTTCTCACTTGGTGCAGAACTAGTTTTCCATTTGATATCCGGGTAGTTGAAGTCTCCCATTATTACTGCAGTGTGTTTCCTACATATGTTCGTTAGTTGGTTGGCAAAGAGGATATCCATTTTTTGTTTGATTTGGTGGCCTATAGTATACTCCTATTGTCCTGTCATTCTTTTTTTTCTTTTATGTTGACCCATATGCATTCTAGGGGAATAAGTATATAAATCATTACCACTGTGGGCTATTAGCAATTAATAAATATTTGGGGCAAATTTGTGAATTTTTTCCCCAATTTTTGGAGAATATGTTTTCATTCATTCCTTTCCTACCTATCCTCAATATTACAGAACATTGCTGCATTTTGGTAATATTTTATTAAGAATATGCCGGTGCCCAATATCTATAATTCTAAGGTATCTCTCTACATCTATAATCTAACATTATAGTAAGCTGCCTGGAGTCACTGAGAGTGGATTGAGTGGCCATGTAAATTTTCATCAATTAATAACAAACAAACATTCATAATTCTAAAGTATCTCTAGAGTTAAAGCCTGAAGCTTATTCCTGGATCCCAGATGGAAGACCTTCCAGGCCCTGGGTTGTCAGCTGCTGCTGACATGAATGAAGGTGGCCTTATGATAAATAGACCTAAATGCCAGGTCTATCTATCATAAGGCCACCTTCATTCATGAGTTGGTAGTTGACAAGAAGGCTAATGTGTATTACTGAGACATGGCTGAGATAGTGGGGTGTTCCACTTTTGAGATGTGGCCAGCTGGGTTTTTGGTGTAGCACCAGTAAAGACCCCAGGAAAAGGGTGGTGGGGTGGCAGTGGTCATCCAAAATGCTTAGAAGGCATCCAATGGCACTGTTCCATAGATTGCCAGGTGTGAGACCTAGTTGTGAAACTGGGCTATAAGAGAGATTAGTTGGGACTATTGTTATTGTACCAGCCTCCCTGTTACATAGTAAGCCTCTTTATCTGACCTTCTTGGCTCTGTGGCTAAAGAATACACCAGGCTCATGGCCTTGGGGCACTTCAACTTGTCTTCTCTGGGGATGGGGTAGCTCAGGGCATGACACATTAACAGTAGTCATACATCTGAATGGGGTTTGGTGTTGCAGCAAACCCCATGTCAGAGTGTTATGGATTTGGGGAGACATTGATTTTCTCCCCTGTCATATTCAGGTCACTCCCTGGTGAGCCTCCAATTCTCTGGCACCCTCCTCTTCTGTGGGGAGACTAGGCCTATTTGATTGGCCCTCCCCAAAAAACTGGTCCCAGTTGGATTACAGTGGGAGCTTGGGGTTGATCTGAAAGGTCTGCTACACTAGCTGAAGCATTGGTGGCCACTGGAATGAGAGAACAACTGGGGCATTGACTTGATAGATCTCCAGCAGCCTCTCCAGGCCCATGGAGTTCTCTGTGGTTTATAAAAAAAAGCTAAGGGAGTTGAAAGGGTGAAGAGTCATCTCAAGCACTGCTGGTGAACAACAAAGAGTGAAGATGATTGAACACAAGCTAGAGTTTCTATCAGAACCTACCACATAGCAAGGTAGGACAGCAAATTGTAATGATTTCTGCACCATTATTATGTATACAGATAGTTTCCAGCAGTCCTGCTAATTCTAGGATTCCCTATATCCATGATGGCAAACCTATGGTACGTGTGCCCAAAGTGGCACGCGAATCCATATTGCCGGGCATGCGCAGCCTTGCCTGTTTGTCTTCTGGGTTTCTGGTGCACATGCGTGCGCGATGATCAGCTGTCCACACACGCGGCAGTGCCGAAAACTGGTGTGCGCATGCGTGCCAGCCAGGTGATTGTCAGGTGCACATGCGCACCAGAACCTGGAAGTTCGGCTTTTTCAGAGCGCGATCCCTTCATGCGTGCGGCAGTACCAAAAACCATTCTGCGCATGTGCGCTGGCCAGCTGATCATCGGGTGCGCATGCACGCTAGAACCCAGAAGTTCAGCTTTTCTGGAGCATGGCCCTGACGAGCACGCGTGCACGCAACATTTCCATGCGACAGGTTTGCCATCTCTGATCTATATGATTGCTGTGAGGAATATGCTGTGCATCCAGTAGTTAAAGTCACTCAGATTTGCTCTGCACTGGATTCTAGGTTTTGGGTTTGGGTGGTAGATAATTCTTTCTTCAGTGTAGAGATAGTTCTGCTAGCTGTTAAAGAGGTGGTAGTCTGCCTCTTCTTTAAAGCACATCCACTTGGCTCCACTAATCTGAACAAGTCTCATCCAGCCATTATCCTTTGCCAAAGTCATCAACCTTGCCAAACTTATTAGCATCTTCCCACCGGGAGGATAGGACCATGGCATGTAGATAAGCACCTTCTTGGAAGAGTGGACATGCACATAAAAAGTATCAACAGTTGAGAGCTAACCCTGGAGAGAACTCTTGGTCAGAGGTGGGATGGCTGGCTATAAGAGCATCGTCATATAAATTGGAAACTGCTAAAGAGAAAAAAGAGAAAGTAGAAAGTCACATAGCCCATAAAATAATAGGCACTTCCAGGAGAAAGAGCATGACATGGTGAGCTGAGGAAAGTAGATGGCTGTCAGGGCTGTGTGGATGAGAAAGGTGTGTAGTAGCTGTAATCAGCAACCAACAGATGAAATAAGAGGAGACAAAAAGAGAGATGAGAGATTGCAAAGTAATGAAAGACTAAGTTATAAAGCAATCAAAAGAGTCAAGAAAGTGTTAGCCAGTGCTAGACAATCAGGGAAGAGGAAGAACAGAACTTGCTGAACTGAAGTGAAGTGAAGAACTTGAATGCTTGGGCAGCGAAAGATGTTAAATACTGAAATCTGATTTAAAGGAATCCAGTTAAAATATGATATATAAACATGTCCTTAGAAATATGAAGAGATAAAGTTTAATAAATGATACACATAAAAACCCCTTGCGTTCAGTATGTGAACATGCAGAATACTTTATCATATTTGCACAATAAAGCTCTTTTTGTAATAAAGTGATATTCTGTCTGATAGCTATCATCCTTTAAAAAAAAATACTATAAGCTTCCTTTGGACAAGACTCAGAAGCTGCTGTTAGGTTAGCCAGATTAGTGGCTGGAGCATTCAAATCTTGAAGTCACTCCATTGATTACCAATATACTTCTGGATCCAGTTCAAAGTGCTTGTTACTGTGTGCTTTTAAAATCCTCTACAGTTCAGCAGCATCAGGCTATATTAGCTACTGCCTTAGCAAATCAGAATCTTCCTGTCCAATTTGGACATCAAGAGAGGGCCCCTTGTGGTTTCTCTCTTTCAAGGGATTATAGGCCAGATGACAGATTTGCTCAGTAGGGGCCTCACTATTAGGAATATTTGCCACCATATGTACTTATGGTTCCAACATTGGTTATTTTTTGCAAACAAGTCAAAGCTATTAAAGCTATTTTTTAAATATATATATATATATATATATATATATATATATATATATATATATATATATATATATATATATATATATATATATATATATATATATATATATATATATATATATATATATATATATATATATATATATATATATATATGCTTTTGACCATAATTATCCACTTTGCTGCCTTGTCTGCATGGTTTTAACTTATTTTCTATTTTTGGGGGGTACTGAATGCTTGATCTTGTTTTTAACAGCCAAGAGTCCATCAGGATTGGGATGAGATGTTAATTTCAGAAATAAATTCATAAATTAAAAATCAAGCTGAAACTAATGCCTGGCCCAATGCAATGGTATTTTAGAGTCTGAACACTGCACGAATGAACCCTTTTTCAATGCTCTCTTGAAAGTAAGTGAAGAGGATGCTCTCTTAACCTCTGGGGACAAGCTAGTGCATAATAAGGAATGGACATCATCAAACAAACTTTGTTTCTCTTACTCCCATGGATCTATTCTATAGCATTCCTTCCTGGCTTCCATGTAAAGGTCATAAAGAGTCAATTTAAAGAAGATGGTTTTGCAGCTATGGTACAAGGATCCAAATCATAAAAAGTTTGTGACCAACACTTTGAATTGTACTTGTAAATATACTAACAACCAGCTCAGTGTCTATAATGTGAATATTGTATTGCTGAAATGACTCCCACCCACAAACAGGTGAGCAGATGCTGCATTCTGCACTAACTGAAATTTCCAGGTAGCTTTCAAAGACATCCAGAAATGGAAAAAAAAACCCATTGCATTCATCCATTCTTGAGGTGGTTAAGGAGGTAAAGGCATGAGTAAGTTTTGCCAAAGCAACCTGATCTAAATAAGGCCACAAGTGTCACATTAGCTGAAGCTAGGTGGAGGCTTTTCTGGTTATGGCCTTGACGTGCAGCTTGAGCAGTAATCTAAAAAATTGTTTTTTGAATATCACAGTTCTACTTTTCCAGTGGAAGAACAGCCCTATTCACAGCCACTGTAGGAGACAAAATGGAGTGTTGCTGGAATTTAATATTTGCCTTTTCAGACATGAATAGGTGAAGTTTATTTAGACTCTCATAGCCTTCAAATACCAGATGAGGCCTCCTGCCCTGAAGTGGTGGGTAGGTAGGTAAGTGGATGGATGGATGGATGGATGGATGGATGGATGGATGGATGGATGGATGGGATGCTGAATGGATGGATGGAGCTGGATATTTTCAAAATTCAGATGATACCTCACTCAAACTGATGAATCTTCCCCAGCAGTTTCATGCTGAGGGAAACAATATGAGGGAGAAAAATGAGCCCTGCCATAGCCATTCATCCTCTATCAATGACTATCAATGTTCCATCACAAAGGATTTCTAAAGTACCCAGTTTTTGTGTAAAATATAGCCACCAAACTTCAGTCCTCCAAAAGGATAGCATGATCAATAGTATTGAAACGCCACTGTTTCAAGATAAAGTAGAGATCCAGAGATCCATATTCTTTCTGTCCAAATCCTCACACAGAACCAACCAATGATATTTCCCTCACATGTCAGTCTAAAACTGGACTGGAAGACATGCAGATAATTTATTTCATTTAGAACTCTCTGTAACTGTTACCTTACCACTTTCATAAAATCCTTCCCTAAAAAGACAAGATATCCAACATAGTCAGATCAACAGATGGCTTTTTCAAGACAGAATTCACAACAAGGCCAAAAAATACTCCCTTCCTTAAAGAAGTATTAGCTACGTCTTGAATCTAACTGACCAAATAAGTCAGAAAAGGCATAGATCCAGATGGTATGAACTTTAGTACTTACCCAGGCCGATGATAACAATTTAATATCATATCTAACCATTACCAAAACAAGAGACAGCTCAATCCTGGATTCCTGCCATTCCCCAAAAAAGAGCTTCCAGCCCCTTGCATAGTATGATTTGAGAAAGAGGAATGAAAATAGACCATTATATATTGGTTTCAGTTTTGATACCTAGCAGGCCCTGGAATACTTTCATAATGACTTCTCAGCTTTTATTGATTGATTGATGGATGGATGGATCCATGCATACATACATACAGTATATACATACATATATATATATATATATAATTTCTATGGCCACCCATTTTAAACAAGTGTTTCTAGATGATGGACAATTATAAAATAAATTAAAACAAAATATTAAAACAAAATACTAAAAACCAAATATTATTTCTCTACTATAAATTTCCTTATCCAGTTCACAATCTAATCTGCTACAACCAATGTTGATTTTACAGAGAAGCCTGTTCAGATCTTCAGATTCTACATGTTGTAGTGAATGGCAGATGATTTCATTGAGTCATCTAATCAAGAGCAAATATAGGTGATTTTATCAACAAGATACATTGCAGACAAGTCGCAGTGGGTTTTAGGGACATAGAGCCGTGGTGGTGCAGTGTCTAGAATGCAGTACTGCAGGTTACTTCTGCTGACTGCTGGCTGCCAGCAGTTTGCAGTTCAATTCTCACCAGCTCAAGGTTGACTCATCCTTCTATCCTTCTGAGGTCAGTAAAATGAGGACACAGATTGTTGGGAGCAATATGCACACACTGTAAACTGCTTAGAGAAGGCTGTGAAGCTTTGTGAAGCAGTATATAAGTCTAAGAGCTATTGCCATTTTCCTCCCTATTCTTCCTGAACAGAATAGTGGCCATCTTAAACAGCTGCTGATACAATAAGAGTGAAGTATTAATTATTCACTATTATTATTGCTACAGTGCAGGTCCTTAACTGGACATGTACCTTTGCTCAATCTTATTTACTGGTGTTCCAGGTATCTCATTTATTGCTTTATTTCTGGATCTATTTGCTGTAACAAGGAATGCTCTCAAATAGCGGACAAAGTCAAACCACTGTATGGCCAACCTGTCTGAGTTGGACCAATTATCAACAGGAAGAAGCCTATGACCGTCATGAATTCAAGAGCTAAACACAATTGCATCCTCCAATATGGGGACTGAAATTCCCAGCACAATCAATCAGGGATAATCTGGTGATAAAGTAGAGAAGCTCAGACATGCAACTTCCAGGTAGGAGATTAGATTGGACAAAGGTATTACTCCAAGCTTGCCTTTAGACCGCCGCTTCATATTTGTGCATTTGCATCCAATGATCTATCAGGCCGAACATTTGATATCAGCAATGGTCTCACCGTTGAAACAGCTATATTAAATCTAATAAAGGAATAAAGTAAAATGTATGATAATCATCACTATCCCCCATTTTTTGGTCTTACGTTGTAGCTACTGAAACAACTGAAACTCTGAAGGCTTGAGCTTGTCTATGTGTTGAGTCCATTTCAGTATATATGACAATCCAGCACATAGATCTAATATATCCAGGCCCGGCGTTTACTAATAGCCGTCCAAGGCCTTATGTTGCACTGCAAATCCCATCACCAAGCAGGGCTAATAGTTAGGGATAATAGAACTTTACTTTGACAGGATCCGATAGCTAGACCTCCCAATGCCGGGGAGTTGGTTTCATAAATTACATCTTGCACTGTAAGTGTAAGAAAAGTGTGTGTATTTGTGTTTCCCCATGGGGCTGGTTCTATTTTTGTGATTCCATTTTCCGTTTCTTTTGAGAAGAGAGCCCTCCTGGTTGATTCAACACATGGAAAATACATTTGCAGCAATAAATGCCTTATGGATGTGACTACAGGGACAGTGCCTATTTGCCTGTGTGCAGGGATGTGTGTGTGTGTGTGTGTGTGTGTGTGTGTGTGTGTGTGTGTGTTTCAGTACGATGACACTCTGTTTCTAAAGAACAGACGTCCTCATGGGGGGCGGGGAATTGTTGCCAGTCCCCAAATGATTGACATTTGTTTACTTAGCTCTCCCTTCTTGTAAGTCTGCACACCTATTTCAACCTTGAACAGTTTCCAACTGTGGTATACTGGAACATTTTTTTTTTCATTTATTAAGTTCAGTGTTGCCAACCCAAACAAAGAGTAATCAGTGATGATCCAAGCAGACCAAGCTGTCTAGCACTATACAATGTATCTGCATACTAATTTTCAAATTCCCTCACATTTCCAGAGAACTAATGGAATCATTTTCATTCTGTTACAGCAACTCAACAGTTACAGAATCACCATCTGTGTTTTCGTTAACCTGAATCAGATATGAATTCTGTTATTGCAAGGTAGAGCAGCTTGTTTAATGATTCTTAATCTTTTCTTTAATTAAATCATGCAGCCAACCTGAAAAATCTATCTTAATGCAAATTAGGAGCTTTTTGGCATTCGCTTACAGTAATGCACTAATAAGGTTAATTTATGAAGGTTCTCTTCCAGTCTGTACAGATGATATTTGTTCACTGCATATTTTTAGCATATTGTCTCTTTTTGTGATTTTTTTAAAATAAAAAAAAATTCCTAAAATAATAATTAAAGCAGGGAGGGGGGTTTGTTAATACAAAAAAGAGGGCGGTTCTGTGTATAAGAAATGAAATAGTTTTAAAAATGAAAACAAACAAGCCAGTCAGTGTTTGGGTATTCTTTCTATGTGTTTTTTCCACTGTTCTGAATAACATGGTGATGCAATTACTATGATGTTCTTTTCAAGAAATGGAACAAAAATTAAGCACACAAATTTGGATATTTTCATATATCTCACCTCTCCAGTCTGGTTAAACACAAGATCATAATAATCAGAGAGTATTAACAGAGAACATTTGTATGACTTTAATGTTCTGGGCCACTTGGATATCAGAAAGCTTTCAGTTCCTTCTTAGAGCTACCCCAGTGGTTTCCATCCCATCTTGCACCACCCCATTTTAAAGTAATGTTTTAAAAAGGTTCTCTGTAATATTCAAAATATTTTCCTATTCTTCTGTTTAAATTTGAGCCTGTCCCATCAGAATTCCAAGGGTATATCTAGACCTAGAAATACAATTCAAAAACAGCCAGCAAGCCTGTTTTCAATCACATCTTTAGGTCTGCTTTACACATTCACACATACTGTAGTAATGGTAACATAGGTACTTTGCTGGATTGCAACTTTTAGATTGCAACTACAGGTTCTCATCTTTTCTACTACCTTCTCCTACTGCTATCTTATAATTATATTACCTTGCGGTTTATATGTACACTTGTTGTTTGTATCTACATGTTGTTTGTATGTTTATATGTTCACTGATTATATTACTTTGTTATTTGCATAAATATACTGAGAGCTTATGCACCAGAGAGAAATTCCTTGTGTGTCCAATCATAATTGGCCAATTAAATGTTCTAACAGAGATTAACAGAGTCGGAAGGGACCTTGCAGGTCATCTAGTCCAACCCCCTGCCCAAGCAGGAGACCCTTACATCTGCCTCTGCCTAGGATCGAACTCTCAACCTCCTGATTGTGAGGCAAGAGCTCTACCTCCAGTTCTGTTCTGTTCTGAATGAGCCCATCACAAACAATTGGTAATGATTTATACTGTAGATCGTGCATCTACCATGAATTCATGAAGAGGTGTTACTGGCTCCACCATCTACATTACCCAGAATAATAAAGTTTTCTATTTCAATGATTCTGCCACAAACTGAAGAAGAACACAATCAAAATCTCCAGGGAGTCTATTTTCAAGAGACATTATAGATGGCATGTTTTCAAGCCACATTCTGTCCCATGATTCCATTAACCAAGTGCTAGAATCCTGTATCGTACTTATTTTGAAGCTAATTTGTATTTATATCATTTGGAAGCTGGCTTTTTAAAACACATCCATCATCACATTTTTGTTGTTGTTATGATAGTTGTTTCTGATGCGGACCCAGGGATAGACTCATCTGCTCCAGCATAGGCCCAAATCTCCCACTATCAAGCTGTAACAGATTATGTGGAGATGACATACAATAGCTGACTTCCTTATGTTAAGCATTAAGTATTTCATCATACCAGTTATGAATTTTCTTTTGTTAATGTTCTAGTAATATTCCCTTTCATTTCATTGTAGCTAGACTGCTTTGTAGCTTAGACTAGCAGGTTCAGCAGCGATCAGCTTAATTGCCAAGAACATACCAGGTACCTAAATGTAGAAGAAAATTGTTCAGAGGTGGTTGGTTTTTTTCCCTTTCTTTCAGAAGAAAGACCTTTAATTCAATCTGCCATCCTGCAGAGCATAAAGGCAAAAAAAAAGATCAAACCCAATATAAACATGTGTAACCAATTGTGCAGTTTTATGCAAATAGCTCCAAGGTCCAGGTTGTTAGCCCAAAAAGCAAAGAAAAACATGACAATCACCAGAAACGGGATTAATGTGACATTCTAACGAGACTAGAAAATGGCCTCTTCTAACCTGCAGCTCACAGTGACTAATAGATAAATTTGTGCTACTATCAGAAAGGAAAAACTAATCTGCATTCTAAACAAGCTGGAAAGAAGGGAGAGGACACACAGCTGGAAGTCTTTATTAAAAGGGCACCACGGCATTTCCTGTGGTTGTAAAGTCAATGAAAAGATAAATAAGTGTGAAGCCTCTATGAACTTAAGGGCAGGAACATTGCCAACATTTTTGGATCAAACAGGGAAAGCAAAATACCTTGTAGTAAAACATGATAGAAAGTGGCACTTTAGGATTTTGTGGGGGGTTTGGGTGTCTATGAGTCAGGTTTGACTCCTGACGATCGCCTGGACAAGCCCTTGCTGTTTTCTTGGCAAGATGTCGGAAGTGATTTTTCTTTGCTTGCTTCCTGGGGCAGGGAGAGAGAGTGACTGGCTCAAAGTCACCCAGCTGGCTTTATGCTTATGTAAGGACTAGAGCTCATGGTCTCCCATTTTCTAGCCTGGTGCCTTAACCACCGCACCAAACTGGCTCTCATTCTAAGATTTACTTATCCATAATCTATCATGAGTTTAACAAGAGAAATGCATATGGAAAGCGAGCAGATTCTGAGGATTGTGACAGAGGTGGGTTCCTGCCTCTGATTGCCGGTGCGGTTAATCGCTGAGTTCGATGCAGAGCCGAAGAAGCTGCTCCCATTTGCGGAACGGGAGCTTTCCCCGGGCACTTTCCCCGCCTGCATGGATGCCGCCGATTGCGTTCTTTTGCCCTCTGCTCATGCGGAACGCTTTGGGCATGTGCAGAGGGCAAAAGAACGCAATTGGCGGCATCCATGCGGGCGGGGAAAGCGCCCGGGGAAAGCTCCTGTTCCGCGAATGGGAGCAGCTTTTTCGGCTCTGCGCCGAACTCAGCAATTAACCGCACCGGCAATCAGAGGCAGGATCCCACCTCTGGATTGTGGGTGACATTACTCTCAAGTTACACTTACATTACGCCAAAAAGCTACACATTTCAGCATAGCCAGACTGGATAGGTGGGGCATTTTCTGTGCATTTTTACTGCATGTCTTGCCAATCCTGTTGGCAAAGCATAAGAAAGATACAGTCATACAAGTCTCATTTTTTTTAACCGAAATGGCCCTATTGGTTTAAAATTACATTGCATGTACCTTAGGCTGAGGCTGTTGCCAAACAGGTCAATTTCCCTCAAGGTTAAATAAAATGAACTGTTATATTTGTTAAGGGTTCTTATCTGCTTCTTCCACTAGTCGCTGAATATGAAATTGCTCCTTGAAATCAAACTTTTTAGAATTCAAAGCATTATTGACTCCTGTCAGATCGGTTTGCAACCCTATTGAGTGACAAAGTAAGTATAGAGGGAAAGTGCGGCCATCTCCAGTAGACAAGTCAATATTTATCCTGCAAATCAATGCGTATTGATACCAACTCACCTACTCATCCAAATTATTTACCTAAATACATTGTTTGGATACAGAATGAAAACGCAGCCAATAAAGAAATATATTGAGAACCAGTTTGGTGCAGTGGTTAAAACACCAAGATAGAAACCAGGATCCTATGGGTTCTAGTCCCACCTTAGTCACAAAGCCAGTTGGGTGATCTTGGGAAAGTCCTCCTCATTCAGCCTTAGGAAGATGGCGGTGGCAAAGTACTTTCAAAAATCTTGCCAAGAAAACTGAAAGGACTAGACCATGTAGTTGTCGACCATCAACACTAATTAAAAAGCATGCATTCACACATATACAAAAAGGAAATATATTCTTTTTAAATTTCAAAAGGAGGAAAAATCATATTTAAATAAAAATCTTTTCAGAAGAAATTCTAAATGTGGATTCCACATGTATGTATGTCTGCCCCACAAATCCATCCTTCCATCCATCCATCCATCCATCCATCCATCCATCCATCCATCCATCCAAATGGATGATCATATAATAAACTATAGACATGCAATTTAGCAGTCTTCAGATACTCTGAACTATTGAAGGTTGTTCTGACTAGAACTGGTAGAAGGTTAAGATCATAGCTAAGAAACAGCTTGCCTCCAGAAGTTGTGAATGCTCCAACACTGGAAGTTTTTAAGAAGATGTTGGATAACCATTTGTCTGAAGTGGTGTAGGGTTTCCTGCCTAAGCAGGGGGTTGGACTAGAAGACCTCCAAGGTCCCTTCCAACTCTGTTATTCTATTCTATTCTATTCCAAAATCTAAATAGGTCCCAAAGTCATAATGCAAATTAGTCCAGACATACTACTGTTATTGTTCCTATGACATGTTAGGCTTTTGTGCAAGTCAATGTTACACAGATCTATGTCTCCAACATCCTCAATCCTGTTCTCTTTTTTTCCCCCAGACCATGCCTAATTACATCTGAAGAGGGAGATTCTACAACCCTTCACTTCAATGTAACTTTTCCATCCTGCACATCTTACTTTCCTCCATCCAACATTTTAATAGTTTTTTTAACCATTTGTTTTTTTAAGTTAAGAGGACTTTGTATGAAAAATTATGTCAGAGGATATAAGAAATAAATGGAATAATATGGATAATATATTCATAGAAAGGGAGATTGGGTGGTGTTTTCTGATTTAACCCAAACCCAGTAATATGTGCTTATAGAAAACTATTAATTCTAATTGAAAATAATGCAGCTTACAAGACCTGTATCCTACTATACAGCTTGACTTAAATTAGCAACTGCTATCCATACTCTGAAGCAGTTAATAATGTTATTTGTGCAAAGGTGGTGTGGAGGAGACCCAGGTTAAAATCCCCATTCAGTCCAAGTTAGTTTACTTTCATCAGTCAATATCTTTTTATCTATTCTATTTTATGAAGATAAAATGGCGAGAGAGGGAAACCCACTTATGCCATAAAATAAATTAAATACAGTTGAAGTGGAAAAAATGAAGAAATCAGTGTAATGTAATGTAACAAGACAAAGATATATTCCCTATTCCCCTCTCTTCACAATAATATTCAGGGCCCTCATTGTAGTACCACATCTGACACTGTGATATTGTGAAATAATGCTCACTAGGCCATATCTGATTGGCTGGATTTAAATTGTGCAGAAGCCTTTTCAAATGAATCCTCAGGAATAGCAGCCAATTAAAGAACTGTAACATGTACAAAAATGTGAACAAGCATAGAAGCTATCCATACACCAATTCTGTATTCTCTTTCATTTGGAATGTTTGTATTACAAATCAAATATTGCAATAATTCAGTTCAGTACTGGTTCAATCTTGAAGAAATCTTTTTTTCTATAGGAGATATAACCCTGCAATTAAATAACTATACAGTTTGATGCTGATTTAACAACAGCAGTTCTTTAATCAGTGTATTAAACTGATTCAAAATATGTGTCAGCATGATGCATAAGTCTCCTCTTGGTGGCCTGAGGGCAACCATATGCTGGTTGCAAAGTAATCTCTAGATTAGCAATCCTGGTTTATGCCTGCTTGGGGTTAAACTGGACTTTATTGCATTCATGGTATATTGCCCAAAATATGCCAAAATTGCTCAATACTGTCTTTACCATCAACTAGGATTGCTTTGAGTGACACAAGTATCACTAAGATTTATAATCTAGCTATACAACTCACTAAAACAGTATGTTAAAATCTTGAGTGATCAAAACTACAATGAATGTCAGAAGAGCTATTTATGGGGACATATGAAATGACCATAGCATATGGAAAGCTGTGACTTGGAATTCAAAAGAGGTAAATGGTAAAAGAGAAGGAAGGAAGGAAGGAAGGAAGGAAGGAAGGAAGGAAGGAAGGAAGGAAGGAAGGAAGGAAGGAAGGAAGGAAGGAAGGACTTTTTAATTTTTTTAATTTTTTTATATAACTTCATGTTATACAAGTTTTTTTTCCTGGTTTAACTTGTAAACCACTCCGAGTCATTCAAGTGATATGGGTGAATTAAAATTAAATCATCATCATCATCATCATCATCATCATCATCATCATCATCATCATCATCCCAGCCTCAGGGATCTTCTCTCTCATCAGAACGTGGTGAGAGAGACTGACCCAGATCGTATCCTTAAACCTTATCCTGGGACACATATATTTGCCTTCATTCGTGCAATAGATAGATAGATAGATAGATAGATAGATAGATAGATAGATAGATAGATAGATAGATAGATAGATAGATAGATAGATAGATAGATAGATAGATAGATAGATAGATAGATACATACATACATACATACATACATACATACATACATACATACATACATACATACATAATTTATTATTTGTAAAAATCTGAGAGGTAGAGTAAATGAGATCTGAATGAAGGTCATCTGATGGTATGGATTACAGTTGATTAATACATGTAGGAAGGTGTATGCTTAATTATGAATGAAAAGGCATGGTAGAAAGTATGAATTGATATCATCTAGGATGTTGAGGAAATATAGGAATCCATGTTGTATGTTATATTTGGGGGATGTTATTATGGAAAAATCAGGCACATGCATTTTGGAGAAATTATGCCACATTCTGAATCAGTGAAATCAAGTGGAAGAATTATTCCAGAGGTGATATAAATGGGTGATCGGAATGAAACAGTCAGAATAAATGACTGAGTTCTTTAGAAACCTAGCAATGGCTAGGAATGCTTACTATCTGAAGAGTGCATGTTTAGAAAAAGGTTTCTTTCAAATACTGCATGTGGTTTTAGCATAGATTTATTCATATGTAACTTGGCAAAGGATAAATGTAAACCACAAAGCATGATAGATGTAATTGTTGATGATGAAAGACTGAGAAAATTAGTGGAGGATAAAAGGTTGATGACAAGTTCAGACTTTTTTGTAGTATCAAGAGAGGATCTTTGGGGGGGGGAATTGAATGCAATAAGAGCAGACATGGGCTTTGTATGGAAAAGTTTTGAAAGGTAGATTATCTGCCAATAACATAAATAAAAATGTGTTAAAAAGAGAGAAATTGAAGCTGCTTGGAAGAAAATGAAGTTATGATAGGGATTGCCACATAGGTGTGTGACTTTAATAGGAAATATGAAAAAGAATAGTTGTGGAATGATGTTGTGCAAGAGGCTATGGGTGAGAACAATAGGGGGGATCAAATCCAGTGGTACCTCAATACTCATCACTAATTGGTTCTGGGAGGTGAGATGAGTACCAAAAATGAGGAGTACCAAACAATTTTTTTCCAAAAGGAATAATATAGTGAGTCACAAGGCAACCAACACTGTTAAGTTCTAGCTTCTGCATTGACTAACAAACAATAATATCAGGACAAAATTTTAGCATCAAAATCCATTGAGTACCAACTCCAATAAGTTTCAAAGCAGTTGAGTACCAAGGTATCTTACCTTGTACAGTGGTACCTTGGTACTCAACTGCTGTCAGCTTTTTGGGGTAGACCGGATAAGGAAATAGACTTCACAGGAAGTCTAGAATTATACTTTATTGAGACAGGGTATGATAATGTAAATTTGCAGGCCTGGTTGAGCCTTATCTTCCCTCTCACCTATATTCCAGTGGATCATGGAGAAACCTCTCTGAGTCTCTTCCAAATACAATCTTATTTCTCAGGACTTAAATAATATTTTTTTGCTTATATAAAATTTCTTTCCTATTTCTCTTCAGGTCATCTCCTTCATTTTTACTGATACATATATGGAAAGAGAAAAATGATTATTTAGACAAAAAAGATAATCAAAAATAATGTAGTCAAAGAGAACAAGAAATTATTAAGATTAAAAGAGGGGGAATGAAAATAATGTTGATAGTAAATTAAAAAAACAAAAACAATGGGAAGTAGGTGAAGAGGGCCAAACAAGGAGCCTTAAGGAGTTGAATGAATTACAAAAAAAAATGTGAGATGATTTGGGATGATACTGAAGTGAAGGAATGGTTGAAAGTATTTCAAAGATTTGTGTGGAAATGATACTACCCTGTCAAAAAGTGAAACTTAAACAAATGTGATAAACGTTAGTCTCCAAAATATTAAAGAAAAGAATGTAGCAAATTCTGTGAAATGTTGAAAACTGGTAAGGCTGCAAGTGCAGATGGTATAACTGGGGAAACATTTTGTTTAATTAGAGGGTTGGTTTAACATGTCAATAAAGAATGAATCTATGTGAGGTGGTTGAAAAAAATGCTTTTAATGTTCCTCTATACCAGGGATGTCAAACTCAAGGCCCGCAGGCTAAATCCGGCCCATGGGGTGCTTAGATCTGGCCCACGGGGCCGTTCTGGAAACAGAGCAGGTAGAAGATAACTCAGAGTTTGCATATCTTGGAGGAATATTCATTGAAGCTGGGAAAATGGATGGCAAATTTTTAAGATGTGCAAACACTTGTAAAATAGTGAGTTTGGAGTAATGGTTAAGGTACTGAGTTAGAAACCAGGAGATGGTGACTTTTAGTTCAACCTTAGGATGAAAGTTAGCTGGATGATTTTAGGCCAGTCACTCTCTATCAGGTGAACCTGCCTCACAAGATTGTTTTTGTGCATAAAATAGGAGCAGGAAAGATTATTAGATATGTTCTCTGCGTTGAGTTGCATATAAAGTAATAAAGATAAAATGAATAAATAAATAAAAAATGAATAAATAAATAATAAATATGGCTAATATACAATATGGTATGTTGTATAGAATGAATGTCAAAGGGAGCAAAAATAGCTGATTATAAGAGCAAGCGGCCACTTACCATATTTTTCAGAGTATAAGACGTACCTTTCCCCCCCTAAAAGTGGGTGAAATTTTAGGTGCCTCCTAAAGTTTTTGGCCTCCTTAACCCTCCACGCGGTTTTGCAGTTGAGATGTGTGTGAAGATCAAGAATGTTGTGTTGAATGGAGTTGATGGGAACATGAATGTATGAAATGTTGTATGGATGTGATAAAAGCAAGGATCGTTTTCAAGGACAGAAAGGTAGCTTAATAAATGGCATTACTGTAAACTACTGTAGTTTTTACTGTTCCTTTTTGTCATCTTTTGTCGGCTTACCATTGCTTAATTTTTTCCCCCTGGGCTTTGCATAATGCTGCTTACCCCAAAAGGAAAAAGCACAAGAGGTGCATCCAAATGCTTGGAGATGCAAATATATATTTCATTTAAAGCAAACACATCCTTTCTTGGGAGTCAGAAAGACACCTCTCTAGTTCAATGGATTTTCAACTGCTGAATGAAAGACAGAAGCTCCTGTGTATGTTTATGGAAATAATAAACAGTATCAACAGTATGAGCATTAAATCAGCATTATAGTCCTTCAAGTCTTTGGGTTCTATAATTTCCCAGGACTTGAAATGGACACTTAATATTAGAACCATAATAAAAAAGACACAACAAAGAATGTTTTTTCTGCATCAACTCAGGAAGGTCAGATTGCTCTGGGAGCTGTTGATGCAATTTTACAGAGGAATTATTCAGTCTGTCATTTATACTTCTATAACTGTTTGGTTTGGTACAGCCAGGGGTGGGTTCCAATTTTTTTTACTGCCGGTTCTGTGGGTGTGGCTTATTTTATGGACGTGACTTGGAGGTCAGGTGGGTGTGGCTTCAGATAGGCGTGTCTTGGTGGTCAAGTGACTGGGTGGGCATGGCCAACTTGTAAAATGTGGTGAAACTCACTTAGCAATGCTCTTGCTTAGCACCAAAATTTTGGGCTCAATTGTGGTCATAAGTCTTTCTTTCTTTCTTTCTTTCTTTCTTTCTTTCTTTCTTTCTTTCTTTCTTTCTTTCTTTCTTTCTTTCTTTCTTTCTTTCTTTCTTTCTTTCTTTCTCTTTCTCTCTTCTCGGCGGCGGGAGAAGGAAGAAAGTACTCTGGGACTGGGAGGGCGGGCGACCTGGCCCTGCAGCAGTGCATCCCCTGTCATGTGCCATCCTAGAGCGTCGTTGCTGCCACAGCCGTCCCTCTCGCCTTTCTGGCTTCAGCTCCGAGACCAGCAAACAAGCACAGTTGAGCGGGGCTGCGGTGTTAGTGTGGGAGCTGCGAGGAGTTAAGGGCAGGCAGTTGTTCGTCTTCGTATGTGGAGGACAGGTGAGGGGTGAGCAGAAGAAGACATCCAAGGTCCCTTCCAATGCTGCATCTTCTCTTCTCTTCTCTTCTCTTCTCTTCTCTTCTCTTCTCTTCTCTTCTCTTCTCTTCTCTTCTCTTCTCTTCTCTTCTCTTCTCTTCTCTTCTCTTCTCCTCTCCTCTCTTCTCCTCTCCTCTCCTCTCCTCTCCTCTCTTTTCTTCTTCTCTTCCCCATGTAGTATAGCTGTAGTATGATCATTTATCCATCTTATTATCTTCTTTACAACCCCCCTTATTGTCGTGGTGATGGTGATGATGATGATGATGATGATAATGATGGTTTCCATATACTCCGAGAGCTTCTGCAGCAGAGACAAATTCCTTGTGTATCTACCCATACTTGGCCAAATAAAGTATTCTATTTATTCTATTCTAATCAACAAGTACTTGCACACATATTGTACTTTGCAAGTTTGTAAAGGCAAAACCTGTTTTGTTTTGATGTTGTTGTTGCATTGTGTTGTGTTTTTTGTCACTTCAAGTCATTGCTGTCTCTCTTAATTGTAATTATTGATTCAGGAATTACATGTTTGTAGAGGATTTCTGAATAAATCGTGTTATGCACTTCTGTCCTTCCAGAAATGGCTACTTGTTCTGTGGGGTTAGGACTAGAAAGTATTAAGCAAATGAGCGAAAAAGAAGCTATCCAGTTCCACAAATCTAACAAAATGCCTCTTATCTGCAATAAAAAGGTGTCATTTGTTGAATCTCAGTTGGATAAATTATTAGTTTTATCATAGCTTAGATGACAGCTAATATTAGAGCATTAAATTATTAATTTTCCGAGTGTGCCTATATGTATAAAAATAACAAACCTGAGGCACTTTTTTCTCTCTCTCTCTCTAGAGAATAGAAATTCAAATAGCTATATCAGAATTTCCCTCTCCTTTCTTATCCTTACAACTCAGCATTTAAAAGCTAAATATTTCATATTTACCATGATGCAATTACTGTATTGCAGAATGTGTGTAGGTCACCAGTATCATATAATTTATTGGGGTGCAGATAGATCTTGATACTCTCCAGGCCAAAGCGTGAATAAGAGCATTTAAACAACTTAATAAATGAGGAAATAGCTCAGAAGCACAGTTCAGAACCAGAAATTTTATCTTTTATATCCTTGTTTTCAAGTCTCACCTGTTTCACCCTTACTTCTCAAAAGATATGACATACTAGGTCCTCATCTCTTTGTCTCCTCCTTCCTTCCTTCCTTCCTTCCTTCCTTCCTTCCTTCCTTCCTTCCTTCCTTCCTTCCTTCCTTCCTTCCTTCCTTTCTTCCTTCCCACTATTTCAGTCCTAAGAGCTAGGAGGATAGGATTTTCTGACTGTGCTTTCCGGGAGGTTAATACTGATTTTCCTGTCAACTATCTTCTTTGCAAACACTTATCCTTTCCCCTCCCTGTCTCCCAATAAGCCATGGAGCTTCAAAAATCCTCCCACGCTTCAAGCTCAAATGAGAAAGGTGTCCAGCTGTCACAAACACTCCTTTCAAACAACTCAGAGGATGCTATCAGCCACACACAGGGGGAAAAAAATCAAGCTAGGATTATCGTGGAGCCAGGTCAGGATGCTGACACAAATGTATATAGATTCACATATAGCAGTAGGACATTTTGTTTCCAGTCAGCATGGAGGATGCTCTCTGTCCCCTAGCTTTGAAGTTCAAAGCTGGATAATGCATATTCTTTTTTTAAAAAAAGATGCCCAACATGGGAAATTTGTATTCCGCTGTCACACGTGGTGATTATTAGCTTACTTGAAATAGGCAGAGGTTTCTGTTTGCCATTTCAAAAAAGGAGTAATTTGCATCATAGATCTTTAAGACTTGCTTGCTTGTTTATTTTAATCTGGAGACAAACAGTCTATACTGGTAGAAGTATGCAGATAAATATTCTAAAAATGTATAGGACGGCCATAACAAGATGTTGATTTCTGTTACTAGCAAACAGATGGAGGAAAGAGATATTTCATTATTGTGATGTATGGTCCAGGAGTTGCAGTTAACTTTTTCTTCCTCTTTGGGAAATTTCTGCACAATTATTGTTTTTTTTTTAACCTGGATGTTAATATGGGTGGACCAAGTGATATTAATCCAGAAGCTGGTTCTGGAAACTCTGGCTAGATACCTCTGTTGGGGCACAAAATCAGTTATCAGCACCACTGTTGTAAATTGTGGCAAGTTACTGTGGCAGGAGAGGAAGCATTTTACCTCTTTTACAAAGAGAGTATCTGTAAAAATAATAAAATAATATTATATTATTACAGCATTATCTGTACTGTAATTTTCTAGAGGAAGACTATCTTTGAACACATTAACCAGAACAGGCTATTGCTTTACCAAAATGATTATTCTTATGGTCTGATGTCATTGTGTAGAGCCAGTTTGGTATAGTGCTAAAGGTGGTAGCCTACAAACCAAGAGATTGTGAGTTCTAGTCCCTCCTTAAGCAAGAAAGTTGGTTGGGTGATTTTCAGCCATTTATTCTCAGCTCAACCTACCTCACATGATAGTTATTGTGGGGGAAAACGGAAAAAGAAGGAATATTATGTATGTCCACCACCTTGAGTTTAAATAAATAAATAAACAATTTAAAAATATAATAAATAAATAAATGTTGTAGAGAATGAAGCTGCAAAGGTAACTGCTAAAAAAACATATGAGAGTGAGTCAAAAAGTAATGCCATTTTCTTTAGGACAGGTATAATTACCAACACAGGAACATGCAGCATACATCAAAATGAAGCTGGTCCTCTGTGATATCACATCCCTACTTCTCAACATAGTCACCATTTCTCTCAATAGCAATGTTCCACCTTCGAATGAGAGCATGTATCCTTGTCTTGTAAAATTTTGTTGACTGTTCTTTGAGCCACTTCTTCACTGCAGTTTTCACTTCCTCGTCACTGGAATAATGTTTGCCTCTCAAACCCTCTTTCATGGGGCCGAAGAGATGATAGTCTGAAGGCGCTAAATCTGGTGAGTATGGAGGATTATTATTCCAGTGACGAGGAAGTGAAAACTGCAGTGAAGAAGTGGCTCAAAGAACAGTCAACAAAATTTTACGAGACAGGGATACATGCTCTCATTCAAAGGTGGAACATTGCTATTGAGAGAAATGGTGACTATGTTGAGAAGTAGGGATGTCATCAGAGGTGGGTTCCTGCCGGAGCTGCCCAGTGCGCAGCTCCGGTAGGGAGCGGCCGATTGCGCAATTTGCGTGTGGCCACTCCAGAGCCCTCTCTGCCGGTCCACCGTGATCATCACCATCTTTTTCGTCAATTTCTGGCGGATTTTGCTTCAGCGCATGTGCGGAAGCAAAATCGCACTGAAATCTCGTGCGTGCGCGCATCCCCTCACGGGATTCCGGCGTGATTTTGCTTCCGCGCATGCGCAGAAGCAAAATCGCATGGGGGCACGTGCGCATAGCAAGCCCCCCCGAAGCGTGGAGATGCACGTGCATGGCTCCGGTAGCGAGGTAAGTGAGCAACACGCCCCTGATGTGATCCACAGAGGACCAGCTTCATTTTGATGTATGCTACATGTTCCTGTGTTGGTAATTATACCTGTCCTAAAGAAAATGGCATTACGTTTTGACTCACCCTCGTACTTGGAAAACTCCAACTGCTGATAGCCTTTTTTAAAGCCTATATCATGACTGTAGTGCTTCCAAAAATATCTTTTTTGTCACTATTTCCCAACATTTCTAAACACAACTTTCTAAAGTGTTAATCTCACACACCATCTCCTAAGCTTTTAAAATCTTCAGTGGGGCATTATCACAGCGTATTGCATAAGTGGACAAGTAAAGTCATTTGCTGTAAGTAGTGCAGCTCTTGGAATGCAAAAAGTCCTCCTGGCTTTCTGGTAGATTAGGAAATGATCAACCAGTAGGAAACAAATACTGGTTTCCTGCTGCTTTTCTTCTCCTTGTATCTGTTCATATTTATTTCCACTGCTGAAGCAAGTAGTTTGGATAGCAGTGCTAGGAAACTACTGTATTTGCCCCTGTGAGAATTATTCTAGGAGATTCCATCTTGTTTCCAAAGTTTTAAGGAAACCAAGTTGCCGCTGGATCTCACAACAGGTAACAATCAGGTTACTGGGTCATAGTTGCATGCAATTAAAATGAAAATCACAGTGTTAAAGTAAAGTAAAGTTAAAGTAACATAGACACATATATGGGGGAGAGGTGGGGGGGAGAATAACAGCAAATGCTATATTACACTTTAATTTTGTGTCTGATTTTTTTTTAATATTTGAAAAGAATAAAGTTGTTTGGTGACAGATCAAAACATTTTATAAAAATACAATCCTTTGTGATTCTAACTTTCTTATTAGCAAACTTCAACTGTAGCTACTCTTGAAAGGTAATGCACACATATTCCTTCTTTTTTTAAAACAATAACTTCATCTGATTTCACACATTTTGGTTAGGTTGCCTATTATGAGATATTCAGCAAGACATACAATCTCTCTGTGGTATTTTATTTTGACACATTTCAAATAAAACTGCTGCTCATTGTGTTGTACCCAATTCAAACACGTTCTCACCTGTTTTATTTATTCAAATGCATTTCATTTTTGGTGCTGTAGATATCTGAATTTGATCTAGTATAATGAGTCAAGATGCGTTCTTCAAACTGATAGTCAAAGTTAGCTTCAGATTAGAAAGTTAATATTACATTCCATCAGGGATGGGTTCTAACTTACCTCACTGCCAGTTTGCTTCCTCCCGCGCCACGTGGCCACGCCTCATGGCCGCGCACATGCGCAGTGCCGAAAAATTAAAAAAATGAAAAAAGTGCCAAAAGCAAGATAGTGACGCATGTGCGGTCCCGGAAATTCGTCTTCTGCGCATGTGCAGAAGAAAAAAACCCAGAAAAAATTTCAAAAAAAAATTCCCCAAAAAAATTTCAAAAAAAGAGATGGCAGTGTCCACGGACCAGCACTGACAGAACTGGTTCTGTGACATCATTGTGACATCACCAGTGGTTTGCTACTGGTTCTATAGAACAGGTGCGAACCAGGAGGAACCCACCTCTGGCATTCTGTCTTTCTGAATCACCTGCCATATGGGTAACAATTATAGACATCCGAATTTGACTGTATATAGACATCAGAGTTTGACTATAAATAGATGGCTCTAACTAGTCTATCTTTCCCTTTAAAAAAATGTTTATGGATAGAAGAATCCCGGAAGAAAAACAATAGACTTGTGTTGTTGTAATTTTCAATTTACAGTATAATAAACTATATTTATAAACACACACACACAGAGACACACAGGGGTGTCTGTAGGGCACAACCATGCAACTGAAGCCCCACCCATTTTTTACAAGCATGCAGCCTGACAAGTCATCTTGATTCTTTTTACTTCCCTCAGTGATGCCTCTGAACATAGAAAACTATTGGACAGTTTTATACTATAAAGCAGGGTTGTCCAAACTTGGCAACTTTAAGACATGTGGACTTCAACTCCCAGAATTCCCCAGCTATTCCCCATTCTGGCTAGGGAATTCTGGGAGTTGAAATCCACAAGTCTTAAAGTTACCCAGGTTGGATGCCTCTGCTATAAAGAAAAGTATTGCCAAGGATGAAAAATGGAAAATTTCACCCTGATCCAGTAAAAATAATAATAATGATGGAATCTCATGCAGTCTAAGACTCTCTAAATCTCAGTCATATTCATATTTATTTAGAACTTATATTCATTTATTCACTGGGCAAATTTATTAAACTGACATTTTGCATAAGAATTGTCTCTTTCAGTAAGTCTTACTTTTGTATAGACATGCATAAGATGGTGCTGTGAGTAATTAGGAATTACTTAGATTAATGATGTAGAGAATTGTAGTGTTTAATGTATGTGCCCTGTCTCCAGGAATGCAAATCATAATACCAGGTTTATTTATTTATTTAGTCATGTTTAAAACCCACCATTGCTCTGCCTCAATTATAAGTAATTAAAACAAACTCCATTACATCAAACTATGAAAACAATTGGAGAGTAATGATCAGAGCAACCAAATAATAACAACAACAATCCAAATCTATAGACCCCCAAAGTAGAAAAATGCAATAGTATGGTGAAATTTAAGGAAATAAATATCATGGCCAATTTGATGCAGTGTCATGGCCCTGCTGGATCCCAGTTCAGAGGAGGAGGAGGAACTGGGACAATCTGACAGGTATTGCATGTCTTCCCTGGAACATCTGAAGCAGTGATAAAATCCAATTTTTTAACTACCGGTTCTGTGGGCATGGCTTGGTGAGCGTGGTGTGACTTGTTGGGTGTGGCTTGGTGGGCATGGCAGGGGAAGGATACTGCAAAATCTCCATTCCCTCCCCACTCCTAGGGGAAGGATATTGCAAAATCTCCATTCCCACCCCACTCTGGAGTCAGCCAGAGGTGGTATTTGTCGGTTCTCCAAACTACTCAAAATTTCCGCTACCGGTTCTCCAGAATCTGTCAGAACTTGCTGGATTTCACCCCTGAATCTGAAGAGCCCAGGGGCTGAGGCAGATGCTGTCCTGGTCCCTTCTAGCTCTATCTATCTATCCATCTATCTACACTGTATATCATCTCTCTCTCTCTCTCTCTCTCTCTCTCTCTCTCTCTCTCTCTCTCTCTCTCTCTCTCTCTCTCTCTCTCTCTCTCTCTCTCCCTCCCTCCCTCCCTCCCTCTCTCTCTCTTCTCTCTCTCTCTCTCATCTATCTATCTATCTATCTATCTATCTATCTATCTATCTATCTATCTATCTATCTATCTATCTATCTATCTATCTATCATCAAATTGAATAAGAACTAGTTTAAAAAAATGAAGGCTAATATCTCTGCCCAGCAGTAACTTCTTGATGAGTAAAGCTAAATCAGTGTATTTATAAAATGTTAGTTCCCTGAAATAATGACAGCAACAACAACACTGAGAGAATAAAAATGCAACTGTGGACACTAAATGTTATAAAATGCTCAGTAGGCTTTGTAGGATCCTTCTCTTATTTGGCTATTTTGCTAATCAAAATAGCAACCAGTGGAGATGGTTGGATGGGAATGCTGTAGAAAAGTCCCAGCATGATTCATAATGCAATTACAGAAATGTAGAAAATCTAAATCGAGCATTAAAACAGGAACTTTTTTTCCCACAACTTTAAAATATGTGTATGGGAAGAAATTGTGGCATGCAAAGAGAAGAGACTTCTGGTCCAAATGCTTGGAATCGAATATAAAGAAAGTGATAAAAAGAAAGGGGAAATTTATTGCCAATAAAGGTAAAGTTCAACCTTCTAATCTTCTTATGCCACTTCAGTAAACTTAGCCTGGTAAAATGACTTTCTACATCAAATAAATTATGCAGTGATTTTAAATTTGGTGTGATTATGAGGTGCATAGTAACTGTTGACTCAGAAATTGAAAGAAAGGGGAAAAGATATATTGAGGCAGTACAATTGCCAGTGTGCCAGGATGTAATGTGACTGCATACAATGTATAAAGTTCATTGGAACTGAAAAGGTGAGCCTTGTTTGGGAGGTAAATCTGATCATTCATGGCAATAGCTTGCCTAAAAAAATGCTACCATCCTGCAATTAGGTGTAAAGGAGAAAATAAATCTAATAAATAAAATGGAGGTTGCACCCTTTTCCTCCCAGTCTTTTAGACATTTTTAGACATGGTCAAACCAAATCCCAATTCTTACTTAATCCTACCAGACCCAAACTGATGCTTTTTGCCGCCAAAGTCCTCTGCAACCCCATTTAAACTGAAGAAAAGAAGTGTAGGAAGTTAGTACTCACCCCCTCCTAGAAAAAATGAAATATCCTAGGAATTATTGAAAAAGGAAAGAATATGTTTCCCTGAATGAGGAAAAGAGAAACATGTTTTAAATACAAAGCAGCTTCCTTCAGCTCCCTGCCCCCACCCTTGCCACATTCCTCCCACCTAGCCTGGAACAATCTTCTACATAACAAAGAACCATAATAGGAATCCCAAAGCTCTTTCATACCACCACGTGGGACCTGGTAAGATTCCATCAACCATGCCGCTGGGATTCAGGACAGCCCACAAGAGTTGCCCCAGCATGCCCCTGGGAATCTGACAGCCAATGGAGTACATTTCTATATAGGAACAGGGAAAAGTTAGGGAGGGGCCCAAGAGAGAGTATAAAGCAAGGAACTCCCAGCATTTTGTCCTTCCTTTTTCTCTTCACCCACACCTGGAAGCATGTAATTTACCTTTTATGTACAGGGGCTCATGCCATGTGCTCCTGTCCACCATTAAACCTTCTTTCCAAGCAACTTCCATGAATCCAGTGTCTTTTTCCCTTGGAACCGAACCCAGAAGGATATTCCTTACAACAGAAGCCTACTTACCATAGAGCCCAAAAGCAGCCCTCCAATGGGAATGACGAAATAGAAAAAAACCCAACCTTCCATCCTCAATCAGGCTAATTATAGATGTTCCATCTCTTTAACAATGGGCCTCCCCACCAATGTTGTCCTCTACAAAGAGCTGTTTTGCCTAAGAATAGAAATAATCCCATCTACATTGACAAAGACCTGCCTGGGTATAATGGTAGGTGGGAATGACCTTGGAAAATAGGAGGAAGAGCCACAGATTAGACAAAGATCTGATAAATGACATTTGGATCTGAAGGGTGGGAATGGAGAAAGTGTCTCAAAAGGACCCTCCCTAGTTTTCAAGAAAGTAAAAGTGAGGGGCGGGAAGGGTCCTTTCAGCCTTGCAAAATTATGTTAATGTAACCTTACAGTGAAGAAAAATCTAGTATTCCTTGTCATGTTTTTTGTCTGAACTCCCATTATTTGAGGTCCTTCTTTCTTGCAAAGCAAGCACTCAACAATCTTTGCAATAAAAATGGTTCTTCTCCATAGTGGGTGGAGCTAGCCTCCAAGGAATAGGAAAGGAATGGGTTAAATCTGCCCTCTAGCCAATAGGACCGAGTCTTAAAAAAGGTATAAATAGTGCCATCCTAGATTGGCACCCCCTCTTTTAATCTCGGTCCGTTAGCCATAGGGCATTGTGCTTCTCCACCCTTGGAGGCCAGTTCCACAGCTATTGGATCCTGATTGTCTTACTACAGTGAGTCTGCTTATCTATCTGTCTGTAAGTCTCCCCAGGTGACAGCTGTCATTATTATCTGTGCCTCTCCCTGGGTAGAGCCGGCTCAGGCGGCTGCCTGAGCTGTTTCCTTCTCTCCAACGTCCCGGTGGGGGTGGCTACCTCCCTGGGGTTCTCCACGTTGGGCATCCCTTCTAATTGATTGACTGCTGACTGTTAATAACGACTGTGGGGGGAAGCCAGAAAATCACCATCCGTACGCCGCAGAAGCCCTGCGCTTGGGTGGCCATCGGCTTACCCCCCCCGGCTGGAGTGTTCCTCCCACAGCTGGTAAACGTCCTTCTGTGCGTTTTTTCGGCCGCCCCGGCAGAACTCTAGATCTGCAAGGCCGACGTCGCCAGGCCGCTCCTTCAGGGGAATCCCTGTCAGGCCTTCTTCGGCTGGAGGCCAGCTCGGGCGCTCCTAAAGTGGCGCGAAAGACTGTTTCCGAGCAGACGAGGCGACGTCACCGGCGGCCATCTTGGAAGATGAATCCCTGCCTTCTGATTGGACTATGCCCCTGGTGAGGTCAGCCGGCTGCCGGAGGATCCCCACGCCGCCCGCTCATCAGCTGGGGAGCGCGCGCACGCGCAGTGCGTCCCTCTCCCCCCGCCGAGCCCAAAGCGCCGAAGAAAGCGGCTGGCAGAGATAGCCGCAGCAGATTAATAAACTTTTTTACTGTGTGGTGTCTACTGATGGCTGAGAGTGCCGGCAAGCAGGGGAAGGCAAAGGCGAAGTCTGCCAGGCCCCTTCCACCTGAGGCATCCGCCGAAGCTTCCCAAATGCCGCGTACCACCAACGACAGCAGGGATCGCTCCCCCATCCACACCCCTCCCCCTGCCAAGCCAAAGAAGTCTTCCAAGGCTTCTTCCAGGGGAGATGGGCATAAGGGGGCTTCCAAACACCATTCGGGGGATACCGAAGCACCCCACCATGGCACCCCACGTCCCCAGGGCACTTCAGGGCACCACCCCAAGGGGCCTCTGTCGGGGGATCAGAGCCACGGGAAGTCAATCAGTCACTCACCTGACAACGTTTCCCTTGATGGCTCCAACATTCTTTTGCGCGAAGGTGACGTCTGGGGCGCTTCTCAGGTCCCAGAACCGGGCAACCGGCGCAGGCCTTCCTCTACCGCGCACACTGACCCGTTGGAGGATCCTGCCGTGCAACAAAGAATGAACGATGCCATACAACGTGGCATCGAGGCTGCGGTCAAGGCAATGGCGTGTCCCCCACAGCCCACCCCTCCACCGCGCAGGGCCATCTCACCTCCTACAGTCCTGGCACCTGTCTCCTCCGACGAGATGGAAGCCGACGACTACTCCATCCACAGTTCCCCCATCCCAGCTGGGGACCTGGACAGGGAGGAAGGGGAACTCGATGAGCTGCCTGCAGCCGGGGACCATCTTCACCCTCAGCTGTCAGATGATGAGGATCTGGCTCCGGAACCCTCTACCTCCACCGCCCTTTTCCATCCCAGTCTCTTCCGTTCCTTGCTACACAAGGCCAGGGCGACTGCCAACATCCCGTCATCGGCAGCTGATCCCCAGACCACCTCGGATCAGGGGGACCCCATTTTTGGGGAGGCTTCCACGTCTCCTATGGAAGTGATCCCAACTCCAAACTTATTTGTCGAGGCAGTGACTAAACAATGGCAATCTCCTGCCACAGGACCTTCCCCCACAAACCTGGACAAACGTTATTTTAACGTTTCCTCTCGCCTGGCCCAGCACCTGCCAATTCCAGACGTCGATCCACCTGTCTTGGCTCTCTATTCCAACGCCCCCGTCCCAGGGGACCCAGATGACCTCCTGCGTCCGGAGGAACGCCGCGTGGAATCTATTCTCCAACGGAATCACCAAGCGGCTGCATGGGCGGTCAGAGCATCAACGACTGCGTCCTTTTTTTGTCGGACCTCCCTTAAATGGTTACATGGTCTCCAAGACCACATTCCTCAGGCTGACACAAGGGCGCATAGTGACATCAACAAATTAATAGCGTCCGCCCAGTTCGCCTCCGACTCCACCTTGCAGGCAGGACGCTTCGCGGCTAGGGCAATGGGCACGGCGGTCGTGGCCAGGAGGATGCACTGGCTCCGCAGCTGGCCAGCTGACCTGCGGCACAAATGGAAGCTAGCCGCAGCCCCGATTTCCGGTCAGTCGCTGTTTGGCCCGGCCCTAGACCGCATTACCACCGAAAATAAGGACAAGAGAAAAGTTCTCCCCTCCTACACGAAAAACTCCTACAACAAGGCCCCTCCTTATCGTCGGGGGTCCAAAGCTTCTGATACTCCCTACAGTAGATACCAGAATCAATACCAATCTGGCCAGGGTCAATACGGGTCTTCCCAAGCCCAGTACGGGACTTCCCAGAATTCGTATGGGTCACGGCAACGATCGGCCGCCGACCGGCCTTTCCGGGGTGGGCAAACCAAACGGCCCTTTAGAGGAGCCGGTGGTCGCCCTTACCGCCGGTATAAGTAGATGTGACCCGATCCCTCCCATTGGGGGTCGACTGGCATTCTTTGCCAGTCGGTGGGAGGAAATCACCAATGACGCATGGGTTTTACAAACCCTGTCGACAGGACTGTACCTGGAATTTATCTCCACCCCCCCGAGGTTTTTCTTACGATGCCCCTTGTCTTCCAACATTTCCAAACGCGTCCTCGTAGATCAGGCAATCCAGCACCTGTTGGATATTAGAGCCATCCAACGGGTGCCCGAGGACCAGCAGGGGCAAGGATTTTATTCCATCTTATTCGTGGTTCCAAAATCCTCGGGGGGATGGAGGGCGATTCTTGATCTGAAACGCCTCAACAGATATGTGAGGTACAGAAAATTCAAGATGCACACCCTGCAATCAATTCTGGCGGGCATTAGGCGCGGCGACTTTCTCGCCTCAATTGACTTGACGGAGGCCTACCTCCATATTCCAATTCATGCATCCCATCGCCAATACCTCAGTTTTTGCTATGCAGGGGTGCATTATGAATACCAGGCGTTGCCCTTCGGCCTGTCGTCAGCGCCAAGGGTATTTACCAAGGTTCTGGCCGCCTTGACAGCCCATCTCAGGGCTCTCCCCGTGCGTGTCCAGTGTTACCTGGATGATATACTTATCCAGTCCTCTTCCCTGTCTCAGGCCCAACAGGACATCCAGGTAACCCTCAACACACTGGAACACCACGGGTTCCTTGTTAATTTGGGTAAGAGCCAGTTGTCCCCTTCCACCAGGGTCACCCACCTGGGGGCCATTATTGACTCCCTGGAGTGCAGGGTCTACTTGTCCCAGGAACGAAGAGACAGCATATTGGAGATCGTCCAGCTAGTTCTGGCCCAAACGAAGGTTCCCCTGAACCAGCTGTCTTCCCTCCTGGGAAAAATGATTTCCGCGATACATATCGTTCCGTGGGCTCATCTGCACTCCAGGGACCTTCAATGGTTTCTTCTCCCTTTCCAGCGGGCAAATCGCAGCAACTCCCCTGTAAGGGTCCGGTTGCCGATGTCAGCAAGGAGGTCGCTCCGGTGGTGGTCATCGCCCGCCCTCAGCAAGGGCTCCTGTTTCCTGGAACGGCAAAGGATGACCCTGACGACCGACGCCAGCACCACGGGCTGGGGGGCCCACACCGACTCTCTAGTCGCCCAGGGGACATGGTCCAGGAAGGAACAGGTTCTGCCAATAAACCTGTTAGAGCTCAGAGCAGTTCGGTTGGCTCTGGCCCATTTTCAACAGCATCTGACCGGCCGTCACATCCTCGTCCTCACGGACAACGTGACGACAAAAGCGCATATAAATCGTCAGGGGGGCACCATCTCCAAAGCTCTTATGAATGAGGCAATGGCTCTGGGGCTTTGGGCGGAGCGGTACCTACCTTCAATCAAGGCGGAACACATTTCCGGTGTCGACAACACCACAGCAGACTGGCTCAGCCGGAATGCTATCAATCCGGCAGAGTGGTCCTTACACCCGGACATTTTTCAGGAGATCACCACCCGCTTCGGACCACCGACCGTGGACCTGTTCGCGACACCGGCGAACGCCAAACTCCCCAGGTTTGTGACCAGGTTCCGGACCCCGGGCGTGGAGGATACGGACGCTCTACGCTGCCGGTGGCCGCAGGAACTCTTATATGCCTTCCCACCTCTCCCGTTGATCCCCAAGGTCATACGGAGGGTAATATTGCTGAAGGCGGAGATCATCCTCCTCGCCCCACATTGGCCCAGGAGGACTTGGTTCGCGGACCTTATATCCCTGTCCGCGTCACCTCCCTGGCGGATCCCGCCGACAGAGTGGTCGCTTGCCCAGGGGTCAGTGCATCATCCAGAGCCGCACTGGCTACAACTGACCGCCTGGCGCTTGAGCGGATCACTCTGCAACACCGCTTAGTTCCGGACGATATCTCCTCAATCATGTTGGCCTCTAGACGGCCGTCTACGGAGCGGATCTATTCCACCACCTGGCGAGCCTTTTGTGGCTGGTGCGCGCAGGTGGGATACTCGCCAGTCGACTTATCCATCATCAATGTCATCCAATTCTTGCGGCAGGGGCTCGCCAAGGGCCTCGCTCCCAACACCTTGCGCAGGCAGGTTGCGGCACTTTCGACTGTGTTGTCCTGTCCGCACCTGGACTCGCTCTCCGCTCATCCGCTAATGAGGCAATTCCTGAAAGGGGTCACTAATCTTTGTCCCCCAGTGGTGCACCGTTTCCCCACATGGGACCTGTCCAAAGTTCTCTCTGCCCTAACTGTAGCCCCCTTCGAGCCCTTGGACACTATTCCTTTGGCGCATCTGTCCTTTAAGGTTGCCTTCCTTGTGGCTGTCACCTCCGCGCGGCGGATATCCGAACTCGCAGCCCTGTCTGTGCGCGAGGACCTGTGCGTCTTCCATAGTGACAGGGTGGTTCTTCGCCTGGACCCGGCATTTGTGCCCAAGGTGAATACCCATTTTCATAGAGCGCAGGAAGTCATCCTGCCCACATTTTTTCAAAATCCGATCTCCGACTCTGAACGTGCTTGGCACATGCTAGATGTCAGGTGCGCTCTGGACATATACCTCAAACGTACAGTCTCTCTTCGGCGCACAGAGACTCTCTTTGTGACATTTCGCCCTTCTAACCAGGGTCATAAGGCGTCCTCCGCAACGATAGGACGATGGATCCGTGCAGCCATTTCCTTGGCCTACAAACATATGTCCTTACCTCGACCGTCGGGTCTCACAGCCCATTCCACCCGCAGCGCTGCGACGTCCGCAGCATGGAATGCTAGGGCTTCCATCGCCGAGGTGTGTAGGGCGGCCACTTGGTCCTCCCTGACTCCCTTCGTCCGACATTACAAGTTGGACGCCTATGCCTCGGAGGAGACCGACTTCGGCAGGCGGGTGTTGGGGGCAGGTCTGCCATTGGGTGATCCTCCCAGCCAGGACGAATGACCCGCCCAGGGACGTCAGCTTTGGTATGTCCCATTCCTTGGAGGCTAGCTCCACCCACTATGGAGAAGGGATGTTGGTACTCACCTGTGAGACGTCCTTTCTCGTAGGGTGGAGCTAGCCTCCAAGTCCCTCCCACGTCTGGGTCTGGCTGGGAGTTCCTGGATCCGTGGTTGTACATAGTTATTCATTGTCTGGTCTGTGATTCTTCACATATATATATATAGTTCTATTTACCTGGCAATTCTCTGTATATAGTTAATAAATTCTTGTTGTTTTTTGGAGAAGCACATTGAGTCTGACTTTGTCCCTCGATTAAAAGAGGGGGTGCCAATCTAGGATGGCACTATTTATACCTTTTTTAAGACTCGGTCCTATTGGCTAGAGGGCAGATTTAACCCATTCCTTTCCTATTCCTTGGAGGCTAGCACCACCCTACGAGAAAGGACGTCTCACAGGTGAGTACCAACGTCCCTTTTCAGTGCTCTGAATGTTCCATAACAGAAATAATCTATGCTGGGTTTCTAATTTACTATTAAAATAATAATCTAGGTTTTTCCCCCTCTATTTTTTCATATTTAATTATTGCTATATTTGCTGTGTGTAACTTTTCCTTATTAACATGTATTTTAAAAAATTAACAATACTTAAATTAACCTATTAACAATTACACTAAGTAATTACCTTAAGACTGAAACCTTCAATGTACAACAAATATGTCGATGCAATCTGTAGTGCTTTTGGTTTTTTTTAATGTTAAATTCAATTCAGGATGAAAAAGCAAAAATAATCTTATATTCATTAGCATTGACATCCTAAATTGTAATTAATATTGATATAATACTTCTTTTTTATTTTGATCCGCAACAGTCTAAGTTATCTAAATATTAGAGTGATAACAGTCTTCAACCAATACAGTACTAATACTGAATTGAAACAACATAATGTATTAAGATTTGCGATAACGCAATAATAATAAAAAAGAAGAAATCCACTAATTTGATTCTGAATGCTGTTCTATCACTGTGGAAAATGCTTTTCTACTATCAAATCAAAAGGAGACAGATATCACTTTAAAATTGTTGGGCTGCAACAATACCCTCCCTTCTCCTCATTGGACTTTGTCTTAGATATAAACTTTCACAACTGTCTTTAATCAGATGAGTATTTCATGCCATTCCTCAAAATATCTTCTGTCTGGATTAGCCTCACTTCCATCTGCTCTTGTACAGGGAGAATTTTCTGATCAGAGCAAAAGAGAAGACAGTGCCCTCACTTAAATCAAAGCACACAAATTATTTGGGCATCTGAGGTGGAAAAAGAGCAGAATAACATTCATATTGCTTATTTGCCCTGTTTCTATCCTGAAAAACAAACAAACAAACAAACTGGAAAGTTCATCCTCTGCCTTGACAATAATCATAAGCTCCTCATCATAAGTGTAAGATTCTCATCAGATGCTTCTTCCGTGTTAAGACAAGTGTAGCAGGGGCGGGTTCCTACTTTTTTTTACTACCATGCTGTGGGCGTGGCTTATTTTGTGGGTGTGGCTTGCCAGCCATGTAACTGGGTGGGCGTGGCTTGCCAGCCATGTGGCCGGGTGGGCATGGCTTCTCGGACTGCTGAAGGGAGGGGAACTGAGATAGGTCCTGCCGCCCATTCCCCCTCCCTTCAGCAGTTCGAGAAGCCTCAAATGTGCGAAAATACCTAGGATCATCACCGCACGTTCGTGGCTTCTCGGACTGCTGAAGGGAGGGGAATGGAGATAGCTCCTGCTGCCCATTCTTTCAGCGTCTCACGCGCTCCCTCAGCCATCCTCCCCTGCTTGGACTCACTGTGGGGTAGGAAGGCAGCGCATGCGCAGTGCCGGAAGCTCGGCTTCTGGGCATGCGCAGAAGAAAATTTAAAAACAAAATTTAATTTTTTTAAAAAAAATGGTGGCACCCAGGCACTGGCAACCGACCGCATCGGTACTGTGACATCACCAGCGGGCCGCTACCGGTGCTATAGAGTGGACCACACCAGTAGGAACCCACCACTGAAGTGTAGCTGTTTGGAGCAATTTGCTTCCTAAACTTTGATCGGAGGTTTCCTCAAAGACAGGCATTAGAGATGGTGGGGATACTAGATACTTATGGTGATCATTGTAGTATTTTACTCTTAGCCCTCACAACAAGGCATCACAATGGAAACAGGTCCCCTTTTTCCATCTGTCATAGCCTCCCATCTTTAAAAGGTACTGAAGGTACTAAAAAAAGAGAGAGAAAGAACTGGGTGAATGAGATATTCCGCAACGGAAAGCAGAATAAATATTTTGTTTTTAATGCTAACATTTTGCTGAAATACATTTTGTGTCTATCAGGAAATCATCTACACGGGTGGATGCCCCATTCACCTCCTCTTCTAAGGCAGGAAAGAAGTCAGAATCACCTCCTTATAGGTTTTGCTGGCGCTGTTTTGTTCCAGGGAACAAAAGGAGAAACCTGGATATTACATGCAATGGATTAGTTAGCCACTGCTGCATTAGTAGCCAATTTAAACAGTTCCACTTGGCTGTTGAAACAGCTTTCCCATCCAGATTGATTTTGAAGCAGAAATGATTTATTTGGTACTTGGGACAGATTTTATGGGCTAGAGCCAACTCCCTTCTCCGCTATTCAAGTGCCACTTTAAACACAGCTCTCCAAGCCACCTTTGGTAGGGACCCGAAATCTGTGTTGAATAGTAAAATCAAAACATGCAAAGCTACTTCCCTATGCTTAAATATCCAATTATAGAAAAAGAAACCAAACAGAAAGAGAAATTAGAAACACCATTGCCCGTCCCTAGCATCCTGAGCATTTCAGCTTCATCTGAAGGACTTCAGGATGGCACTAGAAAAGGAAGAGAACTCAGCATTAAGGATGGAATTTCAAAGAAGTTCGTTTCCACTTTGGTGAGAAGAAGGATAACTCTGCCAATCCTCCCTCCTCAATTTAGTCGTTCTTTCGATGGCATGCTTCAAACACTGTGGAAATAGGAATGCTTCAATCAAGCTGTTTGGCTGACTTGAATTCCATTTTTGGCCTGAGATGCCCATACTACAAAGATGAGTAAGAGCCGAGGTGGGGCAGTGGTTAGAGTGCAGTACTGCAGGCTACTTCAGCTGACTGCTAGCTGCAGTTCGGCAGTTCAAATCTCACCAGGCTCAAGGTTGACTCAGCCTTCCATCCTTCCGAGGTGGGTAAAATGAGGGCCCAGATTGTTGGGGGCAATATGCTGATTCTGTAAACTGCTTAGAGAGGGCACTAAAGCACTATTAAGCAGCATATAAGTCTAAGTGCTATTGCTATTTCTACCAGAAAAAAGACAACAACCTACCATCATATCGGGTTTCAGTAGAATCAATCAGAAAGCCACACAAAGGACAGCTCATATTACTTGAATAGATTAATATCCTAAATCAGATTTAAATAGGTAAGAATAAAATGGCTTGCTGTAATATTTTGGAATGTATAAAGCCGTGGATGGCTTCTGCTACGATCCTGTTCCATCTTTTGCTGCCCATTCCAAGCCGATTAACAACCATGTTTTTGTTATTTTGTTTTGCTCTAGTTGGTGAAACTTCCTTTGTCTAACCAGATTGTCAATTTCATTGGCATGCCATGATTCCAGTTCAATATTTACAAGCTTTGGAACAGCACTAACAGAATTAGATGAGAAGTCATGTTCTCAGATGCCTAGCATTACACCCCTGCTAAATGTAACATTCCTAAACTTACTAAAAAAAGTGATGCAAAATTTCAACTCTAAATCCTTGTTAATATCATAACTTCACTGCTGTCCACTGAAGCCTTTGGAAAGGGAAATAAATAATTGAAAAATATGATCCCATTTTGGAAAAAAAACCCGTTGTTTCTCCCTTATTTGTTAATTTAAAATTTCAAATATTCAACAACTCTATGCTGCCAAAGCAGAGAGGCATAGATCTCCTTCTTTAATAACTATATTTGAGCTATAATAGAAGTGCATGCCAGAACATGAAGGCAGATTTTATAGGTTGGTATTCCACTCCAATCTAATTTAATCTTTATTACCAGAATCTAACCATAATTGTTTCAAGTAATAATTAATTTTTAAAGAATGAAAATGAATAACACCTAGAAAGAAATGTTTTTGTTTATTATGCTTTAATGACAGAAAATATTGATGTACTGGTCAGGGGTGGGTTCTAACTTAAACAAGATGGTGACGCATGTGCAGTGCCGGAAACTTGGCTTCTGCGCATGCACAGAAGAAAAAAAACCCAGATTTTTTTTAAAAAAAATCCCCCCCCCCCAAAAGATGGTGGCATCCATGGGCCGGCACCAACCGGACCTGTTCCGTGACATCATCATGATGTCACCAGTGGGTTGCTACCGATTTGGGCGAACCGGTCCGAACCGGGAAGAACCCACCTCTGGTACTGGTGTAACTTTAACTTTTCATGTAAATTGTAACTTAGTTTCCTTACTCCCAAATTCTCCCACCAATCAAGAAGGAGGAGAAGGAGGAGGGGGAGGGGGGAGTGGAAGGGGGAGGGGGAGCAGAAAAGGGAGAGAGAAAGGGAGAGGGAGAGGAAGGACCAACTGACTACATTTATTCAAACAGGCTTTTTAATGGGTTTCTCTGAAGAAAAACCTAAGTTTTTTTTCCAAAAAAACAAGCGTTGTATCTAAAAAACACATGCTTGTTTCCTGGGAAATTTGTTTTCAACATGATAAATCCTGGAGATGCGCAATAGCTTTCCTGTGCTGTCTCTTGTTTCCATTTCTTTGGGTCTTTCATATTTTCATTAATTTCTTTAATATTTGAAACTGTGGAAGCCTGTTTGTTGCACCTCAATTCCAGCCCTAGTTAAAGGTGAGAACTACCAACTACCAGAGGAAGAACATATTTCTACACATTAACACTATAATAACATGTTTCCCCGAAAATATGGCCTACTCCGAAAGTAAGTACTGCTTGTGGTTAATCATGGCTTATTCATCTCCCAATTGGACTATTGCAACAAGCTGTATATGGGGCTGCCCTTGAAAAACACCCAGAAGCTTCTGGTGATCCAGATGGCAGCAACACATGGGAACAGTACAATATACCATACAATACCTCTGCTATGTGAACTGCATTTGCTCCCAGTAGATTTCTGGATGCAATTCAAGATTTTCATGTTTAAAGTCTCGCATGTTATGGGTCTTGGGCAACTGCCTCTTCCTAGTGGTTTCTTCCAGATCTGGCAAAGTTGGTATGTTCTGTATCTCCCCAATGAGGCAATGTCACCTGGTGGAGAGTAGGAAGTGGTTCTACCCGGCATGATTGTATGTGGTAGATGTTTGTGTTTTAAAAGATATGGCCTTAACCCAGGCTCTGTTGTTTTATTGTATATTCACCTCCTAGAGTTTCATCAGACAGATTTGTAGACCTGTAAATTAGCAGATAGTAACAGACAGACAGACAGACAGACAGACAGACAGACAGACAGATGTTGTCTAATGTTATTCATGTGGCTCATGATGACACATAAGTCGATAAAAATCAACATCAGCATCATCTCCTGTAAAAAGATTTGTACTACTTTAAAAGTAGTTTCAATAATTTGCCTTTTCACAGGTTATTTAAAACAACAAGAGAGAACTAACCAGGAGTCACACATGATAGAGACTGACTATAAATGAATTCATGATTGGATTATACAAAAGTGAACTAGATGCCAATTCCATCAATGATATAGATGGCTGAATGTCAGGATCAGAGAGATATGGGAAGTAGTTGGTTTGCCAAACCTTGTATTTTGGTGCAACATAACTATCCTCTTGGCAAATTGAAATTTGGATATGATCACCCCATTTCGGTGGAAGCGTCACTATGTGCCATTATAAATTTAAGAACAATCTTGATTGGGGCCATTGAAAGTGGAGCCATGCTGAGCCATTTGGTGTGAAAACATAACGAGTGGTTCTCAACCTCTATTGTCCTGGCATCCATGTTGAAAGTTTTATATAAGGTAACAGCTGCTTTGGTCAGACAGTTAATTAAATATGTTAATTCTTCATACAACCGACAGTAGTGACAACAGATCAAACAGAGACATCATGACATTTCAGGGTTCCCTTATGTGCCCAAAACAATAGATTGGCCGGCCATCTTTCATGCCTCTTCATGGAACCAAGCTCCTGCTGTCTTCAGAAATGCCCTTGTTCTTTGTATTGTGTATCACATGGGAAATTGTCCAGTGGATGAAAGACTGCCAATTGTCTAAACTCCAGATTTGAAAATGCTGTGGAATTGGAAAAGTATGCTTTTGTCAGTTCTGATGAGAGGGGAAGGTAGGTTAGTATCTACACGAAGCGTAATTACCACTAAAATTACATATTGGACAACTTTATTCCAGGAGGCTGTTTTATGTTTTTCACATGAAAGGCAATCATAAACTTGAGCAGAGTTTAAATATTTATATTTGAATTGTACATGGTTGGATTTCAAGGAATTAACCATCCTCATTTAAACTCGCTAAAGGTTTTATTTTACATTTTGTGGGAGATGAGTGTAAAAATGTCATAACATCTCATTGTTCTTTCTTTGAACGATTAGCCAACAAAATCATTTGATGAGACTAAGGTGTTCCAAGGAGTTTCATTGGTGTCAAAAGCTAAATTTGTTTGTCATACTATGTCACCATGGGGGGAAAACGAGAGTCACATTCAATTTCCTCATTTATTATACCATTTATATGACATCACAAGATGTAAAAAGGGGACAATTCAAGGCAGGTATTTGTGAAGAACCTTTTTCCATGTTGATATACTTTATGTTACAGAATTCATGTCAGATTGCAATTTTGAAAGAATATCTTTCTAAATAGGGACTGACATAAAAACTTTATTATTTACTAATTCATAATATTATTGCATCTAGCTTTAGTCTTCAATATTTTAGTCCATTTTCCTGTCTTCTTTCCAAGCAATTTAAAAGCTAAAATTAATAGGAAACACTTTATTCAAGAAAAACAATAACAAAAACAAAAGATTTTAATTATACTTATAAAGAACAGGACGACTTCTTGTCTTTTTCGTGTTTTTAACTACACATGGAACAAAACCTGAGCTTTTATAATCTGTTGTCTTCCTTTTCTTCAACAATTTTTTTGGGGGGGAGGAATTGTCAGTGGAAACAGTTGCTTTGGGGCACAAAATGCGATACTATGATGATTTAGAAAGAATTTGGATTACCTAAATTTAGAACAATTTACAACAATTCAACTACAAATCACAGCATTGTTGGGTACCCTATACATCAGGGGTATCATCCTGGAGGCCCGCGGGCCGGATGTGTCATGCGCAGGCCACGGCCACCCCAGCTCCGAGAAGGGAAAAAAAACATCGTGAAATGTTACGTGACGGCAATGTGATACCGCAAGTTTGTCACCTGTGCTACACATAATTAGATATTATATTGACAATTCCCAAGACCTTAGGTAGGTATTGCAGTATGAAGAAGTAAAACCAGCCAACTTTGGCTGTCACCCACAATGAGAGGAACTGAACTAATAATTTACTACATGTCTTTACCAAAGTATAGTACAAAATGTATGAAAACAATAACCAACAATAATTTAAAAAATCATCCCAATGAAATTAGCTCAGACTCCAGTGAATAAACATTAACACACAATGATATATTTGAAAATGTCCTGGGATAGAACCAAGTGTATAAACATCCCTAACACTCTGGAAGACACAGCTAAATTATAAAAGGGTAGAATACACTAACCGGTCCCTTTTTTAAAATCCACTAATCAAATAAAAATGCACTAATCAAATTAAAAATATATTTAAATCAGTGGTTCTTAAAGTGTAATCTGGGGACTCCTGATAACCACTTGGCTGTGACATCTTAGAAAATATTTTAGAAGTGCTTCAGACTTTGCATGACTGCAAGACCTTTCTATTGTTCATTAAATAAACATATTTACCACATTTGGGGACGAGCTGGAAAAATGGGGTTCCTGCTTTTAGGAGCTGTGCTGGCTATAAGACATGAGTCCCTTAAAGAAGCAGTAGCATATAGTTTCTCCTCATACAGAAGAAAATCTACTTGCCTTCATCATGGCTTTCAAGAGCCTTTTTTTTTTGGTGGGCCTTAGGGATTGGCTACAGAAAATATATAGTGCTGTTCTTGATACTTTTGAGGGGTAATATTATGGCCTGCCAGCTGCCAGTTGAACTGGCAGCAGACTCGGATGATGAGGAGGTTGGGGAGGAACTTGGACCAGTGTTGGAGTCTGGGGAAGGCTCTGATGGATGTCCTGCATCGGACGCAGAGATAGAGCCAGGGCCGTCCAACATTTCCCAACCACCAGAGAGGCAGCTACCTTTGGAGGCTGATATGAGTGAGGAGGAAGAACAGCTGGGGCTTGCTCCAGATGCACGTATGTGCAGAACAGTTAGAAGAGGGAGAGAGCCTTCTCTGTGGGGGCTCCGGCTCTCTGGAACCAACTACCCCCAGAGATCCGAACTATTCCCACCTTGCTGGCCTTCCGGAAAGCCATTAAGACATGGCTCTTCCTGCAGGCGGGGGGGAAATAGATCTTAATGCCCCCATGGATGACTGGTTTTTAACTTTTCTAACTTTTTAAATTGTTTTATTGCATTTGTGGATTGTTCTTTTTTTCTGTTGTACGCCGGCCTGAGTCCTACAGGATTGGGCGGCTTATAAGAACAAACAAACATTCTTTGAATGGTTTACAATGTCAGCATATTATCCCCACACCCACCCCCATAATCTGGGTTCTCATTTTACTGAAAAATAAATAAATAAATAAATAAATAAATAAATAAATAAATAAATAAATAAATAAATAAATAAATAAATAGAATGAGCAACGGAGGACAAGGAATTGACTTGGGAAGCAAAGCACACATGGATGCTGAATGGCCCCTTCCTGGCTGGGGAATAAATAGAAGAAAAGGGGAGTGGTTGTTGTAGGAGACAACAGTTCGTATTTCTGAAGATTTTGCTCATTGTGTTTTGTGCCACAAAGACTGCTTGCCAGAACTTAATTTGCAGCCTTTCGGCTGGGAGCTCACAGCCTTGCAATTATCTCAAGGAACTGATAAGGTCTGTACTGTAGTTAACTCCTTGAAGGACTATTGCCTGGACTTTTTGGTGGGTGAATGCAATTAATTCACAAGAGGTAAATAAAGAGGGGTTTTTCATGACAGGAAGTCTGTTTCTTGCTTCTGCTAAGGCTGGGTCAGAACAGGTAAACAGGCATAATCTGTAGTGTATACTTTAGCCTAGGCATCATGCAGTTAAACTTCCAAAGAGTGCCCCCCCATTGACCCCAGTGGTCCCGTCCAATTTGCAGCTCTCAGAGTTCTGAGGATGTTAAATGTGACCCTTGTCCAAAGCTGTTCTAGCAATAACACTTAGATTTATATACCGCTTCATAGTGCTTTACAACATTCTTTGAATGGTTTACAATGTCAGCATATTATTCCCACCCCCACCCCCATAATCTGGGCCCTCATTTTACTGACCTTGGAAGGATGGAAGGCTGAGTCAATTTTGAGCCGGTCATAATTGAACTCCTGGCAGTAAACAGATTCAGCCTGCAATACTGCATTTTAACCACTGTGCCACCACAACTAGATTGATCATGCATGTGTCTCTGTATAATCAAGAACAGAAGGACTGGGATAGGTATTATAAGAACACTGTCTCTCTGCCTGAAAATATTGCTTGAATCACAGTAAGAAGGACCAAAACAGCAAGACAGAAATTGTGGCATCACAATCAAAGCCCCATCCTTTTTCTGCATGCATACAGTGTTGACTTATATACGGCTTGGATCACAATGTTGCATCTGTTTTGAACCCAAGCTCCCAGCTCCTGCAAAAACTGCTGTAATCATCATAAGACTCTTCTTTATCTTTCGATAACCACTTCAAAGTCTCTTGAGAGTATTTTATTTTTATTTTTGGGTGAGAACATTTTCTTAAAGGGTAAACGAGGATAACAACTCTTAAATTTACTGGTAGTGTAACTTATGACCAACAATTTGGATTGGAATTTTCAGCATAATTTGTTGCTGTTGTAAGTCGAGACAGACCTGATTTTATAACAATTTTATGTGGTGATTGTTCAGTGAATCCAACTTCCCCAATGGGCATTTTTTGGTGGAAAGTGACTGCGGAATGCTGCAGCCAGTTGCAAATACCAGCTAATTGCCAAGTGTGAAATTGTGATCACATGACCACAGGGATGGTGCAGTGCAGCGGTGGGTTGCTCCCGGTTTGGCCCGGTTCTAAGAACTGGTAGCGCCGGCGGTGGGAGGCTCCGCCCACCTGCCCAGGATGCTCCACCACCTGCCCGGGATGCTTCTGCGCATGCACAGAAGCGTCACGCGCACGGGAACCGGTAGTAAAGGGTTTTAGAACCTACTACTGGTGCAGTGGCCACAACTGCAAGTACAGGGAATAAGTAGCCTTTTTTCAAGGCCATTGTAACTTTCGACCATTGTTAAATGAACAGTTGTAAAGCAAGAACTATCTGTAAATTGGATTTTGGGGGGAAATGTATTTTTTTTTAAAATGCTAAAAGTTAAAATCCCTGTTATCCTTCCAAAGTAGACTTTCCCATCCTGGATTCAAAGAGGTGCAGGGCAGCTATGTAAGTAAATGCATATGATCGTAATCTCAAGGTACCGGGAATATTGAACTAAACAGAGGTTGCCCCTCCCCCAGCACTACAAGTTCCATTTCTGCCTGTACAGATATCTCTCTGGGTTGCAATTTGCCTTCTCTCCTCCTCCTTATTACTTTGATTCTATACACCATTCAAAAAGGATATTTCAATAATGATAAAGGGGGTTCAGAGTAGGTGGAGAAAAGAGAAAGAGAGGAGGATGTGAGTACGGTGGCAATATATGGTGTAAAATTCATGTAAGCCAGCCAGAAAGAAGAAAACCTGTCATTGATTGACATCGCAAAATAGAAACAATTGCTTTGGTGACACTCCATGTTTCTATACATCCACAAGTCCATGTTTAATTTACTACATATGGTTGTTTGTCTCCATAGCTACTCTTTCAGATTCATTATTCATTAAATAAGTGACGAATGTTCTGAAATGTTGCAGCCACATGGCCGATACAAATGCATTCTAATATTATTAACACATTGCCAACTTGCAACTCTTCGAAAGCTGAGTAAATGTTTTGACAAGACAAGGCAGCGAGAACAAATAAGTAGCAGCAGTCTTAGATGAAGTTCAGCCATAGCCCTAACGACTTGAAAGTCTTCCTGGCATTTCCATGAGAGCAATCCCAGATAAATTGCTCTTATATATGTGTGCATGCGAGAGACTAAAATTCCTTTGAAAGTTTATAATTTCTCATGGGAAAACAGGGTACAAAAGTTACTTTTACTCATAGAAAAACAACACCATATTTTCCTGTCAACCTCTGCTGTTGGGAATTTCAAGCTTCTTGTAATTTTTTTTTTCCTCCTTCTGATTCTTTGTTGACTCAAGGGACCGGCATTTACAACATAATTTACTTTCAGCTTGTGTCTCTGTAAATCATTCTAATGCTCTCTATAGCTAGTTAAAAAAAGAAGAAGAAGAATCCCACTCACATTGGACTGACCCAGGGCACATTTCTTAGATTTCTCTCTCTGTGTGTGTATGTGTGGGAGTGTAAATGCTCCCATTGAGTTTGGCAGGATTTAAAACACCAATCAGAAGATTGCAGAAAGTATAATATTCTTATCCCTTTCCAGCCTGTTATCGCGTTTTCCTTAGTGGTTTTCCCCCCCCTATATTCTCTTCGGGGGCGGGTTCCTAATTTTTTTACTACCACTCTGTGGGCGTGGCTTATTTTGTGGGTGTGGCTTGCTATCCATGTGACCGGGTGGGCATGGCTTCTCGGACTGCTGAAGGGAGAGGAACTGAGATAGGTCCTGCCACCCATTCCCCCTCCCCTCAGCAGCTCGAGAAGCCTCCAACGTGCGAAAATGCCTGGGATCATCACCGCGCGTTCGTGGCTTCTCGGACTGCTGAAGGGAGGGGAATGGAGATAGCTCCTGCCGCCCGTTCTTTCAGTGTCTCATGCGCTCCCTCAGCCATCCTCCCCTGCTTGTGGGGTAGAAAGGCAGTGCATGAGCAGTGCCAGAAACTCGGCTTCTGGGCATGCGCAGAAGAATTTTTTAAAAAAATAATTTTTTAAAAAAAATGGCGCCGCCCAGGCACCGGCAACCGATTGCACCGGTACTGTGACATCACCAGCAGGCCGCTACCGGTGCTATAGAGTGGACCGCACTGGTAGGAACCCACCACTGATTCTCTTTGTGTACCACATCTTGCAATGGTCAGTCAAGATTCTCTGCTCCAAGTGAGGAAGTGTGGACTTGCCTTGAACAACAACAGACACAGTTCTCTTTTCTGGGGCTCAGAGACAACACAATGTGCTTCAATAAAATGCATTAGATTACTTTGTCCAGCTTTGCTTGGCACTTGCAAGAATTGGAAGAGGCATGTGCCAACGTACAGCTCATATTGGAAATGCCACAGAGGCCAGGCATAGCAAACCACATAGCTTCTTTACTGATGGATGAGAGGGAGCTTGTTGCTTTGTGTAGCTACTTTGAGTGAATGCTTCACTTGAACCCTCCTTAAAGAGATCCTTCTCTTTGGAGAATTACAAAACCCTCCTGGGCATGCTCAATTCTCTCTCTCTCTCTCTCTCTCTCTCTCTCTCTCTCTCTCTCTCTCTCTCTCTCTCTCTCTCTCTCTCTCTCTCTCTCTCTCTCTCTCTCCATTCCATCATTGTTCTTTTAAATTAGGAGTTGGCAAAGTATGACTCAAGAGCCAAATCTCACCCACCATCTGTTTTTGTATGATCTTCCAGGTAAGAATGGACAGGTAGGCAGATGGATAGTAGATCATCAGGCCCAATCCTTAGCTAAGCTATGGGACAAGGGGCAGGCCAAGAGCTAGGGGTAAGGTATCTTCAGCTGCAACCTATCTGCAATAGGGGGGCAATCTATTCAGTGCTGCTATGTTCCTTGGTTTGTTAACCTGCCAACTGCATTCATGGAGGTGGAACAAGATCTGGCCTGTCACTGAAAAGCTTTGTTGACCCTTGTTGTAAATAATTTCCTCTTTTGCAAATGTCACAGCTTCTGCAAGCTTGTTGATACCCCGGTCATATGGGGGACATTCAAATCACATTAACAATATACTTGTTTCTATTGGTAGTCCTCATTTAGTGACTGCCTTTGTTTAGCCATGGTTTCACTTAGCAACCACTTTGCTTAATGACCAAGTTGCCAGTCTCGGTTCGGTGTCAAAACCAGGATTACATATATTGTACATATGATAATGTACTTTTGGAATTTATTGGCAACTTTGAGGCTTTCCAAACCAACACTATCTGCTTTTTCAATTCTTTCTCAGTCCTTATCTCCTAATTTATTTTGATAATATATTTTGAGTTATGTCTTCCAGTGTTATCTTGAATGCCTGAAACAAAGCTGTCAGAAATCAAGGAGGAGGAAGAATTAGCAGCATCTACTAATTTCAATTTTTGCAAATATTATGTTACCCTCTCCACCAACTATATGCTGTGCACGTCTGACCTTCTGTGAATGTAATGTGCATTCAAATATTATTCTGTTTTGTTTAATTATAAAGTAGAGATCTACAGCCATTATTGTATAGTTTTTGAACATATCTTTATATATTGCATATATTAGATTTACATAATTTATGTAATGAGTACCATATAGGCTTTTTTGAGTTCACACACAGCCATTAGCACTTTTTGGCTTTCGTATGGAGTAACTTTATTTAAACATACTCTTTTTTTATGAAACTTTAATAAGTGTACTTCATTTTAAAGAAACAAGGCCACAATGTATGTAACTTTATGCGTATTTCTTTATAATAATGCTGGATTTGTTACAATTTCCTACCAAATATGGGAAATCCCAGGTATTGTTTGAAGTCTGCTTTGGTGGTTTGGTCTAAAAGTTATTCGCAATAGATTCCTTTGCAATCCCCCCAAAAAGTCATTTTGATATTAAAGATTGATACCACTGAGCAGCTGCAGGAGGCCCAGTGCTGATCTTGGGAATAACCTTCTCCTGTCCTGAATGAATGATGAGTGAAAAGAGAAAAGGAAAGCATTGTCTCTGTCCTATTTGGAGGCTGTTGTTTTCGCTTTAGCACAGTGTTTCCCAACCTTGGCAACTTGAAGATGTCTGGACTTCAACTCCCAGAATTCCCCAGCCAGCGAATGCTGGCTGGGGAATTCTGGGAGTTGAAGTCCAGACATCTTCAAGTTGCCAAGGTTGGGAAACACTGCTTTAGCAGAAGTATTGATCAGAAAGAGCAGGCATAGTCCTCACTTAGTGACCACAATTGTAACTGATAAACTACTAAGATGCAGTCATTAAGTGAAACCACAACAGTGCTTTTGATCTTACTTCAGCTTTCCTTTGCTTCACATACGTTCAAATAGACTGTCATACATTCAAGAATTGGACACAATTTCTTTTTTTGCCCCCGTCATTACTGTGAACAGTTACTAAACAAGGAAGTCACTAAACAAGGACTACTCGGGTGCCTGAAAAAGCCAGTTCGTTCAACCCTGGAATAAGAATGAAATATTCAATCTGAACTTTCTTGTTTAAAAGATTTGCTTTGTTTAATGATAGGAAAAGAGAGACCTCTAGCTATGCTCAATTTTCATCATGGTCCATACTGATGAAAGTTGCATCCAGTCCCACTTGAAGAGTTCAAGCAGATCCTCTGTAGTTCGGATATGGGGTGGGACAGGATGTCTTCTGCATCAACTTAAATTGATTGCAAAATAATAGCCAGGGTAGAATGGTACAGTATTTGGATGGGAGAGAACCAGGTAGTTATGGGACTGTAAGCTGAATTGGGAAGTTGAAAGAAAGCATCTAAGAAGCCTTGAAAAAGCATTGTTATATCCTTTAGCAGGTTGGTTTCATCAAATATCAGATTACCTTAATTATTAGAAGTAACATAATAAAACTCTTTAAGTAAAGGCTTGAATGATGATCTGTATCATCAGTTCACTTATTTTTGTAAGTAGTTAATTTTCCCGATAATGAAAAATTCATTAGCAAGCCCTATAGATCCTTTAGTGCTTTTGTTTAACTTCAGTCAGCTGCACGTGTTTGCAGGGCTGTTATATTTTTATTTAATATCTTATGTTGTATTGGATTTTAAAATTTTCTTAAAAATAAGTTTTGAAAATATAAAATGAAGTCAACATTTAAACAAAATTGCCAAGAAAATGACACAAATGTGCCCATAGGACCATCCAAAATAAAGCCTGAGTCAAAGGAAACTTTACTTTTTAAAATAAAATACGTATTTTGCTTTGTGCAGTGAAACATGCGTTTTTGTGTGTGCTTGCTTCAGAGGTGGGTTCCTCCCGGTTCAGACCGGTTCTATGGAACTAGTAGTAACTTGGCGGCCTGGGTCACTGGAACCGGCAGTGACCCAGGCCTGCCACGCCCCCGAACCAGCTCTCTTGGTATCGCCATAGGCGGCACCATCTTGTTTTTTGCTATTGCGCATGCGCAAAAGCTGTTTTTTGCTTTTGCAAAAGCTGGGTTTTTAGATCAGCGCATGCACATGCCCGTGTGGCATGTCAGGAAGCGAACCAGCAACGAGGAAAATCAGAACTTACCCCTGGCTTGCTTGCATTTCTCTTTGTAATAATGACATCTAGTTTTATGGTATCCTTGCAACTTCTGTCGTCCAAAAGTCAAACATAAAAGAACAGAACTCAAAGCGTAGTTTTTTAGCCCAAACAGGATACATCTACTTTGGATGGGACTGCACTTTTTTTTTAAGTGACTGAGTTATAGTTTTGGGGTTTTCCTAATTGTCTAGTTTTCAACGACAACCAAGAATATTTTTGCTCACTTGCCAACTAGCTGTATCCAGCTTTCTGTAATGGCATTAAAATTTAAGCAATATCTTGAAATAAATTTAAGCAGTATCTTAAAATAAATGTAAGCAATCTATTTTTGGGTGTGTGTTTTTCAAATCCCACCAGAATTGGTCAATTTCTTTTAGCTTTTTCCTTGCCACACTCTGAAAAACTCCATGACTATTACTAAGGATTATTCAGTTTTACATTATTCCTAAACAACTTGAATATCGACTGAACCCTAACCTTTTATAATCATAATGAGAATTTATTACTTATTTTACAACGTACATTGAAATCAAGATCATAAGAACGGAGTAAAAAAGAATAAATCATCAGAGACTAAAGTACTACCTTCAACTAGTACATTATGGGGATGTGTTCGTCTGGGGAGTGGCCCTGATCCAAACAATCATTAAAGATGCCAATAATAGTTTGCAGGGTTTTTTTTTTTAAAGCAAAGCAAATTAGTGGAGTACCCTGTCAAAGGGAGTTCAAAGGGAGTCTGCTTTCCATGCTAATTCTGCAGACTGGAAGCGTAAATGGTAAGTTAACCTGTTTCTGCTAACTGTCCTCAAAAGGAAATGTAACACAGGTGTGTCTGATGTAGTCAAGATTAAAGGTTTGTCTGCCCATGATTTAGTCACCACATTAAAGCCCTTTTAATGAGGTTTGGGAAGATAATGAATGCATGTCTCTAATTCACTGTGGAACAGACAGTTTCACCCTACAGTGACCTCTCTGCCACAGGTATCTGAAGCCATATTTAAGGCACCCTTTTTCTGATATTACAAGTTGCTCCCATAAAACACACACACACACACACAGAGAGAGAGAGAGAGGGGGGGGGGAGGGAGGGAGGGAGGGGTTGGGAGACTACAGTGCCCTTTTCCCCTCTGCATGTGGCCTGTTGTACAATTGCCTTCACTGGTAAAATTGCTTGCATTTCAGAATCATTTGAGAAATATAAGGAAATAAGTCTCTTTCCAAGATTAGTCATATTTGCACATTTATCCATAAATCTGTTTTCTGTGTTAAAAAAAATCTGCACAAAAAGTACAGGAGTACAGTTATGTATGTATTATATTTATATATTTTCTCTATTTTGAGAGCTGGGGGCACTTTAAAAAGATGGAGGAGAGAAGGAGTATCATCAATTTTCCTCAGAAAATTAATTTTGTGAGGAAGGTAAGGCTTTTATTCACCACCTATGGGACTGGTTTTTCTCTCAAGGAAGGTAATAAAGGTGGATAAAAATAAATAAGAAGGGCAGCATAATTGTGGGAGTCAGATAGCTCTCAGCTAGTGTGGTTAGGAAGAGATGGTGATCCCTGGAAGAAGTGGAGTCTGCAAGAACTATCAATTCATGATCTCCAAAACAGGGGCTAAGGTCATTTAATTTTAGTTATGATTACATTTTATCCCACCTTTGTTATTTTATAAAAGTAACTCAAGGCAGGAACACACATAATATTCCTTGCTCCTCCTATAATCCGCACAACAACTCTGTGAGGTGGGTTGGGCTGAGAGAAAGTGACTGACCCAAAGTCACCTGGCTGGCTTTCATGCCTAAAGTGGGATTAGAACTCACTGTCTTCTGATTTCTATGCCAGCACCTTTACCACTACAGCAAACTGGCTGTGATATGAAAATCCACAGGATTCTAGTTCAGAAAAGTCAAGACTTCTATGACTCTACAAGCTTCACCAGGAGCATTCTTTCCAAAGAAGGTATTATCCAGTGGTGAAATCCAATTTTTTTTACTACCAGTTCTGTGGGTGTGGCTTGGTGGGCATGAGTGGGGCTGACAGAGTGAAAGAGAGTGGCCCAAAGGCACCCAGTCCCTTTCATGCCTAGAACTCATAGTCTCCTGGTTTCTAAGCTAGCACCTTAACCACTAGACTAGTGGTTCCCAACCTTTTTGTGATCGAGTACCACTTGGAGGTCCCGTACAGTCGCCGCGTACCACCTGGTTCCAGAGAAACTAAATTCACTTTATTTCAATAATTGTACCGTTCCTTTTTTGGCCCCGCGCATCCAGCAACTGGATTCTCGGGCCGCTGGGACCAGGTGGGTGGCGTGTGGCAACAGTTGCAAATCATTGCCAGATTATCTTGTGTTAGGCAGTAAACATTTTTGTGAAGTAAAAAATAACTAACTAAAAATCGTTCATGACCCCGAAAGTGTTCGCGTACCACCTGGAAGGCCCTCGCGTACCACTAGTGGTACACGTACCACAGGTTGGGAACCACTGCACTAGACCAAACTGGCTCTTAATTCCTCCTCCACTCTCACACCTTTCTTTGTCTTTCTTTGAGAGAGCTTTGCAACCTGTCTATCTATCATTCTAAGATATCAAAGTGATATAGAACAGATCAAACCTAAAAATAGCCCACCAGACTTTGCAGTATTTAATAAAGCAATATCACAATAAAAAAATAGCAGTACAAAACCGAGCCATTTAGCTCGAAATACCTAATTCCATAATGTATGTCCTTATTTTATAAGTTATTTTAATGGTTTCTTGAGTTGACTAATGTGATGTATTATTCAGGAACCGTAAAAGCTGGTGAATAATTAAATGCTGATCAATGTACTGGCCTGAATAGTCAGGTCAGGGCAATTTGTATCTGAATTTACAAGTATTTGAGACTTTCAGCATCTCTGGACACAACTAGACATGCGTCACAGATTCAGACTGTAGCTAAAGGGCTGGTTTTAGGATAGGCTGAAATATATCTATATGTTTCATCAACTCTCACCCTAACTGATAATAAGAAAAATATGTTTGGTTTCACTTAGTTTCTCATTTATCTAACCATAAGTTTGTTTTAGTTCATTGTTGCATTACAATTTGTAAATTTACGGGGGAGGGGAAGGCCTTGCTGGAAACTGATAGGCATTTTGGTCTGCATTTCCCCTAACATATGCAGTTTCGGGTATACTTTTCCCAGTGGGTAACAATTTATGCAACTTTTTCCCTCCCTAATCCATTTTTGTTTTATTCTTTCTCCAGATAGATGCATTTCTTTGTGACCACTTTTCTGAGGATGCAATTTGATGCATGTTTTTTGAGTTACGATCCTGATTGCAAACAGTTGGAAAAACCTTTGTTTGCACAAATGTTGTCTGATCTTTGAATCTGTCCAGGAGATTTGAACTGGCTATATTTGTATAAAAATTCAGACAAATGCATTTCTCCTTCGTAATTATTAACTGCTAAGTTCTGTCAAAATGCAGTAAAGATGGTGGGTTTTCTGCAGGATTCATAAACCTGTCATGCTTTGTTCAAGACATAAATTAAAACAACATCTAGTGCAAATTGTAGCGGATAAGCAAAACTATCACCAAAATGGTTTCCAGGAGTCAGAGAAGAAAGAATGTTATTATTCGTTGTTTTTAATATTCACCTGAAAACCTCCACTTGGGATGTTTTGTTGAGATACTTATAAAGAACAGCTGCAGTTCACAGGAGTGAAAGCATGCCAGGGCTCTTATTGTCAATCCACATATAAAAGTTATGCTTTAAAAAAGGAGAACATCATTTGCAAATGTGGACTAGCAATAAAAGTAATGCAATTTATCATTTCTCAATACTCCAGCTGTTCTCCATAAACAGTACGTTTTGCTGCAGTAATGCTGAGTAGGACTATCTCTAAAATTTCTTCTGCATTTTTTTTTCATCCCTTCTCCTTCAAGCTATGACAATAAAATAAAAAACTTCTTTCCTTCCTTGAAAACTTCTCAGTGATTTGTTAACAGTGGTGTCCGACTGTTCATACTTCAGTTCAACTCCAAGAAATGTGACTACCAGCAAATGGACTTTCTTGCTCCCCCCCCTTCAAAACCTTTCGCTTTTCAGGCAAGAACCTTCTTCAGTTCTAACTGACTGGTGCGGAATGGAAGGATTTATATTCTTTGCAGTCATCTGGTCATTTGCACTCTGAAGGCTGGTCTTTAGCCAGGGGTGGGTTTCACTTACCTTCACCACCGGTTTGCGCCGCGACATTTTGCGCGCACGCCGCGCATCCCCTCACATGATTTCACTTCTGCGCATGCTCAGAAGGTGTATTCAGCCCGAAACACAGCTGAGGGGCTCATCGGCTGTGCTTCGGGCGAAGAAATAAAAGTCAGTATTAACCGGGGGCGGGCAGGAGGGCTTTTTTCAAAGCACAGAACGCTGTGAAGCCATCCAAACACAGGAAAATTGGCGGAAAATTCAGAAAAAAAGATGGCGGCGAGCACGGACCGGCACAGATAGAACCAGATCCGTGACACCAAAATTATGTCACCAGCGGGTCGCTAATGGTTCGGGCAATCTGGTCCGAACCCGGAGGAACCCACCCGTCTTTAACTCTCTGAGAGTCGTTGAGGCCACTTGGGGGGTTTACCTCTGTCCTCAGAGTCACCTGAATCAGAGTGCAAATGGGTTCTTGAAACCTTCTTGGGACCGCTGAAAGGACTGTGTTGCAAACAGGAGATAGGCAGTGGTGTATTCTCGCCCCCCCTCTGTTGAGAGAGGGCTAATCAATGTTAACATAAATGGCATCTTTGACTCCTCTTTCAAACCAGTGGTCCTCTCTGCCCAGAATGTGAACTTTGCTATCTTCAAAAGAATGACCCTTTGTCTTTCAGATGCAGACAGACTTCTGAATCCTAGGCTGATGAGTTTGTTCTCCTGTGTTGTGTCATGCATTTGTGAAGTAGTTGTAGTTAGGACTGAAGAAGCTTCTTGCATGAGGAGCGACATATTTTTCAAAGAAAAAAAAATCAAAATAAGGAAGTTGGAAATCCCCGATCTCCACACTATTTGATGAAATTTAAATGGTTATATATTTAAAGTTATTCAAAATATTTTATACTGCTTCCCATTAATAGCAAAAAAAAAAAAAAATTCAAAGCAGTTTAAGAAATAAGACTGTCAAAACAATTCATTCCATCCTGATAAACAGTAGTATTAAATGCATTTTGAACTATACAATAGTAAAACAATAACAGAAAGCAAAAGAGGCAAAGTTAAGCTTTATGTCCCAAAGGTGTTTTTTTTCAAAAGACATTTGGACTTGTTCTTCCTTGAAGCCATTTTACTTTTCATCCAAGAAGCTTCTTCAGTTCTGACTAAATGACAGAGAATGGAAGGATTTACATTCCTTGCAGTCACCTGGACATTAGCACTCTTTCTAAGAGTCATTGAGGCCACTTGGAGATTTATCTGTGCTCTCAGCGTCACCTGAATCGGGGTGCAAATAGGTGTGGAACATTATTGGATCTGCTGAAAGGACTGTGTTGTAAACAGGAGATAAGTGGTGTCATATCCCTCCTCTTCTGTTGAGAGAGGGCTGAAAAAGCTGCTTGGATGAGAAGCAAAACATCTTTAAGGAAAAACAAGTCCAGTTGCCTTTTGATAATGCATCTTTGGGACAATCATGACCTGGATGACTGAGAATCTCAACAGAAATTAAGCTTTATGTACTTCTTTGTTAGAGTTGCATTTTGTTCAAGGTTGGCATGCAAAGTTTCTCCCTCCTTCCATTTCCCCCAATAGGCATGCTAAGAGGGAATGGATTCCATGACTGAACCTGGGTCATACCATCACTCTTGTATCAATCCTAATTGCAGATAGATTTTATTTATCTATCTATATCCCATCATTATTATTTTTTGCAAATAACTCAAGGTGGATAACATACCCCACATGCCTTCCTCTTCCTATTTTCCCCACAACCACAACCCTGTGAGGGCAGGGTATTTATTTATTTATTTATTTATTTATTTATTTATTTATTTATTTATTTATTTATTTATTTATTTATTTATTTATTTATTTATTTATTTATTTATTTATTTATTTATTTATTTATTTATTTGTCAAGCATATATAAGATAACAGATAAAAGTATAAACATGATTTTGAATACATGAAAAGGATACGAATAAAAAGGGACATTAGGACAGGAACGGTAGGCACATTGGTGTGCTTATGCACGCCCCTTACAGACCTCTTAGGAATGGGGTGAGGTCAACAGTAGACAGTCTAAGGTTAAAGTTTTGGGGGTTTGGGGAAGAAACCACAGAGTCAGGTAGTGCATTCCAGGCATTGACCACTCTGTTGCTGAAGTCATATTTTCTGCAATCGAGTTTGGAGCGGTTTACCTTAAGTTTGTATCTATTGTATGCTCATGTTTTTTTTATTGTTGGCTCCTTGACAAGTATTATGAAGGATTGCATATGGAGCCATGTGTCTTGCCATATGAGCTAATTCAATGTTTTAAAAGAGCTATGAAGAGCTAATGCGTACAACAGCCGAGCATCTTAATAAAGCTGAATTTGGAGCAGTTTACCTAAAGTTTGTATCTGTTGTTTGCTCGTGTATTGTTGTGGTTGAGGCTGAAAGAGTGTTGAAAAGAGTTGGGCTGAGAGAGAGTGACTGGCCCAGAATTATCCAGCTGGACTTCATGGCTAAGGTGGGACTAAAATTCCTAGTTTCCCAGTTTCTAGGCTGATGCCTTAACCACTAGTTCAAACTGGATCTCAGATACCAAACAGAATATCAGGATTCCAGTCATGAAAACCGTCATCAACACTGAACACCCTTCTGAAGAATGTTGTTTATTTATACTTCTGATTTAACAATAGCCCTCAAAGCAGACAGCTGCCAATGCAGCAACTTTCTGCTGGGAGTACAGCAAGACGTCTATTCTGCTCTTTCAGTAAGGTACATCCTATGTCTTCCTCCACTAATGAGTTAATAATATTTGGAAAATTACTTCCACTCCCCCCCCATACACACACAACCACCACAACTGGTATTTATTTTCTTAATTTTAATTAAAAATAAAGTTTGGAATTATTCTCTGGGACAGTTTTATTTTGACCTTGCTTCATTTATTTGAATTTCCAAAACACATTTGTTCCGTTTTTATTTCACCCCTGGGCTTGCGTTATCACACACTGTGGTCTGAATTGTCTAGACTAGGGAAAGCAGAGGAGTTTCAGATGTTGCTGAACTATAACTCCCAACATCCTAAGGAAGCCAAGTTAGTGGGGTGCTGGTTGGGGTTGGAGTTAGTAATCTCCAGAAGGCTATGCATTTGTCTTTGTCCCTGATCTATACATTTCTGTAAAACCTGATGAGAATCATTATATCAAAACAAGGAATTAGACTCAACTCTGCTGTAGATATCCACAGAGACAAATAAACTAAAATGTATATGAATATTTGAAAAAAATGAATACACGCACACATACACATATAATGACACCCTGCATAATTAATTGCATCAGTGTATTCATTTTAGAACTGGGAAAGCAGAGGTGCATTGGGTAATGCAGGCAAGTTTGTTTGGACTCTATGAACACCCTGTGCTTATTCAGCACAGTGGTTTTTATTTTCTTTAGCTGCTTTGGAATTTAGCTGGCACTGTTGAGTCGCTTAATTAGTCCATTATAGTTAAGTTTCGGAACAAAAGCAATGCAACTAGCATACTTTTCATACAGAGTCATTAAGATTCTTACACAGGTCAAAGGGCAATGCTTGCTAGATAGCGTCCCCACTAGTTATTAAGAAAGGGGATAGTTGCATGGATAGTCCACAGGTATAATTTATTTATCATTTATATGTATAATATATGAATCTTTCATATTTTATTGAGGAAGTGAAGCTGTTTCCAGATGCACCTCTGTTATTAAATTTCTTCCACAGCCTAGTAGACTGACCAGAAAAATCTGACTTTACCTGCTCCCAGATTTTGTAATTACCAGCATTGCTAATTTACAAAGCCTCCCTCTAAAAAAATTGTCTTAGAAAGTGGTGCTCTCCATTGTTTAATATACATTTAATATATTTGTCTGGAAGAATTTGACACTGAAAGAGTTGGCCCACAATGATTTCCTTGTTTCATGCTGTTTCATTAGGTCTACTAAATAATGGTTGCAAAAATTGAATATATATATAATGTCAAAAGCTCATGGCCAAATCTGCTAGCCCTAGCTTAGCAGTTACCAATCCAGCCATCCAGATGTTTTTGTCCCCTAACTTAACTATTATAGATGAACTAACTAAACAATTGCACAATGCAAGCAGAATTTGGATGGAGCATTATGTAAGTGCCATTGAGTTATCTGCAAAAGGTCCTCTCCAATCTACTTGCTACAATAATAGCAATAGCAATAGCACTTAGACTTATATACTGCTTCATAGTGCTTTACAGCCCTCTCTAAGCGGTTTACAGAGTTCAGCATATTGCCCCCAACAATCTGGGTCCTCATTTTACCGACCTCAGAAGGATGGAAGGCTGAGTCAACCTTGAGCCGGTGAGATTTGAACAGCTGAACTGCTGAACTAGCAGTAGCCTGCAGTGCTGCATTTAACCACTGCGCCACCTCGGCTCATCAATAAGCAGATTCAATGTCTGAGATGGAGAGAAACCAATCCATCCACAGGTTGCTCATATTCTAGCAGCATAAATAACATTGTCTCTTAATATAATGTTGCATATTAATGTACAATGTATGTACAATATTACATCAATCAGGGGAACCAAGGGCACGTAAATGGTGAAAGCAGCACGATGCCACCATGAAAGAGTGCCAACACTTTTGTAGCATACCTACTGTATATGAAAAGGACGGAGCTTGCATTGCAGTGTTATAACCCAGTTTTCATGACTTCAGCAAAAGCCTCCAAACCTACAGGCATTTCTAGAAGCACTTAGCACTTACTTACTTATATACCGCTTCATAGTGCTTTACAGCCCTCTCTAAGCGGTTTACAGAGTTCAGCATATTGCCCCCAACAATCTGGGTCCTCATTTTACCCACCTCGAAAGGATGGAAGGCTGAGTCAACCTTGAGCCTGGTGAGATTTGAACAGCTGAACTGCTGAACTAGCAGTTCAGATTGCAGTGCTGCTTTTAACCACTGCACCACCACAGGCTCCTACATCTGAAGTCATTGCATTCACACCACAATAAATTATAACCTTGAGTTATCATGAATATGGCTATTAACATCCACTGTCTTCTGAAAATTCATTATTCATTAATTTAAGGGAAACTGTGTCTTAGTTCTAGGCATGCTAATCACAATCCAGGTAATGCAAATAGATCTTTAACACAGTTAATGAAAATATTGCAGGTAGTTTGTGGTATAGCAAACCCAAAAAGCAAAAAGAAAACTAATCTTAAAAAATAGCTGAAATCTCATGAGATCACTACATTTTAAGAGATTTGGGTATCCTATTTCAATATATTACATTATATTTAATTTGTGGATCACATGAATATCTTTGCATATATTTTATATATACACCGTGTGCACAATTATTAGGCAAGTGAGTATTTTGACCATATCATCATTGTTATGCATATTTTCCACCTCCAACCTGTATAAACTGGAATGCTTAGTTGGCATGAGCATATCAGGTGATGTGTATTTGTGTAATGAGGGAGGGTGTGGCCTAAGGAGATCAACATCCTATATCAAGGTGTGCATAATTCTTAGGCAGCTTCTTTTCCTCAGGCAAATGGGCTAAAAAAGAGATGTACAGTAACTGACTCTGAAAAGTCAAACATTGTAAAAAGTCTTTCAGATGGTTGCAGCACTCTTGAAATTGCTAAGATATTGGAGCGTGATCACAGAACCATCAACCATTTTGTTGCAAATAGTCAACAGGGTCGGAAGAAACGTGTTGAGAGAAAAAGACGCACCTTAACTGCCAAAGATTTGAGAAGAATCAAACATGAAGCTACCAGGAACCCATTATCCTCCAGTGCTGTCATATTTCAGAACTGCAACCTACCTGGAGTGCCCAGAAGTACAAGGTGTTCAGTGCTCAGAGACACGGCCAAGGTAAGGAAGGCTGAAATCCTACAACTACTGAACAAGACACATAAGTTGAAATGACAAGACTGGGCCAAGAAATATCTGAAGACGGATTTTGTAAAGGTTTTATGGACTGATGAGATTAGAGTGATCCGTGACGGAAAAGATGGATAGGCCCGTGGCTGGATCAGTAACGGGCACAGATGCCAGCAAAGTGGAGGTCGACTCAGATGCCAGCAAGGTGGAGGTGGGGTACTGGTATGGGCTTGTATTATTGAAGATGAGGTAGTTAGACCTTTTCAGGTTGAAGATGGACTCAAAATCAACTCCCAAACCTACTAACAGTTTGTAGAAGACACTTTCGTCAAGCAGTGATCCAGGAAAAAGTCTGCATCTTTCAAGAAGACAATGATTTTTATGCAGGACAAAGCTCCATCACATGATTCGTGATTACAGCATGAGTGGTTTTCAATATGCATTGTCAGCCCTTGGTTACTTCAAAAAACTTTTGATTATGATGTGGTGAACTGTATAAAGGTAAATTTTGAAAACCTCTGGTGTCGGCAAAGGACCAAAGAGAACACATACATACTATAGACACACAGAGACACACACACAAAATTTTCTGCTAAAAAGATATAAATTTGCAACAAAAGGAAAATAGCAGGGATACAACACCAAACATTTGGCTTAGTGCTTATGTTTAGATATTCACCGTGCATATGCAATTGTTAAAATTATTATGAGAGAAACCTTGCTGAATCCATGCTAATTTATTGCCTAATAGGGTCCAACTATTATGCTGGAAGTTTTATATTAAATATTTATATTCAGTATATAAATAAATATTATATCCAGTTTTCCAGTATCTCTAGTATTTTGAAAGATCCACTTGAACCCAATCATAAAACATTTATGTTTCCATAATTTCTGGTAATATTTCTACAAAATCTTGTAGCAGCTGAGAGAGCAGATAGACACTATAAAGCTTCTGATTTTATGGGATCCTGTAGTAAATAACTATGTCTTAAACTCATTACTGTCAGAAGTCTTCATCACCATATGTAATATATTTCATATAGTTTTGTCTGGTGGATAAAGTTGCTCAGATTCATTCAGAGTTGGACTCTAACTGAGCAGGTTCAAGACAGTTACCTGGGCATAGTCTTGTGATGTAATCTGCATTGGTTTGATTCTGTGATTCCTGACGAAGTGGACAAGGTCCTTCAAATTAAGTTTGGTCACCTGGCCCATCCTGAATTGTTAAAGCAATGTCGGGAAGGGGAGAATGATGAGTGGGTGGGCTATGCGATAGTATTAACTTTGAAGAAGGTGATGATCAAGAGGCTATTGCTGGACCTTTCCATTCTGGACCTTTATTGTTTACTTTCCAACTTTCCTTTTGTAAGGAAGGTTGTAGAGAAGATGATCAAACAAGAGTTGCAAAGAGTCTTGTAGGAAACATATATTCTCTACTTGTTCCAGTTGGGTTTCAAGTCAGGCTATAGTATGGAGACAATTTTGGTGATGCTTGTCAATTACACTGTTCTATAAATTTACAATTTTTGTTAGTTTCTGAAATGAAATGTGCCATTTCTTAATGAATTTCACATGCTGAATTCAAATATAATAATGAAATTTGTTAGTTGGCTCTAGTTTTCATGCAACGGACATTTTACATTTTCCAACTATTTATTTATTTATTTATTTATTTTGTGATTCTTATAGGCCGCCCTACTCCCTGGGGACTCAGGGCGGCATACAACATATATAAAAACAGCTGTATATGATAAAAAATACAATAAAAACAACAACAACAATAAGATAGTGATTAAAAGGATAAAAACAACACAAGCAACAGTCACAATCACCCCGCCTACAGGAAGAGCCATATCTTAATGGCTTTCCGGAAGGCCAGCAAGGTGGGAATGGTTCGGATCTCTGGGGGGAGTTGGTTCCAGAGAGCCGGAGCTCCCACAGAGAAGTCCCTCCCCCTAGGGCCCGCCAACCGACATTATTAACTACAGGTAATAGGCAAATAATGTGCCAAAACTTAATACGTATATATAAACCCGTATGTTTTTATTAAAATTAAGTGAATTATATTTGCAACAGTGAATACATGAAATAATCTATTGTATATGTTTATCAAGAAAAACTAAATTAGTAAACAAGTTTAAAATGTTCAAAAGTTTAAATTTCTCATTAATCTTGCCTTCAGTTTGTGTTCCTTTTGCTTCTCTTGACTTTTCTTTTGTATTCAAGGAAAGGATTGTCTCTTACATTTGTCCAACAGTAGTCTGCAAGCACTGACATGAATGCTATCCACGCAGTCTTTTCCTTGCCATGCAACAGAGAAAGAAACTCATCATCGTTAATAAGTTCACGGATCTGTACGAACATCACTTGCCAGGAGATTCCACTGCTTTAGTCTTGAACCTAAAACCTCTGCCTTGTTCTTCGGAAGATCCAGATCTCTTATTAGGTCATTCAATTCCATTTGTGTTTTGAGGTGCGGTTCAGCGGATGTGGATGGCAGATAATCCGGGTCATGTAAGGCTGTTGGTTCATCACTACAAGCTTCCTGAGGTTCTTCCTCACTGGACTCAACTACGAAAGATTCAGGCGCTTTTGGAATCGGTAGTCCTTCTCCATGAGGTACTGGATGTATTGCTGATGGAATGTTTGGATATTGCACAAACAACTTTTTTTTTAGTAAGACCTTTCTCAATTGGAGGCACCCTACAAAAATAACAATTACTGACATGATCTGTTTGTTCTCTCCAAATCATTGGCACTGCGAAAGGCATAGAAGGCTTATTCCCATTCAACCATTGGACAAGTCTCGATCCACATGAATTACAGCATATGTGTGGTGCCCAGTTTTTGTCCTGGTCTCCTATTTTGCAACCAAAATGCAAGTTGTAGGCTTTTTAATCATGGTTGTGATCCTTCGTTTTTGGGATGCAAAAGTAACTTCACCGCAAATATAGCAATTTAGAAATTATCTGCTTTATTTAAACAGGTTCGAGGCATAACTAAATTTACTAGCATAAAACAATGTTTAAAGACGCTGTCTAACTCGCCAAGCAACAGAAACTGTGACTTTTATAGAATCTGGTGACGTAATATTAGCTAATATTGCATCATCATGGTACGCGTGGCGGTTTTCTATTGGTCACCAATACTGACTATGTAATCTATGGTGTAAGTTGCATCATGCATTTTATAAACCTTACTTCATTAGTTGGTTGCTTATATCATGTAAACTAGAGCCAATATACATTTTAAATGTTATTTTCGTTTTTAGCACCCCAAAAGTATGTAAAAACAGCTGTCTTCATGCTCACAACTTTTTATCTGTAGAACAGTGTTATCTTTGGTGCATGGGAGGGATTTATTCATCCTTCTGCTTCTTGATCTCTCAGAGGTTTTTTGTACCTTTGACAATGGTTTCCTTCTTCCTGATTGCTTACTTGAACCCTATGACAACCATTCTTGACAAATGTATCTTTTCTTTTATGTACACTGAGAGCATATGCACCAAAGACAAATTCCTTGTGTGTCCAATCATACTTGGCCAATAAAGAATTCTATTCTATTCTATTCTATTCTATTCTATTCTATTCTATTCTATTCTATTCTATTCTATTCTATTCTATTCTATTCTAGACTGGAGGGGAGAGATTGTATCCTGTGCCTTTGGGTTCGATGCTCTCAGCTCACCTGTTTAAAATCTACATGAAACCACTGAGTGATATTATCCAATCCAGTCTGGGGTTCAGTATCATCAGTTATACATTTTGGTCTATTTGAGTTCAGATGAGGAGGAACAAAGGGGCATGTATAAGCGCACCAGCGTGCCTACCGTCCCCGTCCTAATGTTCCCTTTTATTCATATTAATTTCATGTATTCAAAACATGTTTATACTTATATATATTATCTAATACATGCTTGGCAAAATAAATAAATAAAATAAAAATAAAATGGCAGCTATCGCTATTTAGGCTAAAGGTAGCTGAGGGAAATTTTCACCATTGGCATGGGATGGGATTGCACTTCCTCTTTTGAGATTGGTGTGTACCTGGTGATTTTTTCACCTTTAACCCTGAATGTTATACACCTCCAGTGTTAGACTCCAAGAACTAAGAACATGAAGTTGGGAGTGGGGGCATTGTGTCCCAGTGCTTTGGCTCCTTCCTCAGTGATCACTTGAAGTCATTATTGACAGGAGCCCTGTGTCAAGTTTTTATTGTTATTCTCTTGTCAAGATAGTGATGTTTTCACTATCCTGACAAGATAATCACAATGACATTTTATCTTTTAAAATTTTGTTTTAAGTACCGGTATATATTTGATATTTGTAAGCTATCTAGAGGGCTTTTCTTTCGGAGTTGTGTAACCTTCACAAATTGATAATAAATGTAATGACGATAACTGTAATAGTGTGTTTTCACAGAGAGGTTAATACCTTAATGCAAGATAACTCAAAGATAACTTTGTGCTCAGCTACACTTAGGCCTGTGCTGACAATTGTCATTGCTGGATAAATAAAGTTAGAAAGAGACCAGACCTAGCAGACTACTTTTAAAGTGCAATTACTGTATACATTCAACAAATTCTGTTTCTTTGCAATGTACCTCTATTACAACATAAATGTGGCCATTGCTTAGTCTGACTAATTGTTAGGTTCCACCTTTCTGTAATGAGTTTTCCAGAAGTTGCCCCAGTAACACAGGTAGGATTTCATTCAACTCCAGCTGAGTCTGTCAGAGAAGGAAGGGTTTTTTTTTTCTATCTCTGATGAATGAAAATAATAATTATATACAGATAAAGATGAAAAGGAAATCCGGGAGTAAGTGAAGATTCCATGATACTTTAAACAAAGAAGAGTTAAGGCCTTATCTTAACTAGGCATTGGCACTGCAATGCGAAATGGTCATGCAAAATTAATTTTTAATGTGTTCAATTTATATTAAAAAATTTTGCAACTGTGTGAATTTTTTTTTCCAAGGCTAGAATGCTACTTCATTTAAGATATTCCCTGAAGGTGTCTTTTTTTTTAAAGGGAGACTCTTAAACTGAAGCCATTTTAAGGGTTTTATGAGACATTATGTGAGCTTTCATATGCAAGTTAGTCGTTAAGTACTAGATATTATATTCTGTAATATGCTTAAGTGATATTAGAAGCTGTATATAGCCTGCAGTAATGGCTATTGCTGCTTTTTTAATTTATCAAAAAAATGTTGCTTAAATAAGGAGCAAATCAAGGCTGGGGTGCTGCAAATATAAACATAAGCATTTTTTTAAATGAATTCTCTACTTTCAGCAAAACTATGTCTACGTTCTTTTCTTGACACAAATATCTATGCATGAGCTAGAGGGCAGTACGATAGTCACCTACCAATAGGTGTCTGTGACATAGAGTAGATTTGGGCCTTCCCATTTCCACCACCTTTATAATTTTTCAAATTTGAAGTTATTGCTCTTTAAATTGAAGACAAGTCTCAGAAACCTTTATTCCGTAGGGAGAAACATTTTTGTTAAGCTGGATTCACCGGTGACATTATGCACACTTTAAGAAAAATGAAAAGCAAACCATCTCTCTCTCTCTCTCTCTCTCTCTCTCTCTCTCTCTCTCTCTCTCTCTCTCTCTTTTAGAGAATAGTACTCCCAAAGCATTTCAAGCTGGCAGGTGTAGAGAAATGTTGAAGTAAACTTTCCCGAACACTATTCCAGAGTCCTTACTGAACCAATTATTCTTTCACAAATGAAAATAATGAATTGTATAGGAAAGGAAAATAAATCTCAGCATTAAATGGGCACATGCACACACCCACACGCGCGCACCGACCCACCCACCCACCCACATATTTAGGCACACATATGGCACACATCCTCATACACACACACACACACACACACACAGAGAGAGAGAGAGAGAGAGAGAGAGAGAGAGAGAGAGAGAGAGAGAGAGAGAGAGAGAGAGAGAGAGAGAGAGAGAGAGAGAGAGAGAGAGAGAGAGAGAGAAGTCCTCTGCCAGATAGCTTGTGGATATTTTTAAAATGGATCCACAAAGCTTCCTGAAAGAAGCTCATCTAAAGGGTGCTTTAAAGAATGTTGACTGTCCAGTCCCATTAGTGATACATGACATCTTTGTTAATATCTAATCATTTTGGGGGCAGTCTAACTATAATAGAGACAGGCTTTATTATTGCAACATCCGGGTGACTTTAGGAGACACCATAAATGACAAGTAGGTCTTACACCGTAATGAAGTAAGAAGACCTGCTATAGAATTGAGACCCTAATCAGAATCTGAGTGACGTAGTGTTAAAGTTGGGTTAGAGCAGTTAAAGTTCCCTAACTCTCAATATCAAGGTATTGTTGGTCTTTCAACTGAAATAACCTCCCAGGGAACACAATGTGTGTGGGTGTCTGTGTGTCACTTCTCAAATCCCCAGGCCTTACGAACACAGAAACAAACAAGCTCTGGAGCCATTTGATACAGGTTTATTCAAGCCTGAAGCCTGGCACAAATGAGTATGTAGCAGTTTGTTGCAAAGTTGCAAAGTCGGCGCCTCCCAGCGCTCTATATAAGCAGGGCCATGCCCCTCAGTCCCACCCAGGTAACCAGCTGGCCTCCATCCGGCCTCCGACCTCTTCGCCCTGCACACTGTTGCATCCAGCGCCAGTCAGCTGGGTTCCGGAAAACTGCCAGTCAACTGTGTGTGGGGAGAATGCCGCCATCGCCCTCTCACTGCTGCGACCGCTGCAGCTGACAGTGCCCCGGCCAGGCACCTCATCACCCCCCGGGTCATTGCTGTGCCGCATGGCTGTTCCTGCCGCCATGGCAGTTCCCTGCCCCCAGGTATGGCAAGCCAGTCGCGGCTTGACAGGGTGTTTATATATGTGTATGTAGTATATGTTCCAATTTGCTCTCAGAGGAAAAGGCAGAATATAAACCAAGTATCTATGGAGATTCTCAGCCATCCAGGTCATGGTTGTCCCAAAGGTGCTTTCTTTTAAAGGCAACTGGACTCTGCTAGAAGATGTTTCACTTCTCATCCAACAAGCTTCTTCAATTCTGACTGAAAGGTGGAGAATGTCTAAGACATGTAATGGGGAATCAGCAATAATGAACAGGCTAAAAGTTCATCATCTACATCAGCTCAGCCAAGGAGGGATGTAAGCCTCCCCCTTGGCTGGGTCTTTAGGGGTCCTTCTGTTCAAACAGCTGGAACTGATCTTCTGAGTCATACATACAGAACCAACCAGTTATTTGAATAACCTGGTTGAAATTCATGTCCCTAACTGTTCAGCTTAATTGTGCTATCAGGATTGCTTAGTGTTGCTACCTGTTGAATGGCCACCTCATCTTTCAGACCCTTTCCCCATTTAGCTCCTCCTCTTTGGAATCAAGTTCCCTTTGATCTGTCTTTGGAGTCTGGATTCATGAGGTTTTAAGAAAGGTCTTTAACATGTTTCTTTTTCTCAGGTCCTTTCCAGTCCTTTTGGTTGCTTTACCAAGTACATGGAAGTACATGGTGGTACTGGGACAAGTTATTACTGTGGATGTAAGTATATATGTATATACAGGTGGCCCATGGTTGCTTACCACTGTTTGAAATTATAATAGACCCAGGTACTGTACTTATGACCCAGTTCTGAAATTGTGACTGCCGCATCCCCTCACAGTGATGTGACCACATTTTGGGCACTCAGTGACGGGCCTGCAGTTTCCCCATGAGCACATGACTGTGATTTATGAGACGATTGCAAAAACCTGGCATTTACTTTTTGGGTTTTGGCAAATCCCCCCAAAAATGGGTTTGCTTAATGACCACAAATTAATGACCGTGGTGATTTGCTTAACAACCGCTGGCAAAAAAGGTCATAAAATCAGATTTTATGATAATGCGCTTTATGACTATAAATGATAACATGCTTTTTATGACTATCCCAACTTACAACCGTAATGGAGAGCCAAGGACTACATATATACGTACAGAATATCTGTTTTATATACCATATCCAAACATCAGGGAAATATGTCTACTCTGAAAGATCCCTAGAGTTTTATAGACAGATCTGAAGAATAAGAAGGCAAAGCCAATCAAACTACTGGCTTCAGAAGGCACCGAGAGATGAATATAAGAATATAAGAGAGAGTGAGACTTTTGTAGTATTTGCCTTATCAAGAAGGAGGGTGCCCTGTGGGCTCATCTTCAAGCTTAATATGGCTCTTAAAGTTGTACAGTTGGGGTGTATGGGGTGCTCAGGGAGGGGTAGCACCTCTGGTGTAGGGGCATGTCGTGTCTTTTTACGGCAGCTCATTTTAGGGCAGCTTTTAGGGCAGCTCGTTCACCTTTGGTCCCCACCTGTGACTCAGCTCTCACCTGTGGCTCCTAGCAGCTGTAGCATGTGCAGCGGCCACATCCCGGGCAACAGCTTCGACAGGCTGGCCAAACCAGGTTGAGAGTAGCCGTTGGGTCATCGACCTTCGGTGAGATAGGGACTTGTCTATCCCGAGCATGTGAAGACAGATTCTGGTGGACTGAGCGGATGAAACCTACTAGAATAGGACAATGGTCATGAAGGCAGTCTCGGCAAGCGATGTGCTACGCTAAGAGCACGGCAAGACATGAAAGATCAACCACTGCGCCCAGCCCATCTCCAACTGTCTCGACTCTTGTCCTGCTATTTGCAGCAAGATGGAATCTGGGAAGAGAGAGTGAGGCTGACTATGCACACCTCTCCCTCACTTTAATCCAATTCCAGTCAGCTCCAGAATTGAACGGGGTTCAATTCTTCCGGTTAGGACCTTTGTGGCTCTTTGAGTGTTTAAGGTTGCCGACCCCTGATCTAAGGGATAATGTTGACGTAGGACGGAATCATGGAATTGGGCCTGCCTTTTCACTCAGCATAAAAATCTTAAAGCATCCCCTGGAACACCTCCAAGGAAGGTGACAGAGCACATCTCTGTGTAATTGGATCCATTGTTGGATTGTTCTTCCTGTTAGGAAAGTTTTTCCCCTTCTAATATTCATCAGAGTCTGCTTTCTTATGGCCAAACTCCCTTTATCCATGCTTTGTGTTCTGAAATAAAGAAATCAGGTCTTAAGGCTCGCTCTAGGCTGTATCATACTTACATGCATAAAATCTAAAATATTAGGAAGAAAGATCTAGACTAGTTTTTTTAAATTATTATTATTATAATACCCCGAAGTAGCCATTCCTTTTTAGGTCAGCTACAATTTAAGTACTGTATCTCCTCAATAGCTGGTCTGTTCATGTGCTTAGACTTTTATTTATCTTACGCCATCCTTTCTTGAACTATTAGTTAATCCTGACCAGATGCATAATTAGTTATTGTGATGAAGAAGCATTTTTAATGTTTGCTTGACTTCTCCATAACTGAAAGGTTTTTTTTCTAGGTTCTTTTTTCTTCTTTAACTTAGCAGGAAGATGAGTTTGTATTGTGCTTATGCTTCTGTTTTCAACTAACGCAGTAATGAAATGCGCCTTCTAATTTCTCAGAAGTTTTCTCTGCAGAAATTTTCTTAAATCATATTTACAGATATTTTTTTCATGGTGTGTGTGTGTGTGTGTGTGTGTGTGTGCACGCGCTTGCGCGCGCGTGTCTTAAGTGATTGCTGAAAGTGTTTAGACCATGTCAGCAAGGTGTGTGTGCCAAAATTTGCCATATAGTGGGTATAGCATCATGACTGAAGCCCACTCTTATGTCATACTTCCATTCATTGGGTTTGGATCCTGATGCATTCTTGCACATTTTGATTCCCCCATTAGTCACCCCTGTTACTACTTCTGGTGTTTTGGCTTAAGGTTACTGAAACAGAAAACGTACACCTGTCTTGATCCATCACTTCATATTCTGAATGGAGGCATATATTAATTGAAATATTTCTTCCTTCTTTCTTTCTTTCTTTCTTTCTTTCTTTCTTCTCTTCTTTCTTTCTTTCTTTCTTTCTTTCTTTCTTTCTTTCTTTCTTTCTTTCTTCCTTCCTTCCTTCCTTCCTTCCTTCCTTCCTCCTCCTCCTCCTCTTCCTTCCTTCTTTCCTTCCTTCCTTCCTTCCTTCCTTCCTTCCTTCCTTCCTTCCTTCCTTCCTTCCTTCCTTCCTTCCTTCCTCCTCCTCCTCCTCCTCCTCCTCCTCCTCCCCCCCCCCCCGTTGCATGTCTTTTCATTACTCTGAAATTTCCTGGATGCCCATACTGGATCTCAAAATGTCCAATGAGGGAAGAGTTTCTTCATGAAGTCTTGGCTTGGGACAGAGTTACCTGAGGGACCGTCTTCTCCCAGTTCTTTCTACCTATCCAATCCCATTCAGGAGAATGGGTATGCTCAGCAAGGAATGCTGGCTGGTAGAGGCCTATCTTCTCTGCTGAAGTGCCCACACTATGGAACACTCTCTCTTAGAGACTAGGATGGCCCTGAACCTGTTGGCATTTTGGAAATTCATGTGCCAGGCCCTGGGGTTTTGGTTGTGTGAAGGGCCCCATTTCCTGGTTATGCCAACATCTATGGATTATAATAATTCTCCGCTGCTATATCTATTTCATTTTTCTTTTTTTTATTCTGATTATAACTGCTTTCTAATTGAGTTTATGATTGTTCACTGCCCACTGGGTCACATTTATAAGAAGAGCAGGTCTACAAATTGAATTCATTAAATCAGTAAAGGGATTGCATCCCACTTCATTCCAATCTTCATCCAAGGTTGGCATGCTCTGAATGCTTATCCATCACATTCTTTAAAGTCAAAGAGAATCACTGGAAATATGCAGTCCTGCCATCTAATCAAAGGAACAAAACTCACGGTATTCTTCATTATTTTCTAAAATTGGCTTCTCTTTTCTCTGCTTATAAAAAGCAGAGTTTTGGAAGTAAAAGTCTCCAAACCAGCATGTTGCATCTCACGCTGAAGATCTAGTAAAGTAATAGCTATCTAGCAAGGACAATGAAGACAAATTGTTGTTTCTTTTTTTAAAAAAAATCCTTAGTATCAAGGAAATGTCTGTATTGAGAAGACTGGGAACTTTGTGGTTGAATAAACAACTCTCATTCCTGGATGGTGTGTGTGTGTGTGTGTGTGTGTGTGTGTGTGTGTGTGTGTGTGTGTGTGTGTGTGTGTGTGTAGGAGAGCCTGATTGTGTAGGCATAAGTGGCAGTAGATGGAAGGGCAGATTTGATGGAAGTTGAATGACATATGAATCCAATGAATTGGCGAGGGGGGAAACATTGATCTCTGGGATAGTACTCCCTGGATTCCCCCCCCCCAAAAGAACACATTTTCATTCTACTGAAGTCTATTTTTAAAGTGATTGAAAGGGAAAGGCCAGACTTATCCATCACTGAAATCTTAGCCATGGGCCCATGTAAAATGGGATTATCCTGGAATGTATGTCTTAATTAGCAAGTAATAAGATCTGTAGCTTTAGGCATTTTAGCAAACTTGAGTGGTACCATGCAAACTCTACAAATACCGTCTCATCAATATCACAACGATTGTAACATCAAGTAATAAAAACATGAAATTTAATGAATTACAGCTTAAAATAAATGTTCAGGGCGGAACCCACACAGACAAATCCTCCCTCCCCCCCACTCCCCTGTTTTGGCATCGAGTTTATTTATTTGACAGTAACACAGTTGCTTGTACGTCTACAAATGTTTTATTTCTTCTTCCTCCGCACCTGTCCCTCAGTGAATAGAGACACATCTGTCCCATCTTGGCATGACAAGTGCATGCCTACATCTGTGAAAGATGATTCCCATTTTTTGAAGGAAGCAGTGTATACTTTTACTCTCCCGCTTTTAAAAAAAATATTACACAATGAATTTTGTGTCTTGCAGGAAGGCTTCTCGGGACTGAATAGAAAGCTTGGAAGAGATGCAACGGCATTTAAGTCCTTCTGAAAATACTGTCATTTTTTTTCCCTATGTTTTTTTTTAAATGTATCATTACAATTTTACCGAAAGCCAATATGATTGTTCTTTAAATATCCTGTATCCACTCTGCTTTAAATTTAATGCCTGCAATATTTCCTGCGTTCACTTAAATCAACCAGACACGGGTGAACAGTAGGGATGGTGAGAGGATACAGAAGCCTTCACTTGCAGAACAGTATATCATGTCCTGTGGAGGTTAGCAATACATTGAAGCATTCATCTGTAGGGTCCTTTTTTTTTTACAGCTTACATGAAATGGGACAGTGTCTCCAGTTTATTTTGTAAAATTATATTTATTAACCAAACACCCACACAGGGACATGCCGCATTGAGGAAACTCAGCCTGCTATAGGAATCATCAATGAAACCAATGATCAGTTTTGATATTTGATATTTGACCTCAGGTTTTGATTTATTTGATCTCACACATATCTCCACATAGTTTTAGAGGCGGCCGTCTCATCAAATGTTTGGTACCTGAGTCCGAAATTATCTTCCTCTGTCATCTGTGTTTGCTCTGTGTCCCCTCCTTGGTATTTATTCTCCTCGCTTTGTGCAAGGTTTCTTAATCTTCCTGAACACGTGGATTGAAACACACAGAACTGCTGTACAGGTAGTCCTTGATTTATAATTTATTTATAATTTATTTATTAAAAGTTCTTATAGGCCGCCCAATCCCGGAGGACTCAGGGCGGCGTACAATGGGAATAAGAACAAATAGTTCATTTAGTGACCATTCAAAGTTACCTTAGCACTGAAAAATGCGACTTACAACTGTTTTTCATACTTACGGCCATTGTGGTAGGGTCACATAACCAAAATTCAGATGCTTGGCATCTGACTCATATTTATGACCGTTGCAGTGTCCCGGGGTCATGTGATTCACTTTTGCGATCTTTTGACAAGCAAAGTCAATGGGGAAGTCAGATTCACTTAACAACGGTATTACTATGTAACAACTGTGGTGATTCACTTACCACAGCCAGGGCAAAATGGCAAAAATGGTTATAAAATGGGGCAAAAGTCACTTAACAAATGTCTCACTTAGCAACAGAAATTTTGGGCTCAATTTTGGTTGTAAGTTGAGGACTACCAGTAACTGGTGGGTGGTGGATGCAAACAGCACTTCCTAGGAGCAGCACACTTAAATAAGCTATTATTATTGATTGTCCTGTTTTCCATATTTAGTTATTGTACTTTTTATATTGTTTCATATATGCCTTAATTGATTTCTATATCTCACAGGGAATGTAGCTCTCTAAGTAAGTAAATACACAAACGAATGGAATAAAGGCACACAAATTATCATGCAGTACTTCGATAATGTGTGGATATTATATTGATAGTCCTCTTTTGTGCTTTTGCTAAAGCCGATTTCCCCCCTAAATAAATCCTTTTGCCAGATTTGAAGGTCAGGCATAGTTATTTTTTTCCAAGCCATTCATACTTTCTTTAGGATGATGTGAACTGTCAATCAATGTGGAAACTGTCACTCCCACAGAAATGTCACTGCCCAATTGGGTTTCTTCGACATATTTCTTTAGGTAACATGAGCTGCCGAAAGAGAGAAAAAAAATGTATGAAGCATTGGATTGACTCTTTGGAATAAATACATCTATTCAAGTTGGCTTCTCTTCATTTTTCTCCTTCACTCTCTCTTTTTGCTCCATTGGCATGTTACAGACTTTTTTTTAATAAAAGTAGCTTGCAAATATGGTACACATTTTTCTTACTTTTTTTTCCCCAGAAGCAATTTTGTTTGCAATTTTTCTGAATGTGCACAGGTTCTGGAACCCAGTTTTCCTATTGTGGTATAGTTATATACATTATTTTCATAAATTCATTCATTTTGGTGCAATGCATGTTTTTTTTTTCCAAATGCATGTTTTCTTTACCATGGGTGAACCGCTTTGAAAAATTCAGATAAGTGTGCATTTTGAAGGAATACTGACTTTCAGTTCACTTGAAAATGTGGCAGAGAGATAAGTCTGCATGCCAATATCAACCAATCTAACTTATCCCTCCCTTCTACTAATAGCTGGCTTTAGATGATTATTTCACATTAGGTTGCAAATAAGCCCATCACTGGTCAGTGATTGGAGACACCACACAATGCACACTGCATTTGGGCAACATCTCCATCATATGCAGCGTGAGGATAATGTTTCCAAGACACGTCATTCACTCAGAATTTTAAGCTGCTATTTCTTGTTGTGATGGCTTATTTCTACATGTTTCCTAGTTGGAAGGAAGGATGAAAAAAATATTGATAGAGTGTTATATAATGTGTATTATTTACTTGAGAGCTGTTCTGGTCTATTGGGTAAATATATAGTCAGGCAGTTTTAAAAAAAAACACGTATTATGTACCCAAGAGACCAGAAAGCCTTTGAATGAGCGTTTACAGTCTATTGGGTAAATATGTATTTAGGCAATTTTTCAAAATACATTACAACTGCTTCAATGCCATTCTGGTCAATTGGTTAAATATGTATTTAGGCACTATTTTTTTAAAGTGTGTTTTATGCAGCTGGGTAGACTAAGGAGCAGTAGCTGCTAAATCTGTTTCAGAATTCTAAAATTTGATATCATTCCATACATTTGGAACTGATTCTTGCCATCAAGAGTATCATCATTCAGGTATGAGGGGTAAGCTTTGCAGTATATGAGGAGAGTTAACAACAGAAATAAGGTCTCAGGGACATGAGTCCAGTTTGTATGTGTTACACATGGAGCTGTGTAGGCCTTTGCATTCATTCATTTGCGTTAAGGAGCCGAGGTGGCGCAGTGGTTAAAAGCAGCACTGCAGCCTATTTCAGCTGACTGCTAGTTCAGCAGTTCAGCTGTTCAAATCTCACCTGCTCAAGGTTGACTCAGCCTTCCATCCTTCCGAGGTGGGTAAAATGAGGACCCAGATTGTTGGGGGCAATATGCTGAACTTTGTAAACCGCTTAGAGAGGGCTGTAAAGCACTATGAAGCGGTATATAAGTCTAAGTGCTATTGCTATCTTCAAAAAGGTACTTCAAAGTGTGTGTGGGGGGGGAAATAGGGGAACTTCCTACAATTCATTAAAGCTACTATATCTGTTCCAGGGGTGGGTTCCACTTACCTTCCCTACCGGTTTGCATCACGACGGAAGTTCTGCGCATGTGCAGAAGCGCAGCGTGTGAACGAAGCAAGCACCCGTGCGCGTTCAAAGTTCCGAAACGGTAGTTAAGGTAAGTGAAACACACTACTGAAGACAAGCAAGGTAGCTAAGGAGCTATGTAGGTAGGAATGAAGAGATCTTGAAGTTTTTAACTCATGTCAAGAATTTGAAATGACTATATATTTGTCAATTAACCTATGGAATGCTAAGAGTGAAAAAAAGTTTTCAACATGGGCATGCTTGCTTCATTTTTTAAAATTGTTTTCCTGCCTTCTTTTTATTACAGTTGTCTGCTCTTTTTATTCCATTTTCCCTTCAATCTACTTTTTCTTCTGTTCCCTTTTCCATATTATGGTGTGCTTTAAGATATAAAAGCAGACTAATCTACTTTAAAAAATGTGCATAAAATATCTTAATGACCAGAAGGAAGGGCTTTCTGTAATATCTCAATGACCTTGAATTGAAAGCAAATTACATACATACCTAACCTATATGAGATATAAATTGCATAAAATCATATAGATAAAATTTCTTTTCTGCATTAACACCATCTTCTATTGATGCACAACATGTACCGAAATATTCTGAAACAATGGTATATTCATTTATCTGGGGAGTTAATTAGTTTAAGAATGCCATGTATTTGCCAGCTTGCTCCTCTGCTTTCATATGTATTCTAAATTGCTGTCATCTAAATTACTGGTCCATGGCTGACCTTGACCTCAAGTTGAAAAAACATTAGCAATTGCTTTCCACCTGTTGTTTTGTTAAGCAGTGGGGTCTTTCCAAGGTGGACATTCTGTATCTTGGCTTATCACTTAAACTGCAGGTGGGAACTGACATGACTGAATGTTTCTACATACAAAAACACTTATCTCTGTATAGAAGGTTAGATTTCTAATGGAAACATTCTATATGCTTTTCTTGGTTGAGTTTGTGTATGTATGTATGTGTGTGTAGAGAGGTGGAGGAGGTGAAGAAGACAAGGAGGAAGGGAGGAAGGAAGGAAGGAAAGAGAAAGAGAAAGAGAAAGAGAAAAGAGAAAGAAAAAGAAAAAAGGAAGGAAGGAAGGAAGGAAGGAAGGAAGGAAGGAAGGAAGGAAGGAAGGAAAGAGAAAGAAAGAGAAAGAGAAAGAGAAAGAGAAAGAAAAAGAAAAAGAAAAAAGGAAGGAAGGAAGGAAGGAAGGAAGGAAGGAAAGAGAAAGAAAGAGACAGAGAAAGAGAAAGAGAAAGAGAAAGAGAAAGAGAAAAGGAAGGGAGGAAGGAAAGAAGGAAGGAAGGAAGGAAAGAAAGAAAGAAAGACAGAAAGAAAGAAAGAAAGAAAGAAGAAAGAAAGGAAGAAAGGAAGAAAGAAAGAAAGGAAGGAAGGAAGGAAGAAAGGAAGGAAGGAAGGAAGGAAGGAAGGAAGGAAGGAAGAAAGAAAGAAAGAAAGAAAGAAAGAAAGAAAGAAAGAAAGAAAGAAAGAAAGAAAGAAAGAAAGAAAATTAAATCAATATATGACTCCATTCAGAATGTGAAGTGTTGAATCAAGCCAGGTACAAGTTTTCTGTGTCAGTGACCACTAAGCCAAAATTATATCATAATGTTAAAATGATACAACCTTTCAAGTCTACACTTGCCAATTTATTAGAGGCAAAATAGTGAACTTCTCAACGTTATTACCTCCCAGAAGTGTTCAAAACCTCTTGTAGAATACTGACAGTTTAGGAATTAGGCCAGAGAAGGATGCAAAAGCTTTGATCCTGAGCAAGAAAGTTTAGAGACTTACCCCTCTAACTCAAGAGAAAGGGAAAAGCATAACAAGCCCCACATTCAAAATGTAGTCCAATTAGGTTGCAGAGCCCAACAACCACAACATATTCAGCCTCACTACCTAAATCCCATAATTAAAACTGAGGCACTAAGAGAGTCAATACTTTGATTTCTTGATAATGTTTCCCAGGCTTCTTTACTGAATCATGGATGAAGAAGGCTTCGGATGGAAACAATGCCATTTTTTCTCAGAGAAGTCTAAGTTAGGAACTAGTGAAATTAGTTTCAAAAAGAATTACACTTGTGTATGTTGGGGGGGGGATTCACAATTACTCACTCACAAGATGTCTTATGGCAGGAGAATTTCCAATTTTTTCCCTCACCTATTCTATTTAGAATAACTGTTCTAAACCTAGCCAAGTAACAAAAGAAGACAACATGAGAGCCGAGGTGGCGCAGCGGTTAGAGGCAGGTACTGCAGGCCACTTTAGCTGACACTGATCCGCAGGTCAGCGGTTCAAATCTCACCGGCTCAAGGTTGACTCAGCCTTCCATCCTTCCGAGGTAGGTAAAATGAGGTCCCAGATTGTTGGGGGCAATGTAAATATACATTGCTTACTGGTGTAAATCGCTTAGAGAGTCCTTGCACTGTGAGGCGGTATATAAATATCACTAAATAAATAAATAAATAAACAAACAAACAAACAAACAAACAAACAAACAAACAAACAAACAAACATCTTAGCTAGCTATTTGGAAGAAGGGATGGATAGTGTATGACATTTCTCCATCAGAGGAAGCTATGACATCTGTGCTCATCCAAATAAAATAACTAGTTGTTTCAGTATCAGAGCTTAGCATAAATTAATTCTGTTTTTGGAATCTGTATAATCCTTTGGATCAGGATATAGTCCTCTCACAATAAATGAAGGCTCCCATATGGAAACCAAAGTTCTAATATCGGAGCAGAAAATCTACAAATGTGATTCTCCAAAAATATTTGTTTCTGTAGAAATTAATATTTGTTTTGTTAGGAAACTGAGGAAATGATGCATATAGCTACTTGATTTTGAGGTCTGTCCAAGATCTCATTAGCCCATTTAACCTAGTTATTGCATACAAATAAGAATAGGCATATGAAAAAAATACACAAACTTTTGATGTGTATCATAAAGATATACTTTGCTTTTTTACTTGTTAGCGTTCTTCTTTGCAATAGAATGTCTTTTTAATTAATTAATTAATTTATTAATCTAATCTATTAATCTACATAGCCACCTATCCCAGCAGAAGTAAGCTATCTTCAAAATGAAAAGGGTTTGATATCCAGGGATAACAGATTTTTTAAAAAAGTCCTCATAATCTAAATTTCCCAGGTGAATTCAAGATATGGCTGCTTTGGATAAGATTAAGGGGAAAACATGAAAAAGAAAATAGATTCATGATTTTAGAGTCATTCTAGATCTGGATGACAAGATTTTAGCAATGGCTAGGAATGTTTGGGTTCTATTGAAACTTGTGGATCAACCATATCCATTTATGGCCATGGTGATATAAATTTTAATTACATACATAATTGCATCTTATTTGAATGATTGGAGCACTGTATGAGAGGCTGCTTTGAAGACTGTTTGGAAATTGTAGCTGGTTCTGAATCTTGAAGCTAGAAAATTGATTAAGGCTAGTTATAGTCAGCATGAAACATGCATGACTATAGTCAGCATGAATTTGGTTGATGGCCATATATATATATATATATATATATATATATATATATATATATATATATATATATATATATATATATATATATATATATATATATATATATATATATATATATATATATATATATATATATATATATATATATATATATATGCTGGTTTTGACCTGTAGCCATAAAATATTTACAAGCACTTACTTACTTACTTCCCTTAGACAAATCTGTCTTTTATTGTAGAAACCAAAATGGACCACTTAATTTCAGAATCTGATTTAGCTGAAGCCTGGATTCCTAGCAATTACTTTCGAAAGGAAGAGCTTCAACAAGTATGGTACAATGCTTTTTCATGGATATTAACAGAGTTGGAAGGGATCTTGTAGGTCTTCTAGTCCAATCCTCCATCCAAGCAGGAGACCCTACAGCAGTGATGGCTAACCTTTTCCGGACCGAGTGCCCAAAGCGCATGCGTAAACCCCTGTGCATGCACCCCACCCCCACGCATGCGTGGGCCCCCTGCATGCACGTGCAGTCCCCCTGCATGTGCCCCATGCATGCACGGCAGAGACCTGAAAACCAGCTGGCCGGTAGGAGGCGTGCACCCATGCATGGCAGAGCTGAGCTAGGGCGACGGCTCATGTGCCCACAGAGAGGGCGTTGCGTGCCACATCTGGCACGCGTGCCATAGGTTCACCATCACAACCCTACACCATTTCTGACAAATGGCAGCCCAGATATGAAGAGCTCTTCCCTTTGTTCCATCACTATCTGTTGCATATTTGGTGGAAACTCAAACAAAGATCTTGCTGGTGACATCAACCAAATTTGTAGCCAAGAAAAGATCATCTAGTTCCCTTGTTGGTGGTCTTTGATAAGCATGTAAAAATATCATAGCATTTTTTTTTCTTTTAGTCCTCAAAAGGTAAATGAAAACAGTACTGGCTACATGTGGTCTAGACTGAACCTGACTCCATCGCCATGGCTAAAATGACAGAAGGGTTGAAATCCAGAAAAAGATTGCTTCCTTTCACACAGGTAATATACCCATAGGAGACAACCAGCTGAAAGTGGCTCAGTGAAAAAGTTTGAGACATCCAGAACTTCCATCCCATTCTGCTGAGAAAAATAAAAGTTATAGCTGTCTTTTTTTTCTCATGGTAGAGAGTGATTCTATGAATCTGATTTTAAAACTAGAATTTAATCAGCTTTGATTGCCTCCAAAGTGATTCCTAGCAGAACAGGCTTCTTTCTGGAGCTCTAAATAAAGTCCCCAAATCCAGCCAACTAAGCTCTGTACATCGCTAGCAAAAAAATATGTTTCATTTATATAGCGGGAGGTTTGGCTTACAGAGATGTGCGGTTTCTCTTTTGCATTTTAAATTAATCATGTTTTAAATTGATGCTTGTTCGAATGCCTTTAGGTTTTTTTTTTTGTTATGTAGTTCTTATTTTCTTACTTTTTATTGTATGTTGCATTGCTGTCACTCACTTTGCATGCATTTTATGGGACGGTGGTGTGTGCAAATGCATTTCATTAGTAAATGGCCTAAATCAGTAAATAAGTAAGAAATGTATTTATTAGTGTGGTAAGTAAATACCAGGCACACATTTTGCTGTCTGATATAAAGTTACTTGTTTGTGAAAACGTTTCTGACTGGGAACTCTTCCAAAAAACACTTCAACATTGCATCTTGGAATTTTCTCAGCAGTTGCATTTGTTCCTTCTCCACACCTCATCCCTAGTGCATAGAGACACATCTGTCTGTTTTCTGCCTTATCAACAGACATCTACATCTGTGAGAAAATTCCATTTCCTCGGCTAAAACTCTATATCTGATTGTAGTAATAAAGCACTACTTCCGAAGTTCAAAACATACATCTGACAAAGCCTATTACTTCAAATGACTCAGAGCAACAGACACAGCAAGGGCCTTGTTTCCTTAGCCTTTGAATGCTTGACTTTTACAAAGTCTACTAAAATACGGTTATGAGGCGACTGTCTCCTGACTGCCAAATTAATCGTTTCTAGCTTTAACCTTTGATATTCTGAATTGCCGGACGGCAGAAGGAGGGAAAAGAATCAGCTGAGAACAAAGGGATTATCATCATCATCATCATCATCATCATCATCACCATCACCACCACCACCACCACCACCACCACCACCACCACCACCACCACCACCACATTCTTGATCTTGGAAGAACAACATTCAGGATCAATCTGAATTGTGTTTTTCATATAACTAAACAATCAAGCCAATCCAAAGAGCCATATGACACCGAATCCAGTCCAAGACTGCTGAGTACATTTGACAACATTTTAATCATTTATTGCAGACTAGATTGTCCACAGTGTTACTAGCAGGAGTTGGACTCTTTCACCTGCAGGTCACCAGCTTGGCTCTAGGTAAGGTTGGCAGTTATGGAGGCTTGATACCATCTGGTGGCCATTGGGTCATCTGTATCAAATGAGCTAGTGGACTCTGTCCAGCACATGGCGGAATCGTGCCTGCATCTCTCTAAGATTACAGTCTGTACTAATTGGTGGACTGATTGAGCAGCCAATGCCAAATGCTTGGGATCAGGTAGGAAGAGGCCATGCTCAAGAAGAGACTTACATTCCTGTTTCATTCCAGAATTTGCATTTCTACTGTAACATGTCAATGTTTTTATATTGTGGAATCCTAACAAGAAAAGATAGATAGACATAGACAGATAGGTCCTCAGTAAAGTATTTAAAATACTTCAAAGTTCCAACTAGTGATACACATTCTTGATTCACTCAGGAATACATGGAATGTGATTTAAATACTTCCCTGGCAAATACCAAACAGGATTGTAATCGATAACATGACTCTTCTACAGAAAAGAAAAAAGATGTCAAATTGCACAAACCATCCGTGGAAACTCTTTGCAGATTTATTCTCTACCTCCCCTTCACAGTCTCCTTCTTATATTAAACATACAATAAACCTTTTTCAATTTGAAGGCTTAAGCTATGTGCAAAATAAGACTTGGAAATAGATTTTCTTTCTTTCTTTCTTTCTCTCTTTCTTTCTTTCTTTCTTTCTTTCTTTCTTTCTTTCTTTCTTTCTTTCTTTCTTTTTCTTTCTTTCTTTCTTTCTTTCCTAGAGGCCTCTTTTATTTTATTTCCAGGTATTGATTGTGAAAGTGATATCAGACCACAAGGCACATTGATAGGGTGTTGGGTAACAGAAAACTGCAAAGAATCCTCACAGTATAATCAAAGCTCCTGTTCAAGACCAACACTCTGATGAAATCCAATCAATAAGGATGATTAAATGACTCACAGAGAGCTATCAATATTAAATACAGTCTATTTCCTGTACACAAGGTAGGCAAAGTAAAGAGGACAAGATAAAACTTAAGTAGATAAGTTATTTACAGTGATCACACAGAACTAAGAAGCAGTGGCAAAATACTCCTTTAATACTAGTGGCTTGGAAAAAATACAATGGGCTTTAAATCACAGCTACATCCATGTATCACCTTTATTACAAGCAGTAATAACACTAAGGTAGTCATAGTTCTAATTGAAAAAAAATCTCAAGTAGTGTATAATGCTGAGAATGGTAAAAGAAAAGAATAGAAGAAAGCAATGAGTAGTTAGCCAGATGACTGCACCACTGGAAGACCTAAAGGGCCAGACTGGGGACAAATCATCCTGTAATAGGTTCATATATGTGAATGCTAAGAATTGACACCAATATAGCATTAGCAATAGCCCACTCTAAGTGGTTTACAGAGTCAGCCTATTGCACACAACAATCTGGCTCCTCATTTTACCAACCTCGGAAGGATGGAAGGTTGAGTCAACCTTGAGCTGGTCAGGATCGAACTGCTGGCAGTGGACAGAGTTGTCCTGCAATACTGCATTCCAACCACTGCACCACCACAGCTGTGTATGATATGATGGCACATCTTCAATTAACCAATTAAAGAAAGACATCTTGATGCTGAGAATAATTTGTATCTACTCTTTGCATACCAATGGAAATGAAAAAGAGAGAGGGGGGTGTTACTACAAAGCTGTAATGTGAGAAGAAGTTGAACAAAATCTGCAAAGTTCTCTCAGTTTTGTTCATATATTTTCAGGGATTGTGCCGATTGCATCTACTCCACCTTACAACATACCGTGGTCACTATGCTATCCATAATATTTGGAGACTCTACAAAGGGGCTCTACAGATGTATAATGCATAGAAGTATTTCAAGGGAAGAGGCACCTGAGTGAACCCCTATAGAAACAGATTCATGCCTCACCTTAGATCTGGCAGGCACCTGAGCTAAATTTCTATACCTGCACATAATTTTTCTAACTGCGTAGTTTGCTGTGTTGGAACAAAAATACCTGCGTTGCTTGTCCCCTTTAGCCTAAAATTAGGTACTGCTAATGAACCATAGAATCAGAAAATCTAATGACGTCACATTGGTGAGAAGAAAAAGGATATCCACACCCACACAGAGACACACAAAGAAAGTTACCATATATCAGGCTTACAAAGTTCATGTTGATAGATCAGTAATTAATAATGCCCTTGTGACATTCAGTGTTTGAGCAACGCTTACTGGGAAGAGACATGAACATCCTAAATTTGGCCAGAAAGTGAAGTTTAGAAGGAAGACAAAAGTGAACAGCGTGAACATCTGCCCCTTTTCTGCTGACAGAACTGAAACCAAGATTTTTGTTAGTTCCTTATCTACAGTACAAACAACATGAAGCAACAATGGGATTGATGTCGAATATTACACAAAATGTTTGCTTATAATTATTTCTAGCACTCTTTTGAAGCTCAGGAATAAAACGTTTCTAATTATTCATGAACCCTGTAGAAGTCCAAGGTCTTCGCAATAAGAACAGTGGATAATATACATGGATTTAGCTGATAGTAGAAAATTTGAAGGGATTCTTTAAACAAATCATAAAAGAAGAAATGATTCTTTGAAGGAGTTACAACAATATCGGGTAAGATAGCGAGGGAAAGAGAAATCATGCTCATTGATACGTACATATCTGCTGAAATATTAATTTGATCTGTTGCTTGGTTGCCAAAAGTGCATTGCCTGTAACTTTCATTTGACAGAATAATTCTATCCTTATCTTAAGTGTACCTTCCCTCTCTCATAAATACTTTCTTACACACATGTGTTAGCTATCAATGCTCAAAAGCAAAATCTATTTCTTGGAAATATAGGAATATAACTTTGGAATCCTTGGTGCTTTCTGAGTTTGATTATTTTCTTTATATACAATTGCTTGCCCTTTCAGTGTTAGGGTGTGTATGTGTGTGTGTGAGGGAGTATACCGTATATATAAACAGAGAAGAAACACCACATTCACTAGGCACTAGCACTGATGATGTTACCTAGTTGGGTGATGAAACATCTGCAACCAAACATCCCAGCAGGTTTGTATGAACCATTTAAATTCAGAATCATAATTGCCTTCTGGGCCCTATAACAGGAAGGAATTTTTGCAGGTGTGATATATCATTTGTCTATTAGCAATAGCAATAGCACTTAGACTTATATACCGCTTCATAGTGCTTTACAGCCCTCTCTAAGCGGTTTACAGAGTTCAGCATATTGCCCCTAACAATCTGGGTCCTCATTTTACCGACCTCGGAAGGATGGAAGGCTGAGTCAACCTTGAGCCAGTGAGATTTGAACAGCTGAACTGCTGAACTGCAGTGCTGCATTTTAACCACTGCACCACCTTGGCTCTTAGATTTTATATCCCACCATTACTCCATGGTCAAAGTAACTGGCTATTATTATTATTATTATTATTATTATTATTATTATTATTATTATTATTATTATTATTATTATTATTATTATTATTATTATTATTATTATTATTATTATTATTATTATTATTATTATTAATATTATTATTATTAATATTATTATTATTATCATCATCATCATCATCATCATCATCATCATCATCATCATCATCATCATCATCATCATCATCATCATCATCATTATTATTATTATTATTATTATTATTATTATTATTATTATTATTATTATTATTATTATTATTATTATTAAATTTAAATGGCTGCCCAACTTACTCTGAATGACTCCTGGTGGCTTTCTAAGATAAAGACCAAATATATAAAACAATAGAAAGCAATATTCTCCCACCTCCGACTGACAGTTGACTGATGACAACTGTCAGTCAGTCAGTCAAACAAGCCACTCAATGTGCTCTAGCCCACTCTGGGTTCCCCAGGCCCATTGTCAAAACTTGCAAAAAAGTGTCAAAATGGGGGCTAATCTTTCCGTTAGAATGATGTCCTATAGCAGGAGTGTCAAACTCGTGTCGTCATGGCAGCATTACGTGACGTATCGGGACTTTTTCCCCCTTCACTAAACCAGGCGTAGGCGTGGCCTCACATAACGCTTCCAGCCCACAGCCTGCGAGTTTATCAGCCATGTTCTATAGGGAGGGAACTACCACAGAAAAGGCCAAGTAGGTGGTTGGACTAGAACAGGGGTGTCAAACTTGATTTCCTTGAAGGCCGCATCAGGGTTGTGTTTGACCTAAAGGAGCCGGGGTGGGCGCGGCAAGGGTAGGCATGGCCAACTCGATGTCACTCGTGTCAGGGACTCCTGTGGTGGCCCAAGTGCTCTACCAATGAAAACAGGCTCCCGAGCTCCATTTTATGCTGCAGTGACCTCCTGCAACCCTCTGCCAGCGAAAACGGAGCTCAGGAGGGCCGTTTTCACTGGCAGAGGCACCGTGGGCCGGTTCTTTGCTGTTTCCAGGGCGGCCCCTGTGGGCCAGATCTAAGCACCCCACACCCCAGATCTGGCCCCCAGGCCTTGACTTTGACACCCCTGGACTAGAAGATCTTCAAGGTCCCTTCCAACTTTGTTATTCTGTTATAAGCATCCTTCTTTAGTACCAGTATGAGGATCTTCTTTCAATTTCCTCTCACAAAATCATTCTGTTTAGTTGAGAGAGGGGTGGGGGGTGGGGATTTGCCAGTCTTGCTATGCCCAAAGCTCATTACTACAACTCTTGTCATAACACTGTAGGGTGACAAAAATCCACCCATTTTGAATGTCTATCATTGTGCAACAGTTCAGAGAACAGTCTCGCCTCTTAGTGTATCAGATCACTTTGGCTGATAAGAATGGCATGACAAGGTGGTAGGAGTTTGAGACCAGGGTAGGAAAAAAGATTTGGGGAAGTATAAAATGAGAACAACACAAGTCTCAGTGGTAGTAAGGAGGGAAGCTGAAAGGGGGAAGGGAGAGATGGAAGAAACTAACTCCCCTTCATGGAAATAACTGCTTCCCATCCCAGCAAATGTGGTTTAGTCCCCTTCAAATGCAAGAAACAATTATTTTGAACCTAAAACGTTCTGACTCTTTGCGATTTTTGCTGCCATTGCTTTTGTAAAGAGTTTGTGGAATGTTGCTGCTAGGTAGTTGAAACTGCATCTTTTTTGAAGTGGCTTATTTTAAGATTGTTTAACTTGAAGGTTCTTTTATCTTTTTTTTTTTAAAATTTGCACTGGATTTTACTGTTTTATATTGTAAGCCCCCTTGGGAAAAGCAGAGCATTGAAACTTGGCCAAGAAATGTATCAAAGAAAGGAAAGGAAAATATTTAATTACAAAACCACATTTTGGATATAATTTTGAGGCACCGTCCTCAATCCATGCGGGAGAGATCAGCAAGGTAGCCTTTAGAATGTAATTTCAGCAGCTGTTACGCTTCAGCATACTGTGGTTTATAGATTTGGACCAGGTGGGTCAGGAAAATTTGAGGCAGACATTTTTGCCACTATCTCACACTCCAGGCCATGCCATGCCATGCCAGCCATGCAGTTGCCTTGTCAAGATGCACAACTTTCATCTAAAGTCGACCTTCCATTGGACGGGGTCACATACATGCACAAAATGAGGTGCCTCCTTCACTTCTTGTTTAGCAACAAAGGAACGTGTTGTGTCAGAAACCAACTCTCAGGAACCTTCCCAGAAGAGAAACTCCATTTTAAGGTTTTGCCTAGCCCAGGGGTTGGCAACCTTAAACACTCAAAGAGCCACAAAAGTCCTAACCAGAAGCCCCCCGTTCAATTCTGGAGCCGACCAGAAGTCCGGTTCCCCCACCATAGAGTCTCCTCCTAGCATGGCATCCTTTTTCCTCTACCAGTCCTAACCAAAAGCCCTATCAATTGTGCAGCTGACCGGAAAACCTGCCCCTTGCCATAGAATCTCCTCCTGGCATGCCCAGCTTCTCCCACCCAACCGGAAGCTCCTCTCAAAATTATGGCACTGACCGGCGACAGGGAGCCGCAGCAAAGGAATGAAAGAGCCACATGTGGCTCCAGAGCTGCAGGTTACTGACCCCTGGCCTAGCCCTACTGAGAATTGGGAAACAATTGGCAACCATTCTTTTATCTGAGTTAACATTTTTGGTATCATTTTGGGCAGAGAGATGAGTGGCAAATGAATTTCACAAATGAATGAATGAATAACATTGTTCATGATGCATGCAATCTTATTGTGATACCATCACCTGTTTTAGTCCTGACTGAAGGGTAGTAAGCTGTGGTGGCACAGTGGTTAGAATGCAGTACTGCAGGCTAATTCTGCCGACTGCCAGCAGGTCGATCCTGACCGGCTCAAGGTTGACTCAGCCTTCCATCGTTCCAAGGTAAAATGAGGAGTCAGACTGTTGGGGGCAATATGCCGACTCTGTGAACGGCTTAGAAAGGGTTGTAAAGCACTATGTGACTATGAAGTGGCTTGCAAATCTAAATGCTATTGTTAAGCATCACAACACCTGGGTGGCTTTGAACAGTTCTAGTCTCACCTGAAAAGGATGGTCTTTAACAGTCTTTTTTTAAAAAAAGAATGATGATGGATTAGTGATGTTTTCATGTTTTGTAAAAGACAATAAATCGTGGCTTTTAAATATTGTTTCAATTTCATTGGGCACGAATACAAGCATTTACAAGGGAGGTGCCAGGGACAGTGAGTATCAAAGCAAGATGAATGAAAAGGCATCATGATGCAACTCCCTGCCCCTTTTGACACTCCTCTCAGCCCTATGTGGATGCTGGTGGACATTTCTTTAATGCATTGTAAAAATGTATCTAAGAGAACAAGACATGGAAGAAACCAGAGCTGTTGACAAAAGGTGCCTATGTTTGTCTCCCTTCCCAATAAGACCACCATTTCAATCCAAGTCAGTCACTAAGCTAGATCAGAAGAAGCATAAATGGCATTCAATTCAGCTAGCACAAATATAGCTGGATGCTTATTTATTTATCTTCTCCCATTCAATTGTATCCAATTCTTGGAGACTGGCCTGGACAAATCCCTGAAGTTTTCTTGGCAAGGTTTTTCAGAAATGGTTTACTGTTGTCTCTTTCCTAGGTCTGAGAGAAAGTGACTGGCAAAAGGTTACCCAGATGGTTTTGTGCCTAAGGCAGGATTAGAACTCATGGTTTCCCATTTGCTAGTTTGATTCCTTAACCACTACACCAAATGAGCTCTGCTTCTGTATTAGATATGGTCAAATCACAAAACTAACTGGCTAAATGGGATAAGACACACAACTTATAGACGAAAGATTAATATTATCTATATATCTCTGTATTTATCTATGAAGAGACACAAAACTTTTCTAGACCCACTAGAAAAGGGTAATGAGCATGGGCGGTCTCAAAAGAAGTGGCCTTTGGGGATAGTAATAGCAATAGCACTTAGACTTATATACCGCTTCATAGTGCTTTACAGCCCTCTCTAAGCGGTTTACAGAATTCAGCATATTTCCCCCAACAATCTGGGTCCTCATTTTACCGACCTCAGAAGGATGGAAGGCTGAGTCAACCTTGAGCCGGTGAGATTTGAACAGCTGAACTGCTGAACTAGCAGTCAGCTGAGGTAGCCTGCAGTGCTGCATTTAACCACTGCGCCACCTCGGCTCTAAGGATTCCAGCCTTAACCTTGTTATATAAATAACAGCAGCAGGCTTGAGATGGAAAGATGGACACCAGGTGATTCCCTCCCCTCTACAAGATAATGAAAGACACTATGTCGTGAAAGGGGATGAGATAGCCAACAATTTATCTACTTCATTCCTAGCATACCAGACGACTGCTTTGCCAAAATCATGTTGGTTTCTCCCCTTCTGCTTGCAAATTCTTAGTCATTTGTTTTGTGTCTTAGAGAATTTGTACTCTGTCTTTAAAAATCCATTCTCTCTCTAATCTGCTCCGGGCTTTGTTTTCCAATTTTGATATAGATGGCAAGCACAGATTTATTAGCGCAGCCTTCTTTCCGATGTTTTAGTGCCTTTTAATCTGCAGCGGGAGAATCCCTGGAGTCCATTTCACATGGGTAGAGAGATTCAATTCAGGTTATTATCTTTTCTTTCCAAATGAATTAAGAACACTGAGAATCCCATGTTTAGCTGAGATTTGGAGAGTTAATGCTTGTCACCTGCAAGCCATGTCATCCAAGTAAGACTCATACTGTCTCTGCCCACTGTTATTGGATTTTCAGGGTGTATCTGAAGTTTAATACTCAAAGGGCATTACAGTTAAAAGAAAAAAAATGGTAATGTCTGTATATAAAATGTGATTTACTGTAATAAGGTTTAGGAGCAAAACTCTTAATGTGATACTTCCTGCTTTAATCTGGGACATACAGGATATTTTATTTTAAAAAAACCCTGCATTACAGCATCCGGACTTTGTAATGCTAATAGTTCAAAACTACTTAAACACTGTAACTCTGTTAAAGAGGGAAAGATGATCCACTAATTATCAATCAAAGAATAGATCAAAGTATTGGTTTCTTTAAGCTGCTTCAACCCTGTTAAATTGAAATAAATAAAATCAGTTTAAAATTGCAATAGTGAACTTATTCCAGAAATATAAGCTTTTGTAGGGGAAATAATGCCTTCCTTGTCCTTTGGATGGTGTGCCAAAAGCCACATGGCATAAAGTCTGCACTTCAAGGTTTCATTTAATTATCTATATCTATTAAAAATTAGACATAATTAATATGATTACCCCAGTCACATATTTAATCAATTTCTCCTTCTGACATATTGAAAACTTCTATATAGGAGCAATTTTGAATGCTCAGGTTAAGCACCTGTAAATTAATCTGCCAATCAGGGAAGAAACCATAATCGGAATGAGATTCTATTTCTGAGATTTTGACAGATAACCTCTTTTCAGAAAGCTGCTGATCCAAGCAAAGGTGTGCTATTTGAAATCTCACAATTCAAACGTACCATTTCTATCTGAACTGCCTGCCCTGGTTGCAGCTAATGTTGAAGCCACATTTTCATAAAACAGTCTCTATGTGGCTTTGTAATATTATATGTGTGCCTATCTCCATTTCCCATGAAGTTGCCTCCACACAGAAGTCACCTTGAGCTATAAAATTTGAGCTATAAAACCAGAAAGGTTGGGAGTTCGGTGGTTCGAATCCCTAGTGCCGCATAACAGAGTGAGTTCCTGTTACTTGTCCCAGCTTCTGCCAACCTAGCAGTTCGAAAGCATGTAAAAATGCAAGTAGAAAAATAGGGACCACCTTGGTGGGAAGATAACAGCATTCCATGCGCCTTCGGCATTTAATCATGCCAGTCACATGACCACGGAGACGTCTTCAGACAGCGCTGGCTCTTTGGCTTTGAAATGGAGATGAGCACCACCCCCTAGAGTCAGGAACGACTAGCACATATGTGTGAGGGGAACCTTTACCTTAATAACGACTGAAATTAATACATCCATGGGACAACTTCTTTCCCAAGTTATGGAAGAGAGATTGAAAAAAGACAGCCCTATTTCATTGGGCTGGTATCATTTCCTGTCTTCATCTTTCCTGTTGCAATAATCACCAGTCCCTTCCCATGCTTGTCACGCATAGATACAAAGGGAAATAATGTCAGAGGGTGAGGCCATTACAATTCCAGTGCAGGATTCCTCTGTGGTTTTAAATCTTCCATGATTAGGGAGCTAAACCTAAGGAGAACTTAGGTTTAAGTTCTCAAATATCAGGATGGAGGCTTAGAAACAGATTTGTAGAAGGATCAAGGGGTTACAGGGCATGTAACTGAAAGCGCCCCACAAGATATGTTTTAGAGTATGTAAAAATAGAGACATTCCCACACACCTCCCCAGGAAGGGAGTGTGGAAATCATATAAAGAAACATCATACTTGGGGGGGTCATGACATAATATAACACCTGTATCATTCCTCTCAGAAAGCTTAAAAGAAGATGATCTCTACAGGAAAACTGAAATCGATGTCAGTAAAAATTATATTTTTAAAATATTCAGCCATTTTTTCCACTTTCCTTTCATTTGCCTCCAAGATAATGCTGTATGCTTTACAAAATTGCTTTAAAAGTAACCTTGCCCGAGTATTTCTTTTCATACTCAGAGGTGATCATAATTAGAAGTGACTATAGAATTTAGCTTGAATCCCAGTCTAAGTCAGAAAAATTTAAGACAGATTCAGGAGACAGTCAGATTTCTTCAAAGACGACAGAATAATAATTTGAACTATCCTGCACGTTCTGCCATTTCCCCCCCCCCCCAGTATTATCTACCACTTCTTTAAAAACAAACAATGAAATAAAAATGTAAAGGCAATGAATATAAATTCTTCTTCATTTATTAAGAATTTCGTAGAATGGGATTGAAATTTGTATAACATGGATTTAACAAGTGACAGCCACTTCAGTAAAACAGGGGGGGGGGGCAAAGTTGTATCCATGGATTAATTTCCACTGAGAAACAGAGGTTTGGATTTTCAAACTGTGATTTGAATTGAAATGGAAATAGGTTGGTCACATAGCAAGAAGAACTGATGGCAAGGTGATTTCCCTTGTGCAAGGGTGTCAAACTCGTGTCATCACAGTGTCGTCACGTGACATATCATGACTTTTTCCCTCTTGGCTAAACCGGGCGTAGGTGTGGCCAGTGTGTGACGCATCCGGCCCGCAGGCAGCAAGTTTGACAGCCCTGCCCTTGTGCTTCATCTCTCTCTCTCTCTCTCTCTCTCTCTCTCTCTCTCTCTCTCTCTCTCTCTCTCTCTCTCTCTCTCTCTCTCTCTCTCTCTCTCTCTCTCTCTCTCCTCTCCCTCTCCCTCTCCCTCTCCCTCCCTCCCTCCCTCTCTCCCCCCCTCTCTCCCTCTCTCTCCCTCCCCCTCTCCCCACTCTCTCTCTTCCTATCTATATATCATCCATCTCTCTCTCTCTCTTTCTATCTAACATCTTGCATTTTTAAAAAAAAATTAAATAAATAAAAATAAAATAAATCCCATGTTCATAGTGATAGTCAATAAACCTACAGCCTAATAATCAATTGCTGTTTGTAGCAGCATGACTAGCAGTGGAGGCAGATCAGCACAAATTGCTGTCACCATGTGCCACTGTGTTGCTACAGCCAGGCTGTATGCTGTGAGACAAATGTGACCATGCTCAAGGCTACCAGACGGTGCTTAGTTATACCTATTCAATAGACTCACACTTACAGCTGGCTTCACATTTAACTGGATCTTTTAAGGGGGGGAATAGTTGAATGGAAATCTGGCAAATAGAGGAGAGAGAATTTCAAATTAATTAAGTTAGCCTACAGCTCCATTGCCATGATTTTAAAGTTTTTCTTTTCCTGGGTTTGGCATCCTGCTTCTATGGAGATGTTAAAGGAGGAGGTTTAATTTTAAAAAAATCAGTAACTCAGCTCAGGACTGCCTTAACTCATTTGAATTCCATTTGCCTCCTCTCTCTCTCTCTCTTTGTCCTTTTGTGGTTGGTTTTATATGTGTGTATGTGTATGTGTGTGTATATATATGTGTGTGTGTATGTGTGTGTGTGTGTGTGTGTGTGTAGCATTTTTGCTGATAAATGAAAATGAAGGGAGACTATTATAGATCTATTTCTAGCTATTTAGCTCTCATCAGATAGCCATACCCTTACTGGGATTTGAACCTGGGCTGCCTTGTAAGTCAACAGCTTAACCTCTAGGCCACAGGCTCTCTTCCCTTATCCTATATATGCAAACTTACAAAGAACTGATAAAGAAATAAAGGGAGACTAGTATAGATTTATTTCAAGCTATTTAGCTCTCATCAACTAGCCATACCCTTATAGGATTCGAACTGGGGCTGCTTGCCTTGTTAGGCAATGTTTTACCCTGCCTAACAAGGCAAGAGTGCCATTGCTTTAATTATCTAGAGAATTAGATATTTTGCACATTCCCTCTGAATTATATTTGACGAAAAAAGATTCAACTTTTTAATCTCACTGGGTGGCAAAACTATTAACTGAGGGCAGGGTTTATGAAGTAGCAGGTCAAACAGGTACATTTGGAAAAAAAAGGTACTCTGTAGTTCTTTTCTGAATTGACAGCTTTGCCTCTCCAAACAAGGTAATTTAATGGAATCCCTCATGACTCCTGATTAATGTAAAAATATGTTTATGGCACCAAAAGAAATGAAAATATATTAACCAGAGATGAAAGGGTGTTCAGTTGTAAATGAGAGATTAAAAGCTGTTCATCTGTAAAATTGAGATTGGGCTAAGATTGTGAATGTTCGGAACAGCTTCTCAAGAAAACGTCAGCAAATATTTCTGCCAATCAGCAAATTCTGCAAAGAGTGTATGAATAAAGAAAACTGAAACCATTCTAGCAAGATGGCCAAAGTGGGGGTGGGGAGAATCAAACTACTGGGGAAAAAACATAGAGAGCTCCTAAGATTTGGACGACTTCGCAACTAAAATTGCCACCAATTTTTCTACCTAGTAACTCTGTGTTTTTCCTTTTGACATCATCGTCGTCGTCATCGTCGTCGTCCTATTTGTGTACAGGTTTTCATCCCAAAGAATCCCCAAATACAAATATACAAAGAATACATTCAGTGAAAACAAATAAAACAAGCAATAATAAGCATATATTCCAAACCACAATACTAAAGTTGCAAGAATACAAAGAACATTCATTAAAAAAAACCCAACCAGTTTAAAAGGCATCAAGCATGGGGCGATTGTTACCCTGAAATTCATCTTCAGTTGTTTAGAATGAGCCACTGGGAAGCAACTGTAATCAGCCATGGTGTCACACTGGTTAAAATGCAGTATTGCAGGCTAATTCTGCTCACTGCCAGGAGTTTGATTCTGACCGGCTCAAGGTTGACTCAGCCTTCCATCCTTCCGAAGTCAGTAAAATGAGGCTTCAGATTGTTGGGGGCAATATGTTGACTCTGTAAACCTCTTAGAGAGTGCTGTAAAGTCTATTGCTTTTGCTATAGGGTTTCATAACTGGAGGTTTGCCCTTGTGAAGACCTTACTCCTGGTGGCACATGGTAAACTGAATCCATAGACAGGACCACAAGCAAAGACTCATCTCAGATGACCTCAGTGCACGAATGAGTTGGTATTTGCAAAAGTGATCTTTCAAAAACTTTGCATAGTTGTTCAAACCAATGATTAAAGATTGACACATGTAGAATTTTCTGAAATTCATTCTTTCCCAAGAGAGATATTTTCCCTCAAAGGGTCTACCTGTGTCAATTAATTTAAAAAAAAATATATCTTCCCCCTTGCTTCTAGTGGGGAATTTTGAGAAGTACCTGGAGGCAAAATAGTAAAAGCTTTTCAGCATTTGCATAGTGATCCTATTCCACATGGGGGCCTCAGTATTTATTTTCAATTTTTGTTACAAATGAAAAAAGAAGAAGGAAAAAAACCCGGTATCGCTTTGCTGTAGTTACAAAATTAAGGTGATATTATTTTCACCTCTTTCCTAAAAAAAAACACAGAATCTTTTAAGAGAAGTTGTTTAACAATATAGGGTTTATATTCATTGGGGATTAAAATTAAATCCTGCTGGAATCCCAGTGAGAATGAAGTATAGAATATTTCAGTCCCTCCAATACGAGCAAGATGAAGACTAGGCAGAATTGAAGTAGCTATGAGGTACTTTCCGTTCTTTAATCACCCAGAAAGCTTGGCAAACTTAGAGCAGTGCCAAGTTCTCTAAAGGACTTTTTTTTTTGCCAGTGTTTCTTGAAATACTGCACTGAATTGATTGTATGAAAGGAAACTATAGGGTTCAGTTATACATTGTGTTAGCTTTCTTCCAACTGATTGCCTTACTTCAATAGCAGCAGGCAGACATGCTACAAGAGAACAGTTGTGCCTCTGCTGCAACCTGGACTAATTTTTCAAGATGTCTCCAATGGAGGAAATGATGGATATGTTTAACATGAGCTTTGGGATATGCAGGTGCAAAAAAAACTGGAAGGGGAACAAAGATTATTTTAACCCATTGCACATTAGATACCTATATAAGTATACATATATATATGCATACGTTTCTTTTTTCTTCTTCTTTTTTAATGCTGTTTTTTTGTATGTTTTTTTTTCTTTTTTCCTTTTGCTTCTGCATTATGTCTTTTTGTCTTTTTGTATATTTTAAAACAACTCAATAAAACTATTTTAAAAAAAAAAAGAATGAACTGTCATGATTTGATCCAGGCCAGAACAAAACCATTGACCTCAAGGTGAACATCTCTGGGTTTCATTTCTAAATCTCTGAGCTATAGAGTCCTTGAAATAATATTGACAGCCTTTTAGGGTATGGGAAGTGCTTAAGTGATGCTTAAGAAAATGAAACAATAACCTGCTGAAATAAGGAAACTAAAATGCTAACCAGACTGATAGTAATACTTGTCTTGTTTGGATTTGAAGTAGGATTCATCCAAAGCTCTTTCCAGCTGCTCATTCTCTACCTCCTTGTTCCTCCTCTTCAGATCTCTTTAAGGGCCAGTAGAACTTTGTTGAAAGTCAGACATGACATTTTCGGCAAAGCCTGAATGTCAGTGGAAACCTGAGGAACTGTTGTTTAGCATACGGTAAGTATTATGATGGTCAATGAGCAGAAACCACCTGGTTGAATGAGAATGTCAGTTGTTTTGCTGGATTGGTTGAGCCATGCCTGCTGGCTCAAGAGATTCACAGGCAGAGAGGGACTTCTAGCTTTTGCTCCTTTGTGATGGGAGCAGAACGATGACACAGTGCTTGGATTGGGGTACACACACACACATGCACCATTTTGAAGAAAACTCTGCACTTCCCTGCTACTATACAGCAGGAAAATTCTCTCTCTCTCTCTCTCTCTCTCTCTCTCTCTCTCTCTCTCTCTCTCTCTCTCTCTCTCTCTCTCTCTCTCTCTCTCTCTCCTTCCTGTTGACACTGTTTGCTTATTCTTGATAACAATGCCTCTTTCTCTTTTCATTGACTTAAAGAGGATAATTTTACAAAGGAAATCAAAGATTAGCCATGGTGCGCGATTGCGCTTGTGTATTATACAGTATGTCTGTTCTGGCTAAAAAGCCAACATCGGAAAGCATGATCACTTCAAAGATTGTTTTAGCTATGCGAGAAACATTTTTCGCTTTGCAGTTACAAAAGCTCTTGTGTTTGATTTTGATTTTCTTCAGAATGTCAGATGATGCACCATTTTTTTTTCTATGAGAGATGTTTAAGTAATGGAATTTTCCTCTGTGAAGAATGGAGTGACTTCAAATGATGTTTTAATTTAATGAAATAGAAGAAGCTCTGGCAATATATCTCTCAAGTACTGACTGCACTGTTCCTGGACATCCATATCTCCTGGGTTCTTAACCTGCTCAGTCATCATTTTCTTTGCTTTAGTGTCACTGCATTATCTTCTTACCTATCAAAAGCATATGATGGCTTCTGATGCTAGATACTGGGTTTTTACAAAAGGTAAAATAATAGGTGTGTTATTATTTATTTTCAGAGGATACAATGTTCTTTATAGAATATTTTAGATTTTAACCAGTGACCTGAACATTTATAAAGAAATATACGACATGTTTGGATGGATGAAATGATGTGTTCTGGTTCTAAAACAGAATCTAGATAAAATCTGGGCTGGAAGTCATCACAAAACAATTCTCAGCTCAAAACTGTGTATATTGGGAGGTAGCAAAAATATGCATAAAGTAAATATATATATATATATATATATTTCAGACAACAGTATACAAAAGCGTGTAGGGATCTCTGACTGCAACAGTAGCGAATGATGTTACAGCAGCTAAGCTAATAAAGAAAATCCATTCTAGATTACCCTGAACAAGGGGAGGTTAGATAATTAAAATCCTAATCAATGTCTATATATCTATATGTTTGTTTTTATACACTTCCAGATCCATTCTTCTTTCAGGGGAAAGGGAAGAAGGAAGAGAGAAAGGGAGGAAAGGAAGGGAGGAAAGAAAAAAAGAAAAGAGAGAGGGAGAGAGGAAAGGAGGAAGGAAAAGAGGATATGTAGTGCTAGTTCTCAAGTTCAATCCACTTACTGTGTTTTTATTTCCCTATTTCAATCATTTCAACTGCATAACAAGAGTTTTAAATGACGGTTGAATACATCAGTGATATCTTTTCCCTAGGAGCAAGTCTCACTGAATTTCATAGGACGTATGAAACATGTGCAGGGCTACATTTTAAATCAGCCCTGTGCAAACCCTTTTCTGAAACGGAAGTCCTAGGATTCTGGTTGAAAGGAGCTGTTGGAGCCATGGAGTTCAACCATATGATCCTTGCAGGCATGCAGATGAAAGCATTCCAGATGGATGGATGATTGTCTAGCTTCTATATGAATACATCCAGAGAAAGGGAACTCAACTTGTCTCCTGGCAGCTGAGGACTCCTGACCAAATATCTTCACTACCCAAGTGTTCAACAACTTTCTTGTTTTACAATTTCAAGCAGTCAGTAGAAATGGGAAGTTTTATAAAAGCGATAATGGGATGCAGCCTATTTGTTACATTTTGTTTGATGTGTTACATGCATATCAAGCATTGGATATAACATGCCTTCTGTTGTTCTCTGTTATTAATTCAGCCTTCCCATCCATCCATCATCAGGGATGGATATATGAGCAAATATATAATGCTGAAACATAACAGATCCACATCAGTATAAAATACAGTTCAATAAAAACTAACAGCATTTTTTAAGATTTCTTTTCACTTTGTTTTGCTTCAATTTTTTGGGGGGAAAAACACCTTTCCTCTCAGTTTATAGTGTGATGATGTGTAGGCTCCCAGGAGCTAAAATCTAAAAGAAATTAAATTCCATTTTTATAATTTCAAAGGGAGGCAAATCTTGGAGAATTGTCCTTTCACAATTGGTCCCTCCTCCCTCTCACACTAGAACAGGGGTCTGCAACCTTAAACACTCAAAAAGCCATTTGGACCCCTTTCCCAAAGAAAAGAAAACACTGGGAGCCACAAAACCTGGGTGGGCGTGGCCACCTCGATGTCACTCACTTCCACCAGTCACAGGACCCCCTAGCCACGCTTACCCAGCCAATCATTAGGGCAGAGAACCAGTTGTTAAAAAACACCGGGAATCACAAAACCCTTTTGACATCTCTCTCTCCCTCCCTCCCCCCCTCTATCTCTCTGTCTCTTCCCTGCTTCTCCATCTCCCACCATCGCCCTTACCTTCTCAGGCCAGGCGAGGAGTGATTGGGAGGGGAGGGTGAGGGACGGGGGCAGCCAGTGGTGGGATAACCCGACAGGGAGCCACAGCAGAAGGCCCAAAGAACCGCATGCGGCTGCAGAGCCACAGGTTGCTGACACCTGCACTAGAAGCACATGGTTCAGCCAAGCTTTAAATCTGGTTACAATGTCTGCTCACCATGCAAGTATTGATAATCAAAATACAGTATGTAAAAGATGACAATAACAGCACATTGAGAAGAATGTTTATGTCCTCACATTTTAGGATTCAAATGTATAGGGCCATGCAGGGGAGAACCCAGCCAATGTTGGCCCACTGAAAGACCTCAATGTTGTACAATTGACACAAGAAATGACATAATCCTTCTGCTCAGCATTCTCCACTCTCAGAACAAAACAAAACTCCGTCCAGATACCTTTCCATTTAGCTTGGGTCCTTGTTTTTCTTATAATCTGGATGCGGATTGCAGAGGGAGAAAGGAGAAGCTGTTTCACTGTTCCTGCTGAGAGATGTTGCCCTCAGATCTGCCTCACTTATCAGCCACTGGGCAGCCATTTTATCATACTGCTGCCGAATGAGAGAAGAGGACAATTCCATCATCATTACAGAAAGATTAGTTGCTTTGGGCTCTCCCCAGCTGTCACATAGTCGTCCATCGCAGTTCCATCATGCTATCTGAACTGTCGGATCCCAACTTGTCATGTTGAAAGTCAAAATGTTAGGAAATGGTCCCTGAGTTTCTTTTTCTCTATATATCCCTTGTCCGTCATCTCTTTAAGGTTTCAAAGACTACCTTACATCCATAGGTGAGGCACTAATCTAGGAACAGGGAAAACTAAATTCTACTCTTCCCTCAGGTGTGGAAGCCAACTGGATGACCTCCAGTCACTCTCTGCTATTTATCGTCTCAAATTTTTTTATTTCACCTTTATTATTTTATAAGTAACTCAAAGTGGCAAACATACTTACTAGTCCTTCCTCCACTTTTTCCTGACAAAAACCCTGTGAGGTAGTTGGGCTGAAAGAGTGGCCCAAAATCACTCAGCCATTTCCTCCTCTGATGGGGTGGTCAAGTCCATGATCGTTGACCAGAGGTCGGAACAGCAGTATGACATAGATGACGCCCTGGCCAAAGGCCTGATAGACCAGTCTGCCCTGGACCAGTATCACTCAGGGACCTTGTCCATTACGGAGTTTGCAGACATGTTGTCTGGCAATGTAAGTGGATTCCTATCCAGGTCTTCCTCTGTGGGCTCCTCCTCTTCCTATTCTGTAAGTCCTGCTCATGCCAGACCCCAGCTGACCTCTTGGAGCGATCCCACCGAAGAGGCTGGCCCGATTGCTGGCATCTTGGACACAGATACCCTGGAAAAAAAGCCGGCTTTCATGCCTAAGGCAGGTCCCTAGGAAGAAGGCAATGGCAAACCAATTTCAAAATGTGGCTTAGAAAACCACATAGACTTGTCCACATAGAGCCAAGGCTCATTCGAAGGTTAAAAAAAAAATCAGCTTTTTCTGGGAGATATTAGAGGAGGTTAAATTGTTTCAACAAAACAAATAAGACTGAGTGTTAGATTTCTATGGTCTGTTTACACTATTTTTTTCCTTAGCCAGCCCTGAAGTACAGGCTGAGGGGCACACTCCGCCTCAAAGCAGGTGGATAGATTTCCTCTTTGGCTGTTGGAGCCACACATGGCCTAGAAATTGCAATGTACTTCCACAAATAACTACAAGTTTTTCTTCCTTTTTGGGATTTTTTCAGTTGGCTCAGGATCATTTGCATTCATCCATTTTTATGCGCTCAGTCTCAGTTTCACATGGGTTTAATCATATATCCAATTCAACACATTTTCTATGTCCCATTGAAAAATAACTAATTCAGCTGCGGAAATGTTATACCAGAAAAAAGAAAGACAGAAAGAAAAAAACAGAAAAAAAGAAAAAAAAAGGCATGGCAAATCTCAGGAACGGGTGTGTCACTGCATACACACAGATTACTGGATCTGATGAGACAGGCATAACTGCATGGTTTCTTGATTTTTTTTCTTGATTTTTTTAAAATACAGAAACAAAGTCACAATTGAATGGTTTGGTCACAAGTTAAGCCTCATCAAAAGAGCCCTAGTGGCACAGTGGTTAGAATGCAGTATTGTAGACAAACTCTGTCCAAAGTCAGCAGTTCAGTCCTGACCGGGCTCAAGGTTGACTCAACCTTCCATCCTTCTGAGGTCAGTAAAATGAGGACCCAGAATGTTGGCGGCAATATGCTGAACTCTGTAAACCGCTTAGAGAGGACTGTAAAGCACTATGAAGCGCTACCGGTATATACCTGTAAGTCTAAGTGCTATTGCTATCAGAATATATAAGCAGTTTCATTTTCTATGGGGCTGGAGGATTTCAGTATCTGTTCTTGGGCAGGTTTGTCTGGAAAAACTCAAGTTCACAGAAGCCATCAAAACTGATTTAGTCGTAGTTAGTTCAAAACCACCACATGACGTAGATCACACACTCAATTTGATTCTTATTCTGCTCAAAATATTGTTCTGACTCTGGAGATGGCTTAGGGTTTCTCACTATCACTATCCAATTAAAAATTGGATTAATAGCTACATCTTATTTCTGAAGGGATGGTGGCATTATTATAGATGGTTTGCTCAAAAAGGACCCCAATAGATTCCAAGGTGACTTTGAAATGTTGGGGATTGGTTCTATTAGTGATTCTATCTATACTCTCTTTGGTAACTGGGAAAAAGAGCCTGCTAGGATGATGAACAGAACCGTTCCTAAGGAACCTCTCTGACCCACTTCACAGATGATCCCATTCATTGCAAAGTTTCCAATGATTTTGTGCTTTAAATCTCTCATGCTTGAGCCAGGCTAGATGCCCCTTTCAATGCAGAGTCAATTACAGGGGTGTCTGGTAATTCCCTTTGGATAATTAGACTGGTTCAGGTTCTGTTTATTGTTTATGTAACTTGTATGCCATTCCTTTCCATAGACTGAAATGGCTAATAGAGTAAGCCTACAGAATAACCAGAAAATTTCAAATATATACATACACAAACGTTCATAAAGAGAAATATAAACAAATACAAAGTACCCTTTCCCTATAGCCTCACCTGTGAAGAATCAAAGAGCAGCCTTTTCCTGTGAAGGTGAAACAGTTTGGTCTTCAAAGTGGTTTTTTGAAGTTTCTATAGGATGATAACCTCTGTTGGTTCTTCTTGATCTCTCAGCAACATTTAGTGCCATTGATCATCTTTCAGGGATTACCTGGAAGGTTTTGGGAAGGGGGCATAGCCTTGCAAGGTCCATTTCTATTTCTAGGATAGTTTTCAGATATTGAAGGCAATACATTTTCAAAATAGGAAGTACAGTATAGTGTACCTCAGGGCTCTATTCTGTCCACAGTGCTTCTCAACATGGACATAAAGCTGATGGATGAGATGATAATTGGGAGATCTGAGTTCTGGGCCATTAATATGCACACAGATCTATTTTGGTGAGAAATCTTCAGAAAATAGTGTGGCTATCCTGAGGGCCTGCTTGGGGCCAATGATGGATTGGATGAAGGGTATTAAATGGAAATTTAATCCAGACAAGACAGTAGTGCTCATTGCATGGCCATAAATCCTGAGAGGTGGTACATCGGGGTGTCAAACTCGATTTCATTGAGGGCCGCATCAGGGTTGTGTTTGACCATGGAGGGGTTATAGCCAGGGTGGGCATGGCCAGCTCAGCGTCACTTGTGTTGGGGGCGCCTGTGGTGGTCCAAGCCAGAGAAAATGCCCATTTTCGGCTGTGATGGCCTTCTGTAACCCTCTGCCAGCAAAAATGGAGCTCAGGAGGGCTGCCCATGGCCCTCCCGAGCTCCGTTTTCGCTGGCAGAGGCACCATGGGCCAGTCCTTCACTGTTCTCAGGGTGGCCCTGTGGGCCAGATCTAAGCTGGCTGGATCCGGCCCCCGGGCCCTGAGTTTGACATCCTTGTGGTAGATCACCCTGATCTAAATGGGACTATACTCTTCCAGAAGAAAGAAGGATGCAATTTGGCATGAATCTTTTTCAGATTTTTGGATTTCCTTAGAGTTTTTTTTTTAATTAGCCTTAGTTGATATGCCAGTGCTGTCCATTCCTGGATGAAAATTATCTCAAAAATATACAAATGCTGATAATCCCGAGGATCAATTATTGTCATGCACTTTATTTGGGGCTGCCCTCATGCCAAATTTGGAAGCTTCCAGTGATATGATACTTGGCAGTCAATTTGGCTGTGAAGATGCAAACAATACCAAAAAACAACAACAAAACCTGAAACACATATTGCACAGTGTTTAAAACTGAACACTAACTGGATATTTGTTTCTGGGTGAAATACAAAGATCTAATTATTACCTTGAAGGTTTTCCATGGCTTAGGCTATTTGACAGAACATCTCTTTCTATACCAACTTCCTCATTTAACTGTGATCATCTGAGCAGCGTGCACAGGGTGACTGTACCAATTAATTTTTTTAATATAAAACATTTTGTAGCAAAAAAGGATAACATTCTGATTTTCTTTTTTATATTACATTATATGTTAAGCTAGATTTTTTTTTAAAAAAATAGTAAGCATGGCTATAGAAGCATATTTGGATGCTTGTATTTACTCACATCCTTTGGCTGCTGTATTCCTTTAACACATTGCTGGCCAATTGTAAATTGATCACTTACAATTTTACTTGAGTGCTTAGTGACCAGAAAATGTATAAACGCTGTCTCCGCCAGAGTATCTGAAAATGCATGAGCAGATCTAGAGAAAGACTACAGGCAACAATTAGCCATCACAGTTACCTCTGCTAATACTGCAGAAAATTGAAATGTTTGCCTCGCTGAGAATTGAAGAGCATTTCAGAAGTTTATCCAGAACTAAAATGGGGGAAAAAATTTCTGCCTCAAAATACTGTACCTTCAGTAGCCAGCAAATTCTGCTTTGTAGTTCGTTCAAGAGCATCTTTTTCTCAAAGCCATCCAAGATCAATGTGTCCTGCTGAACAGAATGCTGGCAATCTTGCATAACATTTCAAACAGGACATTGTTCCATGTGACAATATCTTGGAGGCTAACATTATCAGAAGAAGTAGGCTTGAAAATGACCCACACTAATCTGTAACACACCCAGAATTTTGTCCTGCTAAAGGACAATATTGAAGTCCACATATGAGAGATCAACCACCTAAACATTTTCTCACTGTCAGGTTGTATTTCTTTGGCCTTTAGGACACCAAAAGGATGCAGTTTTTGTTCTGTGTTCTTCCAAATCCAATTAGAGTAAGGTGGCCAGATGTCCCGCTTTTGGCGGGACAGTCCCACTTTTTAATAATTTGTCCTGCGTCCCGTGGTGTTTCAAAAAAGTCCCACTTTTTAAATTTGAATTTGCCCTGCACACCCCTCTGCCTCCTGCCTCGCCTGCCTCCTTCTGCCAGGCGGGGAGGGAGGGCAGTGAGAGGGGCAGCGGAGGTCTTGCCTGTTCGTCGCCGCAGAGCCGAAGAAGCTGGTGGCGTTCGCGGTACGGGGCTTCCCCCACCCGCTTTCCCCAGCCGCCGGGACACAGCCATTTGCGTTCTTTTGCCCTCTGTACAAGCAGAACGCTTTGCACATGCGCAGAGGGCAAAAGAACGCAAATGGTGGCGTCCCGGCGGCCGGGGAAAGCGGGCGGGGGAAGCCCCACGCCGCGAACACCACCAGCTTCTTCGGCTCTGCGGCGACGAACAGGCAAGACCGCACCAGTAGAACCCACCCCTGGCTGCGATGAAGGGGGGGGTTGGGGGGGTGCACAAAGCTGCAGGATAAGAGAGACGGACCCCTCCCGTCTTGCTCCCCTAGAACCCTCCCCCATCAATGGTGTCCCGCTTTACAAATATTAAAATCTGGTCACCTTAAATTAGAGAGTCGTTCTGACTCTGAAATCTTTGGATCCTTTGGAATGCTTTGGAGCATTCCATATACAGTATGGACTAAGTGATCAAAGAAATCACAGGCAATTCATTAAATAGTGATTTACTTTAATCTATAGGTTAGCTTTTGGGTGAATTATTATTGAAGCATTCTACTAAATCATGATAATTTATTAACTATCAATTTTTTCCATATTACCACTCAAATATACCTGGTTATCCTCTAAGTAGATTCTGATAAGTTTCAGTTGGGAGATCAGTCAGTTGTGTTACTCATCCATTGGGCAAATGTTGGTAAGTTGATTTCTCATGTCCTCAATTTCCAGAAGGAAAATGGAAAGACTAATACTTAGAACATTATACTTCTGCTGCAAAGTTTTTCACACACAGCACAAAAACACACATACAGACACACAGATAGGTAAACACATGCAATAGAAACCTGCTTAGCAGAAAACACAGAAAGACAGTTTGTTATTTTAAAAAGGATTGTAAAGTAGCACTCATTTAAAAGTATTCAGACTTTTTTGTGTGGCTTGTATACCTTAAAGATTTGGTTTACAGTATGATTTTAATTTATTTTTCTTTTTCATTTAAATGAAACAAACTTCTGTAAAGTATACACTATAAACTATAAACTATACCTACGCAGTATAGTGCTCTAAATGTAAACAGAAACATTGATTTACAGTATAAGTGCAAGAAAATTAATGCATAATCTTTAATTTATATGTCAGATCTTTGTTCTCCAACCAATATTGTTGTCAATATTTCTGTCAAGTACACTTTCCTCAACACCTGTTAGAAATGCTACAGGGCTTTCGTGCACACATGGCACCATATTGGAGCAATACAGCTGATTTGGCATAATGCAAATAGCTAGGTAGACGTTATCTAATATGCTTAACATTATACTGAAGTTTAAGCTAAATTGTCTTTTAAAATTAGGTCTGCAGCAATACAACATGGTTTCATATATTCTTCAAGCAGTGGAACTTTTGGGTTGTTAAAGAGCTGAAATATTTTATTTTATTTATTTTATTTAAACATTTTATCAAAATTAGGATTCAGTCTTTGGATACTGGGACAGCAGGAAAGCAGCCAGAGAAGTCTTAGGCCATATCCATACATTTTCTTCATCTGGATGCAATGATGGCCCGCTATCCATTTCTAGAGGATATGTCTTCATGTCATTTTGTTGTCATTTAGTTGCTAGGTCATGTCCGACTGTGACTCCATGGACCATAGCATGCTAGGTTCTCCTGTCCTCCACAGTCCCCCAGAGTTTGCCCACTGCATCAATGACACTATCTAACTATCTCATCCTCTACCTTCCCCTTCAAAGCATCAATTCTAGGCTAAATATCTACTCATAACTAAGCTACACTGATATAGATTAAGATGTTCTACTCAAAAAATGATATTTTCCCTACTGTCATGGCTCAAGATGATGCATTTTAGACACATGGATGAGCATTAGGGAATTGGGCTAAAATGACATTGTTCATGTCAAAAATCCTGGATCTTCTAGTGGTTTCCAGTGGGACTGCCTCCTTCCATAAAATCCCCGATCTCCTTACCTATCCCACAGTTCTCTTCTGGCTGTCGTGCAGACTAGATCAACACAGTGTCCATAGTTCATTCAATTAATGGTTTGGCTAGAAATCAACAATTGTTGATTTCACATTCCTTGATCCAGTACAGTGCAGCAGTTAAAGCCTTGGATGGTGAGTGGAAGACTTGGATTCTTGTCCACACTCAATCACAGAAGCTCATGAAATGATTTTGGATCAGTCACTTTCTTTCAGCCTAGCCTATCTGTTAGGGTTTCTGTTGTAAAAGAGCAGACAAGTTATTTTACAGAGCAGAAAAATGGAAAAGTAGAGGAGAGTACAATGTACATCCTCTTCAACTCCTAAATGAAAGATGGAATATAAATAAAAAATAGAACTCTGTAACTTAGTGTTCGGAATTCTTAAAATGGTCTGCTATGAACACATAGTCTGGTGGTCCCCAAATTCTTCATCAAGTTTTAAATTGTTAATTGACTCCAAACCTTTATTATAAGAACATAATTTAATAAATACTACTTTAATGCTACTGCAAATAATAACAACAATAATGGAAGGTCCCATCAATCCTTGGGGGTTGATATTGACCACTTGGGGGGACCTCGGTATAGTCTAAAACTAAAATTTGGATTTAGATTTCTTACTTTAAATTAGCATTTTAATTAGTTAACCAGTCCATCACAATGATTTCTCAAAAAAAATGTCCAATAGTGACGATATATATCAGAAAAAGGAAAAAAAATAGCCACACATGAAGTCTCCCTGTTGCTTCTTGAAGGACCCATTTAAGGAATAGGAAATGTGGTGAGATGGTTGTGTTGGAACAACTTACTGCTGCCTCTACAGTATTGCATGCTGGGTCTGCATAAACAGCAGTACTTCATCAACCAGTTGTGGGTGCACAAATGAGGAATCATTGCATAGAGAACCAAATGACAGAACTGCAGATTCTGGCATGGGGTTGAAGCCCAGTGAAGCAGTTGCGTGGATTTGCCACTCATCACATCACATTTCGCCCTCCCTCCTCTCCCTTCAATTTTTTCATGGAGTTATTTCCACTTCTACAATCCAGGAATATTTGTTAGCCATTAACCCTGGCAACTGTTCAACGTCAGGTGAAAACTATACTTTCCCCAAGCCTTTTGCGATCATCTCAGTGAAATAATTCTGTGAGATCGTTTCATTTTTGAATACTTTTATCATTTCTTCTTATTGGACATTTTATGACCCTCCTCAAAAGATAAATGAGAAAAAAAAACATACTGTAATTGCCTGGAGTTGATTCAACTGAGGGTCCTGAGACTTCTGTTCTGGCAGTGTAAGGATTATGTGGGGAGCTCTGCTTAGCAAGCAGGCCTTCAGTTCTATTTGACTGTAACCACCTGGCCTCTTATATAATACATTATTTATTATTTATTTATTTATTTATTATGGTGTTCTTATATGCCGCCCAACTCCCGAAGGACTCAGGGCGGCGTACAACAGAAAAAAATACAAGACACCAATTTATAAAATCACATTAAAAAACAGATATAAAAATTAAAAACACAATATTTAAAAACATCCAATACTCATTCAACAACCATACATACTTGGGGGTGAGCTCGAGTGGATTAAGCTCTGCCCCCAGCCTGCAGGAAAAGCCATGTCTTGACAGCTTTTCGGAAGGCCAGCAGAGTGGGGATAGTTCGGGTCTCTGGGGGAAGTTGGTTCCAGAGCACGGGGCCTGCCACAGAGAAAACTCTCCCCCTAGGGCCAGCCAGGCGGCATTGCTTGGCCGACGGGACCTGGAGGAGGCCAACTCTGTGGGCCCTAACCGGTCGAAGGGAAGTATGAGGCAGAATGCGGTCCCGGAGATAACCTGGTCCTAAGCCATGAAGGGCTTTAAAGATGATAATCAACACCTTGAATTGTACCCGGAGACCAATGGGCAACCAATGCAACTGGCGGAGTATAGGTGTCACGTGGGTGTACCTTGGCACACCCACCACAGCACGCGCAGCCGCATTTTGCACCAGCTGAAGTCTCCGGATACTCTTCAAGGGTAGCCCCATGTAGAGTGCGTTGCAATGATTTGGTGGAAGGAGCATAAAAGAACTGCCTGAGGGGCCATTGGTGCTCTCTGAGTGTGGTTGTTTTCTTACAGATGTTTCATTACCCAAACTAGATACCCCTCATTTCAACCCTGAGCTACAAATATGCTCACCAATCGAAAGAACTGCCAGTTTGAATCTACTTTTGAAATCATTGTAAGGTTCTTTTAGACGAGGAATGGTTTATTATTCAAATCATTATTATTTGGTGAATCTGTTCAGTTTTCAGTGTGACAATGCAACGTTGGTTCTTATGGATTTAAGTTCATATCATAACATTGAGCATCGCTAAATGTCAGCTTTCTTGAAAATTTATTTGCTAGAGGGTGTGTTTTTACGTTTCAGATATTCACAAGAATTATTGACAGGATCCTGGATCCTAGATGCATCACTGCTTCAAGAAAACAAGACGTTTGCCTCAGGCTATAGTGTATGCAGTATGATCTCTTGGTCTATGTAGTGACAAATGATAAGTGATTGAGGATCCACTATTAAAATTGGAAGGAAACAACCAACTGCCTTGCAAGAGATTATTATTGTTTTTTGAGGATATCAACTTTGTGATAATTAATGTTTCAACTACCAAGCACATTTGTGGAAATTCTGCCTCTAAAGAAGAATAAATTGCACAGGGCATATTTTGTTTTTGTCTTTGATCTCAGATCTTATGTCAAGCTTGAGAGCAATCAACACTTAATCTTTACTTAAGCTTAAGGAGTACTAAACAGAACAAGGAAAGTTAATTGGTACAAGCTACATTAGGAGACGATGTTCCTCATAGAACTTTAGTCACTAGGTATAAAAATGGTGACAGGCATTCACTGGTAATGCAATGACAATAATTCAAAAATTGGCATGGATCATCAGCAAAAAAAAAAAAAAAAGGCAATCCCACAATTTCATGATATACCCAGAGCTACTCTGGAGCAGGGGTGAAATTCTCCCGGTTCGCCCTGGCCCGTATAGCCGATGGAACTGGTGGCGGTCACGGCGCGGAGCTTCTCCCGCCCGCTTTCCCGGCCCGGATGAACGCCGCCATTCGGGTTATTTTTCCCTCTGTGCATGCGCGCGCACAAGAAAAATAACCCGAATGATTGTGGTCAGCCGGGCCGGGAAAGCGGTGATTGTGTTCAGCCGGGCCGGGAAAGCGGGCAGGAGAAGCTCCGCGCCGCGACCGCCGACAGTTCCATCGGCTATACGCCGAAGGACTGGCCCGGGCGAACCGGGAGGATTTCACCCCTGCTCTGGAGGCATGTGAAATAAGGATGCTTGAGTAATTCAACCTTTGTAGATACTTGTACAATGCGATCTAATTCAATACACCTCAGATACTCTGATATCGTTGGCTCACAGTGGTATGGAACGTGAATATAAAGCATCATACGAAAGAATATATGAAAGAAAATATATTTAGAATGTCATGTTTTGTTCAAAAGGAAGAGTTTAAAATGCCCATTTAAATTGCAAAGAATATTGCAATAAGCACTAAAATTACAGAGAATGCCTTATTTATCACTACATAAACTTTCATTTATCACCAAAGAGGGCTAAGCTTCATGAAAGCTTAGATGGCAATATATTTGTTCCATAAATTCTCTTTAGAATATTTAATGTAGTAGTATACTTGACAATAAGATAGTAATAAACAGCTGGCCCATTCAGATTCTCAGTTGACTTGAGACCATTTCACTTCATTGTAACTTTACCAAAGCAAACATTGCACCTCCCTCCCTCCCTCCCTCCCTCCCTCCCTCCCTCCCTCCCTCCCTCCCTTCCTCCCTTCCTTCCTTCCTTCCTTCCTTCCTTCCTTCCTTCCCCTTTCATTTGTTCTCTCTCTCTCTCTCTCTTCCCCAGCTCCTACAGAGAAAAATATTCTACAACTTACTGCAGTGCTAATCATAAGCATGTTATACAGTAAGTTTGCCTGAAGCTAAGTTAAGCAGGCAGATTAAGACTGTAATATAGTATCAGGGCTCATAAATCAAGTGGGCTTGCAGATTTGCTTTCTCTTCCTGCTCCTTCTTACAGTTCAGACAAGTCATAATTACACATCAGTAGGCATTGTGAGCAGAGGAATGAACTACAACATAACGCACAATAAACCCTGTCATATAAAGCAAACGGGATAAAATAACAGAAGCAATACTCCATTTTACATTTCACTCAAGAACTACATCATGTCATTGTGTAATGTTCTGATCAATCAAAAGCCCATCCATTTAGACAGATGTACTTGTCTAAAATGTAATATAGAAGGATATGTTTTTGCCTTACAATAATTATGGGCAACAGAACATTGGGAAACACCACAGGTACAGTACGTTAGTTCACTCCAAACATAACCCAAGTAGAAAAGTTTGTTGAATATTAGGTGTATTTCCATCTTATTATATAAGCTTTCAATAATTCATAATGGAAAACCTCTGGCCACCTTCCTTTCTGAATGTCCTGTAATTTTGTGGGGACCCTGTTATGATTCTTTGTTATCATGATAGCTATTTTTATTCAAGCTTTCTATGATTGTATGTTTTAACAGTTGTATTGTCTTTGGATTTAATAAGTTTATCAAGTCTGCTAGATAATTTAAATGCATTGTATATAGAACCTCTCTGCATTTTTTTCTTTGATTTCTTTCAATATTTTGTTTTATTTATTTTTTTAATAAAAGAAAATAAATTCCTAATGATCATGCCAATAAATGCAGGAGATAAACGATTGAATCTGATATTCTCCCAAGTGTTTCTGAGTAACAACGGATTTGAAACAATATTCCTTTCCGGAATGCATAGGAATCCTCGGTGCTGATTAGAATAGCATTTATTAATAAAAAAAAGAATAACTATCTGTCAAGCTCTGAAGAACTGGGAATATAAAAGTGCAGAGTGGGATGTATAAAAGCTCTTTTTGGTCAGAAGGATGTAGAAAACTTCATTTTCCACATCTTTGTATATCAAATGTAAAATATGATATTTACTGTCTTAGGAAAATATATGATTAAAAATAACCAATGGCTTATTGTTTAAACTGGCATAAGATTTGGTAGCCAGTAGGTAAATACACAGAGGAAGCGAGAAAGGGAAGAAAACCCACAGGGGTTAAGATTGAGAACCTCTGAATTAACTAATAGTATTTTGTTCAAGACTCATTGTGATTTTATATGTAGAAGTTGGGTCCTACAGAGCAGTTTTACTCAATCTTATACCTTCCATACAAGATGGTCTTCATTTCCCATAAGCCTTTGGGAATCTTTGCTGGAAGACCATGGAAGGACTGAAGATATATGATAGATAATGTGATCCATTTTACTTGAACTTTAATACCATGTGAAACTGAGGCCTTATTTTGCTGTTTCTACAGGAAAGCCAATAACTTCTCCAAAGGCTTAACTCTCTTGAAACTCTTTCTTCTATCCCTATCCTATGGAGTACTGATGTAAAGAAGGATTAGGAAAGATGTGCCAGGATCAGACTCCTATGATCTTCAAACATTGCATAATTAATTCATGTCCTCAATGTGTAATTAATTCATGGTGGCAATGGCCACCAGTTTAAAAGAAGCTTTAAAAAGAAGATTTGAACACATGCACAATGCATAAACCTGTTAATAGCTAGTCAGTCTCAGGTCTAGATGAAGTCTCCATATTCAGAGAGAAGCAGTTCTATTTATTTTTCATTTATTTGAATCAGTCATATCCTGTTTTGTATTATACAAGAAAAGGATGCTTCTGAGTTTAGTACCGGTTGTTTTTGATAATAGAGACAAGTCCAGATGAAAATTGATTTCTTCAAGCCTTGGGAGTATCTCTGTGACCCTACTGGAAATAAGCTGGACTTTTGTCTGATGTTCTTGTACCAGTTTGTATGATTAAATGCCTGGAGACTAAAACATATGAAGAACGGTTGCAGGATTTGGGTTTGGCTAGTCTAGAGAAAAGAAGGACTAGGGGGTGACATAATAGCAGTATTCCAGTATTTAAGAGGTTGCCACAAAGAGGAGGGGGTCAACTTATTTACCAAAGCACCTGTAGGCAGGACAAGAAGCAATGGATGGAAACTAATCAAGGAGAGAAGCAATCTGGAACTAAGGGGAAACTTCCTAACAGTGAGGACAATTAACCAGTGGAACAGCTTGCCACCAGAAGTTGTGGGTGCTTCATCACTGGAGGTTTTTAAGAAGAAACTGGGCAGTCACTTCTCTGAAATGGTATTGAGTCTCCTGCTTCGGGTTGGACTAAAAGACCTCCAAGGTTCTTCCAGCTCTATTCTGATTGATTGAATCCTTTCATTAAATTAATATCGTCTGAAAATTATATAATATATAGTTATATAGGCTAAAGAAATCAGTGAGTTTTTCTTATCATTGTCTTGATTATTTTTATTTATTCAAATTAAGTGGGCCGATGCTTATTGAACATATGCATGCATCACAGGGATCTCCTATCACAGAATGATGATTATTCTTAACCTGAATAAATATGTTTTTAGGAGAGAAAAAATATTATGCAGCTGTATCTAAATTGAAACCTTGATAGTGAAAATCTGGAATGAAACAAAAGCACTATTTCTGAAATCCTTTGGACTAATAATGATCTACATTTGTTGTCATCATTAATTATGTAGTTTTTTTTTTCATGCATCGCCATGCTATCATTCCATGTGTTTGCTGTATTCGCTGCCTAGTGGGAACCCCTAATTTACTATAAATTACCAAAGAGTTTATTACTGAACGCTTAACAGTAAGAGTTTGTATATCTATTTCAGAGGTGAAGAGAAGGGGAAAATATTTTCATCCCTCCTCTTTTTGGGGGACTCACATGAACTCTTGGAATTCAGAGTTAACATGGTCAGAGATTTACACAAACTCGGGCAAACCTTTTTTTTTTTACTCTTGCATAAAACAACTACAAAAAGGGTCAGAGGTCCAATGTCTTCATGCAGAGACAGATCATGTTCTAGCTGGTATTGAGGAGGAAAAAAACAGTAGGGTATGCTTTAATGAATGGCTTATCATGTGGAACACACCATGTGATAATAGTAGTGCCGGTGCAAGAAGAAGGAAATAAAGCAACCTAAAGAGGTTTAGCTAGGTTGTGTCTTGCTTAAAACGTTCCATTTCAACAGCAGCAGATGAAGAGTGTTTATTAAAAAACTCAAGAGTAAATCTGAAGCAAGTTGAAAGGCTCCTTTGAATAGCTTTTAAATGCATTGGAGCTGCTATCCGTGGCCTTTCCTATAAACAAAAACCTAGATACTTTGGGTTTCATATCTGCCCATATCTATTACTTCTCTTTCCTATATACATGTGTGTGTGTATACACATGCAAGTATATACACACACCTAAATTCATGCTTATTGCATTTCATAACAGAAACAAAGTGTAAGCATGTCACATGGTGCAAAACCACTATAGAATAAATTTGAGAAAGGACGTCACAATTTTATTTAATTTTGGTTTAAACCAATAACCATTGGGACATATGGAAGTGATTTAATGTTCTCAGATTGTTTCTGTTTAATGTTAATATGCTGCAAACATATAAACCTGCTTTATGCTACACCAGATGATTAATCCAACACATTCACTGTTACCTGCACTAAATTACCATGGATCACTTGGGGGAGTTTTTCACTGTAATTGTTGTTGTAGATGCCAAGAAAGTTAAACAATTAGTGTATCCTCCTTTTCTTCTTCAGATATCCAATAACACTGCTTAGAGCTAGAGTCTCTCTCTGATCCTGTTTATACCCTTTGGCACAGGATGAGGAATTACCAGTATGCTGAATATCCAATTATGGACTCATCCCTTGGACATTCAAATTAGGGTCTGTCCCAGGGCTTGGAGATTGTTGATTTTGAATAAAAATGAATCTAAGTGCAACCCTAGGAAGACTGAGTCAGAGCCACCTAGATCTATGGAATGTCCATATTTGATTCTGAATGGTCTTGTTGTTAGGTGTGAAAGATCAACTCCATATGTGAAGGTCCAATTAAACTGATTTATTGCTAATCATCCCTATGCACGGGAATTTCTCTGCTAACAGTTAGCACCTGCTTGAATTAGTTAAGGCTCAATGGAATACAAGGGAGGTTTAACTTACTTTGCTTTGGTTTACATAGGGATGCTAATCTTATTAATTAATCCTTAATTCTGCCCCCAGGTTCTGCCACTCCTCCTATAGTTATACTTTCACAGATAGACCTGGTTTGAAATTTGGAGATCCTTTTGGAGTAATGGCTCCTGCCTGAAGTTTTATAATGCCTGGATTGTATTTCAAGGAGGAATTATAAAAGGAATAATTGTATCAAAATATTGCATGCAAAGAAAAGGGGGAAAAACTAGTTTTCTTTGTGCCTTTAAAATGAGACTTACCAAATGTTTGAAATGTTAGAACTCCTATATAAGTAGGCATCTTCAAATAACCTGAAATGGTTGAATCTGATGAGATGTGGAAAACATCTCATCAGATTCTATTTTCTAGAATGCAAAGGAAGTTTAAACAGACAATCCTAAAATATTGTAATATATAGCCTGGACAGCTGTGGGAGAAATGCATAAATCCATGTAGAACAACAACCTAAAGTTACCATTGGTTTTCCTTAATCAGTCTTTAAATTCTTATCTTTATTCTAATTTGCTTATAACTTTATTGGTATTTTACTGATATAATTCTTTAACATTTATCAGAGCAAATTGTTATGAAATAACTTTCTGTTGTGACCTGTCGGCCACCGGCACCTCCAGCCAAATCAGATGAGGAGGTGGCGTGGGAGTCAGGGCCCGCATCAAGGCAACCTGAGAGCTACGAGGGGGAAGAGGGAATAGAGCCACCAGAGATAGAGACAGAGGTGGAGCCTAGGCCCTCCATCAGCCCTCAGATGGAGAGTCAACAGCCTCCTGGTCTGGAGATGGTTGATGAGGAAGAGGATGCACAGCTGGGTCCAGTGCCTGACGTTCAGATGCACAGAAGGCAGAGGAGAGGAGAGCAGTGGCAATCTATGGGCCATCTTTGGGACAGAAGAGCTACAGCTGCTAGCTCTGGGGATAAAAGGCAGGGGGCAGAGATGAATAGGTGTGGCAGACAACTATTCATCTCCCTGCCGGACAGACTTGTTAGCCTGGTGTGTGTGTGTGTGTGTGTGTGTGTGTGTGTGTGTGTGTGTGTGTGTGTGTGTGTGAGAGAGAGAGAGAGAGAGAGAGAGAGAGAGAGAGAGAGGGAGAGGGAGGGAGGGAGGGAGAGGGAGAGGGAGAGGGAGGGAGGGGGAGGGAGAGAGGGAGGGAGGGAGGGAGGGAGAGAGAGAGAGAGAGAGAGAGAGAGAGAGAGAGAGAGAGAGAGAGAGAGAGAGAGAGAGAGAGAGAGAGAGAGACTTTTTGCCAGCGCTGCTGGTGCTCCTAATAAAGGAATCATTGATTTAACTATAGTGGGTTTGAGAGCCGGGTCAGAACACTTTCTTTTTCACTCTCTCCCTGTTAAAAATGGTTTAGTAAGGTCAAAAAGGTGATGAATTTCCTTCCTAAAAAGATATGTCATTGCCAAATAATTAATACAGTGTTAATTTCTTGCAATATGTGTTGGCCTTTTCAGTGTACTGCACACAAATAGTAAAATCCTATTGTTACTTATCTCCTGTCCAGTGGGCTTACTTATAAGGAGCTGAAGTGGTGCAGTGATTAAATGCTGTGACTGCAGGCTGACTGCTAGTTCAGCAGTTCAGCAGTTCAAATCTCATCGGCTCAAGGTTGACTCAGCCTTCCATCCTTCCGAGGTGGGTAAAATGAGGACCCAGATTGTTGGGGGCAATGTGCTGACTCTATAAACCGCTTAGAGAGGGCTGTAAGGCACTATGAAGCTGTATATAAGTAAAGTGCTATTGCTATAAGTAGACATAGAAAGAAGTGAATTCTTGGAAAATAAATGTATCTTTAAAATATGTCTAGTGAAGAGCTTTGATGGGAAATGTTTGTTTTGGCCCTAGTACTGATAATCATCTGTCTGCCCAATATTAGTGATTATTCTCATTCCTTCAAATCTGAGTGCTTCTCAAATATGTTAGATATAGCCACAGTGGTGCAGTGGTTAGAATGCAGTACTGCCAGCTACTTCTGCTGACTGCCATTTGACTGCAATTTGGCAGTTCAAATCTCACCAGGGTCAAGGTTGACTCATCCTTCCATCCTTCCGATGTCGGTAAAATGAGGACCCAGATTGTTGGGGGCAATTTACTGACTCTGTAAACCGCTTAGAGAGGGCTGTAAAAAGCACTGTGAAGCTGTATATAAGTCTAAGTGCTATTGCTAAGTGCTACAGCAGCTAGGAAACTTGAAATAAAATAGCCTATCTGAATGAATATATATTATGGTAGATTGGTCCATAACAGCTGCAAATAATAATAATAATAATAATAATAATAATAATAATAATAATAATAATAATAATAATAATAATAATAATAATAATAATAATAATAATAATAATAATAATAATAATAATACTTTGACACTGTGGACAGAAAGGGTAAAAAAATCCCCCCTGTGAATGATCCAAAGATGTATGTAATTTGCAATTTATCTCCTTCAATATTTTTTTTTCTCATTTCATTGAACCGAAGGTAGGAACAATTTATTGCAAGGACCAAATTGGAAGCTGGACAATCAGAATCCAATTAATTGAGGACCACACACCGTGCTCCAATATCACCTTTAGGTTTTTTGTTTTTGTTTTAATTGGAGCCTATGAAGAACACAAAAAAGTCTGACCATACCAGCTTAGAAAGCATTGGTAATGTTTAGCTACCTCTGAATTTGTCCTTTCAGTCACCAATTTCAAAATCTGAGAAAGGAAAACTGAATCATCAATAAAACAAATTGATAAAAAAAAGATCCCAAAGAAATAGAAACAACAGGAGGAAAGAGATGAAGAAAAATACAATTGTGGAAACAATGAAACTTTTTTTTTGTCCAGGTGCATACAATTTTACATACATCAAAATACATTTAGTTGAAGGATCTTTACTCCTTTAGAATAACTGAGAATGGGTGGAGCAAAAGTAGAATAACTTTCAGCAACAGAAGGGTAGAGAATGAAAATTTCATAAAGCACCATGGCCTTTCTTATCACCGAACAAGCCTCTTAGTTATTTCCTTCCTTCCAGGTCTTGGTTGTTTCTCTCATCTCTAGCCAGATTTCAATTTTCACCATGGGACTTTTGGAAGCCCATGGGGCTGTAGCCTGTATGAAAGAGCCCATATCCCCCATTGACAAAAAATGTGACTTTTCTCATCTTTCATTGGATCCTGCTACATAATTATTTTATTGCGAGGCAAATCTTTTGTCTCAATTTTCTTCAGCAGTTGGGTGGGAAATGTGTGGAAATAAAGTCCCGAACTGAGATAATTTCTAAGGAATTGGGAGAAGTTACTGATTGCCCCTGATGTATTGATACAACACATGTTTTCAAAAGAAAAGAACATGATTGAATTATCCAAGAAAAGCTGTTTCTTAATCTAGGCCACACACACACACACACACACACACACACACACACACACACACACACACACACACACAAGACACACCACACAAGACACACACACAAACACACAATACTATAGAGCTAAGTTTGGGAGATTAGAAATTTACCAGTCAGAATTTTTCAAACATAAACAAATGACATGGGGTGAAGAGAAAGATTTCTATCTTCATCTATGTAAAATAAGGTAACTACATTAAAAATTAGTTATAAATTAACTTGTTATCCCTCAAAAAATGACCCAAATCCCAGGCAATGTATTTATTGTTTCATTTTACAATTAAAGAGTCAAGCATGTTTCTGAAAGCTCTGTACACAAATTTGTCTCCAAATAACAATATTTGGGGGGAGCGGGTTTTGCATGGGGAAATACTCAAATGTTGGATGTTTTGCCTGAAAAATGTGGGAGAAGATTCTTCAAAGAACATGGGAAGTGCAGGTCTGGTAAAGTCCTGATAGCTATCGAAGAAATAGATCATCTATTATATCATCTATTATATCATCTATCATCTATTATACGGGGGTGGGGGTGGGAATTCCTTGGTACAAATATATGCAGCTAGAAAAGTAGGAAGTCTGTGTTTTACTTATAAGTCCAGTTGTAACAAGCATAGGCAATAAGATAACAAAAATCTGTTTTCCTTTTCAATCCTGAAATCACAGTTTAACTTCTGGCATCCCATGGTGCTGGTACTAGATCATCATGTGTTATTTTAGAGGAAAGGGAAGGGTCTAAGACCGTACCCCCAAATGTGGGGTTTCGCCCTGTTTACTATAGCTGCCCAATGCCTCCACCCCAGACTTGATTTTATTCCATGGTTCAGCCTCAGTTGCACAGCAGGCATCAGAATTTCCTCAGCAAAGGCAATCTGAAGTGAGAAGACTAACATGCTGCCTGTGCAGGTAGAGGCCTGCATAATGGAGCTGTGAGATTCTGAAAGAAGTGTTCTATTTTAACAACTTTTTCAAGCGTGGAGTGAAAGACATAATGCAGGCAGGGTAATTGGAGTGGGAGAATGAAACATTAAACATGTACCAAAAGGATTAGAGAAGATGATTTGGGGAGTTATTAAATTTTGGCTCACTTATCTATCAGTCTTGTCTGGGGATCAAAAAAAAAAAGTAGCACATATATACACACACACGCAATTTAAAGTTCTTTGCCAAGAAAGAAGAGGAAAACATTATTATTTGCCTAGAACTATTCAAAACCTTGTTAAAATAACTAACTTGAAGAGGAAAAAAACATTATTTATTATGTGACATTATGCTCTGGAAGATCTCTTCCCTTGTTTAACTCCCCTTTCTTCATTTTTATAGAGCTGTGAATTCTGGAAATCACCTAATTGTGCTGGGGACTGAAAGCATGTTCTACATCAGATGAACTTGCTGCCAAAAATGCCTTCATAAGCCTTCTCACCACTACCGTGTGGTTCAAAAAACACTAAACCCAACACTGGAAAGATGTTAACCTTGATTTTTTTTATACCTTACTTTTTTAGAAAGAGTTCACAATGCAGCTTTATCATTTCTGGTCAGGTAAGTCTCAAGGAACAGTCTACTGGGAAAATAGAAGACCTCAAGGCCATTCTCTCTATAGTTCAAAATTTACAAAGTTTGGTAAAGTAGTTAGAGCATCAGGCTAGAATCTGGGAGACTATGGTTTCGAGACCCATCTTAGTCACAAAGTCAGCTGCATGACCTTGTGCCAGTCACTCTCTCTCAGCCCTATGAAAATGGCAATGACAAACCACTTCTGAAAAACTATGCTAAGAAAACTTTTGGGAATTGCCCAGGCCATCTCCAAGAATGGAAGGGAAAAAATTCTGATGTCACAAAATTCCTTGTTATAAATTAAACTTTTTCTTATCTCTGCCCTTCTCTGCAGGAATATAGAGAGAGGTCTGATGAATTCAGACTGAGAACTCATATCTCAAACTAGTGCAGACTGTGAAATACATCACCCCCTTCCATCACAATGCAAATTTTCCATGAGCCAACAAATTTTCCATGAGCTCTCTTTCTATATCTATAAGTAGTCCTTGACTTACAACACTTCATTTAGTGACCATTCAAAGTTACAATGGCACTGAAAAAAGTGACTTATGGCTGTTTTTCACACTTATGACCATTGTAGCATCCCCATGATCACATGATCAAAATTCAGATGCTGGGCAAGTGTCTCATATTTATGATGGTTGCAGTGTCCCAGAGTCATGTGACTACCTTTTGTGACCTTCTGACGAGGAAAGTCAATGGGGAAGCCAGATTCACTTAACAACTATATTACTAACTTAACAACTGCAGTGATACACTTAACATCTGTGGAAAGTAAGGTTGTAAAATGGGGCAAAACTCACTTAACAATTTAGAAACAGAAAATTTGAGCTCTATTGTGGTCATAAGTAGAGAATTACTAACTTATTACTCAGAGTAACATGTTAGTCTGAGCTAGTTATAGGAATTGACTGGGAATGGAGTTGGTGCAAACTAATTTGGTGAGAACCCAAGTCAGCTAAGCCCTGACTTTCGCGCTTTAATATGTTCTGACCTGCTTCTCAGTTCACAAGATGTTTCTGTTGCAATTCATTGTTGGAATGTATTTTTATGCAACAACTACAGTAGTATTCAGCCAGTAGATAGCAATATTTACAAGTTTGGCTCTATGGTACATACATTATGCCGGGGTGTCAAACTCGATTTCATTGAGGGCTGCATCAGGGTTGTGTTGGACCTCAGTGGGCCAGGGGTAGTGGCCAGGGTGGCCATGGCCAGCTCGATGTCATTCATTTCAGCCGCGACGGCCTCCTGCAGTCCTCTGCCAGTGAAAATGGAGCTCGGGGAGGATGTGCACGGCCTACACGGGCTCCATTTTCACTGGCAGAGGCATTGCGGGCTGGTCCTTCGCTGTTTCCAGGGTGGGCCCGTGGGCCAGATCTAGCCTGTGGGCCTTGAGTTTGACACCCTTGCTCTATGCTCTTTTGTTCTAAGTAGAGTTTCCTGTTTCCTGTTACAGTTGAGCAGAAAACCACATGGTGACTGTACTCTGTTTGCTCTTTGTGGTGCTTTATATAAACAGAATTTCTAATAGTTTCAAAATAATACAATATTTATTTATTGTTAACCATGAAAAGCTTCATAATGTCCCCTAATCAGCTGACAGGCGCCTGCTCCACTATGTTGTTTACCAGATGTTTTACCACAACTCCAGTATTCCCAGAATATTTGAAGGCTACCAGATTTGGAAATGATGTTTTAGAGTATAAAGTCATAACTTCCATAACATAAACTTGAAAATATATGCATAAGTCTTTTTAAAATGTGTGTCTGTCAGATTTAAAGGAAAAAGTAGCCTTAGTTACACATATGCTGAGAGAAAAAAATACATTCAGAAATAGAAATGCAAATCTTGAGCAGATTTTTTTTTCCAAAAAGTATATCAATCTTAAAATGGAATTAAGTACTGTAGGAAGTAATATTCTTCTGGGTTCAGTTCCAAGTGGGGGAAAAAGAACACTGGATTCATGGAAGTTGCTTGGAAAGAAGGTTTTAATGGAGAACAAAGGAACAGGAGCACATGGCTCCTGAACAGAAAAGGTGGATCACATGTTTCCAGGTGTTGGGTCCAGAAAAGGAAGGCGCAAGATGCTTGGAGTTCCTTGCTTTATACTCTCTCTTGGGGTCCCTCCCCAACTGTTTCCTCTTCCTATACAGAAATCTATCCTATTGGCTGTCAAGATTCACAGGGCATTCTGGGGCATCTCTTGTGGGCTGTCCTGAATCCCAGGTGCGTGGTTGGGATGGAATTTTACCAGGTCCCATGTGGTGAATGAAAAGGCTTTATGATTCCTTTCCTGTTTGTAATGTAAAAATACTGTTTCAGGCTAGGTGGGGGGAATGGGTGAGCTGGCACATAAGATGAGTCTTTTGTTTGCTTAGAAGTAGGTTTCCAGGGATATTCTACTGTATATAATATTCAGCCTTTTAATATTTCCCAGGGTATTTCACCCTTCCAGGAGGGGGTGGGTATTAACTTCCTACAATCCCTCATTTTTTTTTCAAAACATGTGAGTGCTACACACATGTTTTGACACAAGCTTCAGATTGATCAGGTCAGGGAGACTTGATGGATGTTTTTAATTTTCTCTGATACAAAGGGGAAGACTTGATAGAGGCAGCAGAAGGATTTCTTCAGTGGCTCCCAAAAGGAGAGCTTTCAACCATGATGGTGAGTGCCAGGGCAAAAGTTCTGAAAGTAAATTTACAGTATCCAATTTTCCATGCCAATTATGTTCAGATGTTTGATAACACTTTCTGTGAGCTCCCAGACAGGTTTCAAGCAAGCACAGGCCCCACAATATTTCCACAGCCATGGTTTACCTTTAAATCATAGGCTGCCCATTTCCAAGGGATGGTTCTTGAATCTGCCCTAGCTCTTACTTTAGTGCATCTAGGATTTGTGAGTCCAAATTGTTTGTGAGTCCAAATTGAGGTTAGCCAATGTGCAATCCACCCCCCCCCTTTTTTTTCTTTTTTTTCCAAAATTACACACACTGAGCCCTGGGACTCCTACTCATGAGACCACCAGTGCAACATACCCTGCTTTACTGGGCAGCATTCAGGGCTTGAGTTTTGGGAGATTCTTTCTGCTAGCTCTTCAAGTGGGGAAATTGCCTGAGGGGACTTGTCCCCTCCCCCATGGGATTAGCAGGGAGATATGACTGCCTGGGCTTTAATGCCACAAAGCAGGAAAAAAAAGAAAAACAAACAAACAGTAATCTAGAGGCAGCTTTGGGTGGAGGTAGATGAAGGATAACCTCAGTCTAATTCTGAATGGGGTGTCTCTGTGTGTGCTTGTGTATGCAGCTACTTTCTAAAATACAGGCAATTACAGACATTCTGGACAAATTTCCCTCCCACTAGATAGAAATCTAAAGGGTACAGAACTTGCTGTGGCAACCACTCCCAAATACAATTCTTACATGAGTACATTAAACTGATTACAATATAGATGAGACAAGAAAGAAAAACTTTACAATGAATTTCTGTGAATGAAGCAAAGAGAGAGAGAAAAAAACCTTACAATGAATTTCCCCCCTCCCCCCTAGTCTTTTCAGCTGTCTTCTGGGGATTGAAAATAGACTTTTGGTCTTTATCTGTCCATCTCAGGGTCCTTTCATTCATGTCTGCTGGGTGGCCTTAGGCTTGGTGGTAAGGCTGGTCAGTCAAGCTTGGGAAGATCTGCTCCACTCTGGTTGCTGTGATGACTAGAGGACTAGTTTCAAACCCAATTCTGGCTCAAATGGATGGAAGATCTCTACTGGAGGCAATATCTGAGTCCATGCGCTCTGCTTCCATAAGCTTCAGGATCATGTGTGCAGGGCTGAAAGACATAAGAACAGGGTCCCCTCCCCTTTTTTGCTGGTAATTCTACCAGGAAAGGCATTGTAAAAGGATTAGAGATTTGGAGGGGTTGTAGATAGCTTGCAGGCAGGGTTTGAGGAAAACAAACAACACATCAGTATTACAGTTAAATCAATTATAACAAAATGGAGACATCAAATGAGGAAGAAAAACTGGATTCACCTGCTTCAGAAAAAAAGGACATTAAACATCACAAAAGAGCAATATTAAAAAAATTGTTTGCATTTACATACAATAAATGTAAGAATGAAATTTTCCCGTAAATTAACTTAAAACATTCCCTCTTAAACTTGGGCTTTTCTTAAAAACACAGAAAAGGATAGGAAAATTGAACTCTGTTTGTCACCCAAGTCTAGGTTGGCCGGACCTAGCTGGGCAAAGACATTTTCTTTTCTTTTCAGTGCTTTTAACTCTTTTCTAACAATTTAAAATTCATATCTCTAGGGAACAGAGACATTTTACAGTTGCAATTACCTCGAGTGCACACAAGGACTTAATACGTACACATACACAAAAACAGGGACACAAAAACAAGGACAAATACACAAGTCATTCCCACCATAAATCTCAGTTAAATTAGGGAAGGCACAAATCTTAACAAATAAACCACATGGTTACATATAAGAGAGAGAGAGGAAAGGAGAGAGAGACAAACAAACAAAACCCCAACATTTTCCTTTTCTTTTAAGTACCTTTATTAAGCCAGATCGGTTTTCCTATGTCATCCCTCAGCAAAGCCCATTTTCTACATATTCTTCTACATCATACCGGCCAGGAAGGCATTTGCCTCTCGTCCTGAGCCACAAGCAAGGTTTCTAAAGGGGTTCTACCTCCCTCGAGCTGCACTTCCCATGTTTTTTCCCTTCTGATGTGGGCCTTGACACTTTGATGCAGCCGGGATGGTACCACGTCAGTTTTCAGACAAAAAGGTCTGGAGAGGACTTCGGTTCCCTACACAAAGTATGCGTACCTCTCTATTAGGGAACTCTGCTTCCGGTTTTCGGATCCCTCTAAAAAACGGCAATCCGGGAGAACTGCTGCCCCCAACGCAGATCAGTACGAGCAACTCCTACAACTTCACTCCTTGCTTGTCTACTTGCAAATCCTGGGGTTTGCTTTTGGGCTGTTCACAGGATAAACAATTAACAAAATTTGCTTTCCCACCCTTCAATCACACATGCACACACATTCTTTCTCCTTACCTAACAGAAGCTCTGAAAAAGCTAAACAGAACTTACACAAATCAAAAACAGAGAAAGAGAAGATATTGACACATAGGCTGGTAGATGAGAAAGAAACTCTATACTACCAAAATGAGGATAAACAAAAAAATAATTCAAGATTATGAAAAGCTGTATGAGCAAGAAGTTTCAGAAAATAAAATTAAAGAATATTTGGAAAAAGCGGAATTGCCTAAAGTACCAGAAAAGGAAAAAAAACTAAATGAATGAATATCAATGATGGTATTATCAAAAGCAATCAAGAGACAAAAGAACAACCAAACACCAGGACCAGGTAGGCCAGTGGCAGAATTTTACAAAGGTTTTACATAATCAAGTATTGATTGATGCAAAGGTACCAAATTCGTGAATGGAAGCAAATATTACTTTGATTCCAAAAGAAGATTCAGATTTAATGCAGATAAACTATAGGCCCATCTCTTTACTGAATGCTGATTATAAAATATATACTTCAATAATGGCAGTAAGACTAAAAGGTTGCTAAATGAATTTATACATTCAGATCTCTTTAAGCTTTTTTTCTTAAAAGACAGATCAAAAACAAAATCAGAATGATTTTAAATACATAAAAAGGCACAAGAAAAGGATATCCACTATCTCCCCTGCTATTCACATTGACACTGGAAGGGCTAAATATAAATATTAGGGCAGACACAGAAATTAAAGGCATGGAAACTGGAAAACTAATTTTTTTTCCAAAAGGTAGAGGAGAGAACTAGAGGGACATTATGGCAAACCTTTTTTTTTTCATGGCTGTTAAGCAAATCACTGCAGTTGTTAAATGAATCACAAGGTCATTAAGCGAATCCAACTTTGCTTATTGACTTTACTTCTTGGGAACTAGATCACATGATCCTGCATTGGCACAACCATCCTAAATACATGGGATTTGCCAAGCACCCGAATTTTGTTCACATGACCATAAGGTCGTAAGGGTGAGGACATCCCTAACTCATTTTTTTCCAATGCCATTGTAACTTGGAATGGTCATTAAATGAGGGCTACCTGCCCTGAATGGATCATCAACTCAGCTGTTAGCAGGCTGAGAAAAAATCTGTATCCAATCTGTATCCAAATCAGCTCTAGTTAATACTTACAAACAAAGAAGAAGTTGTAGAAGGATTTGAAACTGCAGGAACATTGAGTGAGAATGACCACGGTCATACTAGAATTCAACATAACGCAAACACAAACAATTGAACACAAGAGCACCAAAGTCTTAGATTTTTTTTGAAAGAACTAATTTTAATAAACTCAGAGAAAACTTGAGAAAGATTCCTTGGATGAAAGTCCTAAAGGGAAAAGCAACTCAAAAGCTGAAAAAACATGATTATAAAAGCCAAGAACCGCACAATATCAATGAGAAAAAAAAATCAGAAATCCAAGAAACCAGCATGGCTGCACAAAGACCTCACTGACAAATTGAATGAATTAAGGACAAATAAAAAAATGAAAAGAGGTTGGGCACATAACTAAGGCAGAATATCAGCAGATAGTCAGAATCTGTGAAGAAAAATCAGGAAAGCAAAGGCCCAGAATGAACAAAGACTTGCAACTGAAGTCAAATATAATAAAAGTTTCTTCCAACACATAAATAACAAAAGAAATCAAGAAACAGTTGGCCCACTAAAGTGAGAAGGCAACGCAGAAAGCCATGAGTTGCTTAACTCATGCTTTGCATTGGTCTTCATGCAAAAAACTACAGCCCAACTAACCAGAAATATAACTGGAAAAAAAAACAGACTGGAAACTAAAGTTAAAGTAAGCAAAAAAAAAAAAAAAAAAACAGTAAGAGAACATCTGTCTGAACTTGATGAAAGAAATCACCAGGACCAGATGGATTAAATCCCAGAGTCCTAAAAGAGTTGGTAGATGAAATCTCAGAACCACTGCACCACATCTTTCTAAAAAAAAATGTTGGGACACAGGGGAACTACCTGAGGACTAGAAAAGAGCTGATATGGTTTCTATCTTCAAAAAAGAAGAAAAAACCAGACCCAGGAAACTACAGACCAATCAGCTGAACCTCAATACCAGGGAAAATACTGGAAAAGATGATTAAAAAAAACAGATCTGCCAACACTTAGAAACAAGTAAAGTAATACCCAACAGCCAACACAGGTTTGTTAAGAACAAATCATGCCAAACCAATCTCATTTCATTCTTCAACACAGTGGCTAAATTAGTAAACCAGCAAAATAAATTGGTGCAACAAATTAAAACAGCTTTGGAGAAGTGGAAAAATCTATAACTATCATTGATGGGAAGAGTAGTCACCTTAAAATGAATGTCCTGCAATGACTAGCAGACAAAAAGGGAGTCAGGAGAAAAGAAGATCTATGAAATTATTTATGATATAAGGAAAAGCAATTAATTTGGTTAAACAAATAGCATGATTATTATTTCCTAAAATGATTTGTACCAGAAAACACACTGTTCAATTGAAATTGGAATTTCATATGTTATGAAATAAAATAAAATAAAACTTATTACCCATACACAAAAAGAAGGTCCTCTGCTCTGGCCTGACCTATACTTTCCAGGCTTTCTTTGCAGAACACACAGAAGCAAAAACCAGCTATGATTGGGAGAAGGATCCCTTTAGACAATAAACAGAGACACACACACAGGCATACACACATTTCCCACGGTTTTCTATGGTTTAAATTAAAATTTAAAATTTAGAGGTACTCACCTTTCTTCCAAGCAACCTTTGAGTTCAAACTCAAAACCCCCTTTAAAACCTACTTCCCAATGGCCAAGGCCTAAGAAAAACTCACCCACAGACTTCAATTGGTCTGTTGCCAGCAAGGGAAGCCTTACTTAGGCCAGGTCCACCTGGAGAGGTTAGCTTGGAGTCCCATCTGTCTGGGGTGCCAATTGTAGGAAGTAATATTCTTCTGGGTTCAGTTCCAAGTGGGGAAAAAGAACACTGGATTCATGGAAGTTGCTTGGAAAGAAGGTTTTAATGGAGAACAAAGGAACAGGAGCACATGGCTCCTGAACAGAAAAGGTGGATCACATGTTTCCAGGTGTTGGGTCCAGAAAAGGAAGGCGCAAGATGCTTGGAGTTCCTTGCTTTATACTCTCTCTTGGGGTCCCTCCCCAACTGTTTCCTCTTCCTATACAGAAATCTATCCTATTGGCTGTCAAGATTCACAGGGCATTCTGGGGCATCTCTTGTGGGCTGTCCTGAATCCCAGGTGCGTGGTTGGGATGGAATTTTACCAGGTCCCATGTGGTGAATGAAAAGGCTTTGTGATTCCTTTCCTGTTTGTAATGTAAAAATACTGTTTCAGGCTAGGTGGGGGGAATGGGTGAGCTGGCACATAAGATGAGTCTTTTGTTTGCTTAGAAGTAGGTTTCCAGGGATATTCTACTGTATATAATATTCAGCCTTTTAATATTTCCCAGGGTATTTCACCCTTCCAGGAGGGGGTGGGTATTAACTTCCTACAGTACAAGAATTAGTCCTCAATTTATGACCACTCATTTAAGGACTGTTCAAAGTTACAGTGAACTTCAAAAAAGCTACTTACCTGTCCTCCAAGTTACGACTGCTGCTCATCCACCCTCTGCAGTCACATATGCACATTTCAGGTGTTTGGCAACTGGCTCGTATTTAAAACCAGTTGCAGCATCCCGTAGTCACATGACTGCCATTTCTGATGTCTTTACCAGTTTCCAGAAAAAAAACACCCATACAGAAGAATGGATTCAGTTAACAACCATGTATTTCCTTAACAACTGTGGTAACTCTTTTAGCTGTGGTTACTCACTTAACAACCACCGTAAAAACAGTTGTTAGAATCAAATCCGGATATGTGACATGTCAAACTTATGACCGTAACAACTTGCGACTGAAATTCTGGTCCCAATTCTGGTTGTAAGTTGAGGACTATCTGTAAGGCTTCCTGACAAGTGAACACACCTCAAAAGTGCTATGACTGAAAATTTTCTAGACCTGTGTGAGCTTTCTTTTCTCTTTCTCATATTCTTCGCTTCATTTCCCTCCCAGCTCAGTGGGACTTTACCGTCACAAATAAATACCGTAACCCCCTGTGTTCCCGCTTCAGTTTCCCTCCCAAACCAATCATGGAGCACAGCGCTGTTTCAGCTTGTTCTGTGGAGTGGGATATTTTTCTCTCTCCTAGAGCAAACTTTCAGGAATAGAATTATCTAGGGTGGAGTTAATGGTTCGCCTTTGGTTCTGTGTCATCCTTGCCCTTTGTGGCAGCCTTTGTGTTGCCACAGCCTTTGTGCTACCACAAACCTATTTGAGGGCCTGCCACAAAGAAGAGGAGGAGGAGCTTATTTTCCAAAGCGCCAAAAGGCAAGACAAGAAACAATGGGTGGAAACTAATCAAGGAGAGAAGCAACCTGGAATTAAGGAGAAACTTCCTAACAATGAGGACAATTAACCAGTGGAACGGCTTGCCTCCAGAAGTTGTAGATGCTCCATCACTGGAGGTTTTTAAGAAAAGACTGGACGGCTACCTACCTATCTGAAATGGTATAGGGTCTCCTGCTTGAGCAGGGGGCTGGTCTAGAAGACCTCCAAGGTCCCTTCCAGCTCTATTCTGATTAATTGATTGCCATTTCTTTCCATTCAACAGCACCCCGGCATAAAGAATGTAAGCAGTTCCCTTTCATCCCAATTTTCCGGCCTGGACAGAGAGAAAGGAGGAAAGGAAGAAAAAGTGCTTGCTAAATTTCTGTTTGCCTGGTTTTCTTGAAAGCAGAATGATCCTGGGCCGTTTAATGGGCTGGCACCTTTAGTCATCACATTGCTAAGCTTAGCCAATGGGCAGTTCAGGACTAAAAGACAGCTGGGACTTGCAACATTTCCCCCCCTTTTGCCTCACAGCTACTTCCCAGGGAATTTGACTGCTGGTTGTAGGTTCGGTATTGGAGAACATGATACAGAAACCATATGGTTCCGTGGCATGAAATGTGTTCTGTCAAGAAAATCCTTCTTGAGGCTAACAGGCTTTTTTTGCAACCGCAATGGCTTCTCAACTCCAGCAAATGCAGAGGCACTTGAGGGTTGTTTTCCTTTTGTCTGGGTAGATAAATTTATCAAAGAAGGCTTTACAAACTTCCCACATCCTGAGCACTTGGGAAGCATCACTGACCCCACCTCTTTGCCGTGTTTGGTTAACAGTAAATAAAAGCAAGAACCTCCACAGTGCCTTGTGTGTTGTGTTTGTAGCATGTTAGCAACCTACAAGAACTTGAGAAAGAAGAATACATCTGTGGATGAGATATAGTCACTCTTTATTCTTGTCAGTGGGCTTTGCTTTTGACTCCGTGGATCAATATTAGCCCTGCACCGGTTACTATGGGAATGAAGCTTTTCACTCAATAAACCTCAAGTTCCTTTTAAAACAAAGGTGAGCAAAATATTTTTAAAAGAAAGCTTTATCCATTTTGTGCCTTGCGGGACTCTGTAGCCCTCACTTTAAAGGTATTTAGACACTTTGAAATGTAGAATATTATGATCTTGCTTTGGGCAAGTAAAGACTTAAACCCACTTGTTTATCCTAAAAATCGATGTCAAATTCATGCAGAAATCTATAGCCTCTGTTTACTCAGCCTGCACATTTGAGTTCACTGCACCTATGAGTACTATGCTCTTGTCTCTCTCCCCTACCGACCAAAAAGATAACATAATTGAGTGGAAGGTCTGTCTTTCTTTCTTTCTTTCTTTCTTTCTTTCTTTCTTTCTTTCTTTCTTTCTTTCTTTCTTTCTTTCTTTCTTTCTTTCTTTCTTTCTTTCTTTCTTTCTTTCTTTCTTTCTTTCTTTCTTTCTTTCTTTCTTTCTTTCTTTCTTTCTTTCTTTCTTTCTTTCTCTTTCTATCTATCATCTATCTATCATCTATCTATCTATCATCTATCTATCTATCATCTATCTATCTATCTATCTATCTATCTATCATAATCTGTCTGTCTATCTCTATCATCTGTCTGTCTGTCTATTTATCATCTATCTATATCTATCTATCATCTATCTATATCTATCTATCATCTGTCTGTCTCTATATCTATCTCTATCTCTATCTCTCTCTATCTCTCTATCTCTCTATCTCTCTATCTCTCTATCTCTCCATCCATCCATCCATTCATCCATCCATCCATCCATCCATCCATCCATCCATCCATCCATCCATCCATCCATCCATCCATCCATCCATCCATCCATCCATCCATGCATCTATCCATCTAGCTATCTGTAAGTATGTGAGTAATTAAAAAAAACCAAACCGGTGAAAATCACACCACATCAAAAATTCAGTCAAAATCTACAGTACATTGTTACCACATCGAGATGCCTCAAATATATGCAAACAAATGATAAACCTCTTTTTGTTTGCTACCGCTTATCGTAATGCATTTGTTTTGTTTCATTCTTTTTCCTTTCATCGATTATTTTCTTGTATGTAGTTAAAGTTTCTCTTCTTTTATTTCATACAGTAAGTAAAGATACCTGGGAATTTGCACAATCACGGCACTTCTTCATGATGGCAGTCACATCATATTTTTTTTGTTGGGTTTCAAGAGTTTGAAAGAAGATGCCAGTTCTGGGTTGAAAGGATGGTTATGTAATGGAAAACAGCCTTTGTTATTGAAGCTGGATTTCCATTTTCTGTAACTTTCTTATTTACATTTTATGGTGATATTTACATTTTATGGTGGTAATGTTACTATGTAACTTACCAAAGAGCTGAAGTGGTGCAGTGGTTAAATGCAGCCATTGCAGGCTGACTGCTAGTTCAACAGTTCAGCTGTTCAAATCTCACTAGGCTCAAGGTTGACTCAGCCTTCCATCCTTCCGAGGTGGGTAAAATGAGGACCCAGATTGTTGGGGGCAATATGCTGAACTCTGTAAACCGCTTAGAGAGGGCTGTAAAGCACTATGAAGCGGTATATAAGAAAAGTGCTATTGCTATTGCTATTGCTATAACTAATTGTCAGGTATTTTGCTTTTCGGAGGATTAGAAGCACTTGTATGGATTTGAGGTTTTTTTAATGCAGAGGTCTCCAATTTTGGCAACTTTAAGACTTGTGAACTTCAATTCCCAGAATTCCTCAGCCAGCATGTTTGGCTGAGGAATTCTGGGAGTTGAAGTCCACAAATCTTAAAGTTGCCAAAATTGGAGACCCCTGATTTAATAATATAAGGATCAAATGTTATCTCGATTTTGGCTGGTGCTTCCAGAGGAAGCCCACATTTCTCTCTAACCTCTACAACAAATACTAATATAACACTGAGAGATTGTTATAAATGATTTTGATTTTTCTTAAAGGATAGGACTGGGGATTGGATTCTACTGAACATATCAATCTAGTCTCTTTCAAACTTACTCTATTCTGTGACTCTAACAAGTGAGGAGGTTTCCTTCCTTGTGGTATAATCCAGATTGACACAGGACTCTGAATGTCAGGGAGTTTTGTAGCACCCTGTCCTCTTTATAAATCTTCTTTTTTATAATCTATCTGGTAGGATTTATTCCCACATTAGGAGCTACAATAACTGCAAATGTCATGTATTTCTCTTCAAAGACAACCACTTACAGTCACTGCTCTAAACAACAACAAAAAATAATTTAAAAGGGGGCCCAGGTCCTAAACAACCCCCCATCTTTGAAATTGGGCTGCCTTCTTTTGAAGAAGGTAGGTGAATGGAATGCAACCATTTATGTTTCAATTATGCTAATTAATCTGAGGCCTATTCTTGCTTCAGATTTTATTTATTTTGTTTTATTTAGGATTCTTATATGCCGCCTCAGAGAGATGGTGCCTCAGAGAAAAAAAAGTGGGTTCTTTTCCAAAAGAGGATCTGGAGCCCTAATAGAATCTTGGGGTTAGAGAATGTTTTCAAGATTCATGTTAGTATGAAACACACATTCCCCGCATTTTAATGCTATGCTGCTGTTCATATACCATGGAAATATGTATGTGCAATTTCCACATAAAATTCTGATAGGTTTTAAAGGAAATTAGAACTAAAGTTCTAGGTATTTATGCAAAGGTAAGTATTTTTATAACCATTATTTTCCAATGGGATTAATGTGTCGGAATAAAAAAAAAGGGGTGTGTGTGGATTCACGAACTTTCTCTCTTTGTTTCTGTAGAAATGCTTTTAATATGATTTTTTGAAAACTTTTTAAAACATTCTTTCTGCACCTTATTAGCTCATTTCTTACTCTCAGTCTTTGTAGTGATCAACTGAGGAAGGACTTCAAAAATTCTCTTCAGGATTCAATCTACGGCAGTCTCCTCTTTTCTGCTGCTATTGAACACTACTCTAAAATATATTGTATGCAGAATGATATCATGAGAATATAATGTCTGTAGATGCTTCAGCGCATCCCCTGAATTGTGTAGTAAGAGCCATCTCAATTATTCAAGTTACATAGCAGACCCATGGTGGGTAATTTATAACACACTTTTCATTGCCATCTTATAAAACGAAGTGCTTTTGTGACAATGATAATTATATGTTAATGTTGAAGAATGCAGTGAAAGGAGGAATCAGAAGTTCAAAGAAAATATATGGCATCGTATATTTCATACATTCCTATGAGGATAAAGATTTTCCACAATTCAAGAGGCTAGAACCAGCGGTTCAAGTGTAAAATAGCATTTTGTGCTGCTCTTCTTGACTTTTATAGATGGTCTAAAACACTGGGTTGAGATGCATGCTGAATATATAGACATGTTGCCCTAAAACATGAAATTGGGATCAACAAATGCACGCCTGAGTATGTCAGGAACATGTGATAGATTACAACTCCTCCTGTGCCTTCTTATGTAAAAACTGGTCTTTTCCACTTTATGTGTGAAATGCATTCCATCAAAACTATAGTGCTCAACCCTACAAATAAATTCCTTGTGTGTAAATTCCTTGTGTGTCCAATCACACTTGGCCAATAAATAATTATCTATATAGACATATGCACACCTCTTTATCTTTGACTGATTTGGTTACTGAATGATAGCAATAGCAATAGCACTTAGACTTATATATCGCTTCATAGTGCTTTACAGCCCTCTCTAAGCAGTTTACAGAGTTCAGCATATTGCCCCCAACAATCTGGGTCCTCATTTTACCGACCTCAGAAGGATGGAAGGCTGAGTCAACCTTGAGCCTAGTGAGATTTGAACAGCTGAACTGCTGAACTAGCAATCAGCTGAAGGTCGCAATGCTGCTTTTAACCACTGCGCTATCTCAGCTCCATGATACTTTATATCATGATGATATTAACACCAAATTCACACTTATAAACAAACATATTAATGAAGGTAATGGAAAAAGTGTGCAATATGTTGGAGATCTTTGTATAGCAAGAAAAAAAAACCTTACAGATCATAAAAGGAGATTCCAGGGTCTCAAATTTTCTTGGCATTCATATTTTTTACTGCTGAAGAAACAGAGGTCAATCCTTGGGGGAAAGGAATCAACCTCAAAATGTTCCTTTGGGCCACTGCAAAAACCTTTCCCAAAAAGTCTGAAAGGGAATTGGGATCTTCAGGATCTTCTATCCTTCTGGCCACCATTCATGCTCCCAAGTTACTAAACGATGCCACTTCTGCAACTGACCAGCTACTTCCCGATGGTTTCAAAGGAAGGACAGGTGTTAAAGGGAAAAATGGATCTAAGAAGATATAAGAATGGAAATATGTTCTTCTCCTTTTGCAATTAGGCAAGGCTTTGGAATCACTGGAGGATCGCCAGAACATCTGGCAGGATTTCTTTGTCCAGGATCTTCTGCCATATCCACGGGAAGCAGCTTGCTGAAACCTAAATGATGGCACTTTCTTTGCAGAATTTCCTGTTGCTTTCTGAGCCCAATTCCCCATTTTCCCACACAATGACCCTTATGTTTTAAGATTCTATACCTAAGCATCATTAGATAGCAATAGCAATAGCACTTAGACTTATATACCACTTCATAGTGCTTTACAGCCCTCTCTAAGTGGTTTACAGAGTTCAGCATATTGCCCCCAACAATCTGGGTGCTCATTTTACCCACCTCGGAAGGATGGAAGGCTGAGTCAACCTTGAGCCGGTGAGATTTGAACAGCTGAACTGCTGAACTAGCAGTCAGCTGAAGTAGGTTGTAGTGCTGCTTTTAACCACTGCGCCACCTCGGCTCCTATAGGCCAGCCACATTCTAAACCAGGGTTCCCCAACCTGTGAGTACACGACCCACTACAGGTCCACAGCCTATTTGCAAGCAGGCCATGTGAGTGGCTGGCTGGTGCCCAGTCATGCTCAGCGTCATTTGCATGAGCATCACAGGCGCTCACTGTCTCACTCATGTGACCGTTTGCAGGCATTCTTTGCAATCATCAGGGTGCTCTTGGCCCCACTCACACGAGCATCATGGGGATTCTTGGCATGCATGCCCACACCTGCCCTTCCCACAAAACTACCCCCTCTTCCCCCCTGCTGTGGGCCGCCAACCCAGAAAGGTTGGGGAACTCTGTTCTAAACCACATACTTTTGGGGTGTCAGTGACCTCATTTATTTCACAGGATGTGTCTAGTAAGATCTAATTGACCAAACCTGCCATTACCATTATACCAAGAGGAGCAGTCTATCTCTGCTGCATTTTGACCGGTCAGAGGAGGAAAATAAATGCTTACAACACTATTATAATCTCCAATATAGGTGGAATACAAAACCAAATGCCACAGGGAAGCTGCTTCTGTGATGAAAAATCTTTGTTTAACAGCCAGAACTACAGGTTTTTTTGCACATATACTTGGACTGACTCACATAAAGAAAAAAAAAATATTTTTAGCCATGGAAGCACCGGTCTCTGAATCATGTGCAAAGCTATAATAGAACTCATCTTCCCATGGTTACGTGTTCTCAAGTTGATAAAAATTAAATGTATGTGAAAGCACTCAAAAATCTAAGTTCTCTTGGAAGTGTCTACAGTAGAAATAATTGGGCATTGCCATAAACATATTTAAAATGCTGGCATTCAAATGGTAATTAAGATTAAGCATTTACCAGAATACTTCCAATAAACACAAATTAATAAACAAATCAGTCCAAGAACAACTCCCCCAAAAATAGAGTGTCTCATTAAGATTAGTGAGGGAACTTAATATGCATTTTTTGAGTGTGCCAGTTAATTTAAGGTATTTCTGGTATAACTTAAAAGTAATATTGTGTTTTCAGGCTAATAACAATTCAAGCAATTTGAATAGCAATAGAAATAGCAATTTGAATAGCAATAGCAATAGCAATAGTACTTAGACTTATATACCGCTTCACAGTGCTTTACAGCCCTCTCTAAGTGGTTTACAGAGTCAGCATATTGCCCCCAACAATTTGGGTCCTCATTTTACCCACCCCAGAAGGATGGAAGGCTGAGTCAACCTTGAGCCTGGTGAGATTCGAATTGCCAAATTGCAGGCAGCTGGCAGGCAGCAGAAGTAGCCTGCAGTACTGCATTCTAACCACTGCGCTCATAAACTACCTACAGTTGCCAACTCCTCCTGTCTCCTCTCTGGCGCCCTGAAAGGCTGTGAGAAAAAGTTTCAGTAAAGTCTTGCCCTATTTTATGAATAGAAATATAGATTTTTAATTTAAAACAATTCACATGCTGGAATTCTTGTATTCTGCTATCTCCTTCTTATTAAAGCTTACGAAAGAGAACAGAGAATTTGTGCTTGTGGAAAGTCACTTTTGGTTCCGGCAACTGTCAAAGAGGTAAGGCTCTCCCATGTACATCCTGCTTGGTACTGCCCATTACCATGAATATGTTGCATTTCCACAGCTGAATTAGACTTTTTTTTTCCTGGAAAAATGCAGAAAATTCTGCTAGCAAGATGCATCCTTATCAATTTTATTCAAACTCTAGTCAAGTTCATAAACTTTCTATCAGAACAACCAGTCCAGTTTCCTCATTCACCTTTCAGCCTCTAGGTTCAAGCCAGTCATTATTCCACTTCCCCCCTCCCCCCCCATGCAGAAAGAATCGATGTTGCCATTTACAACACTGGTGAAAAAGCAGCTGGCGGCTGAAACGCTGTCATTTAATCCTCCCAGTGTCACAGCTAAAAGAGATTTGTTTTAACATTGAAGACAGAGGAACTGTACATTCTCAGAAATATTGATCCCTTCTATAGCAGCTGTTCATATACAGCCAGAGAGGTGAGGATGGGAGATAACTTTTCTTTCTTTCCTTCTTTCCTTCCTTCCTTCCTGCCTACATACCTACCCAGCTACCTACTTACATTTCCATCCATCCATCATCTATCTATCTATCTATCTATCTATCTATCTATCTATCTATCTATCTATCTATCTATCTATCTATCTATCTATCTATCTATCTCTATCTATCTATCTATCTATCTATCTATCTATCTATCTATCTATCTATCTATCTATCTATCCATCCATCCATCCATCCATCTATCATCTATCTATCTATCTATCTATCTATCTATCTATCTATCTATCTATCTATCTATCTATCTATCTATCTATCTATCTATCTACCGTATCTATCTCATCATCATCTATCTTCATGTCTGTAGAGATTCTCAGTCATCCAAGAAGCTTCTTCAGCTCTGACAGGATAGTGGGGAATGGAAGGATTTATATTCTTGGGTGAGAAGTGAAACATCTTCAAAGAAAAAGCAAGAAAGTCCAGTTGCCTCCTGAAAAAGCACCTTTGGGACAACCATGACCTGGATGACTGAGAATCTCTACAGACGTTTAGCTATTCAATTTGGGATGAATACCCTTTGAATGGTGTGGGAGTAGGAATGGATTTCCAGAGAAAAAAAAACTGCAAACTACAGGAACCAGGAGCACTACTCAGACCCGGAGGACACAGATAAACCTCCAAGTGGTTCAACAACTTTCTAAAATGATGCAAATTACCAGCTGTCTGCAAGGAATATAAATCCTTCCATTCCCCACTATCCTGTCAGAGTTAAAGAAGCTTCTTAGATGAGAACCAAAACATCTTCAAAGAAAAAACAAGGAAGTCCAGTTGCCTCCTGAAAAAACACCTTTGGGGTATGTATCTGTATCTGTATCTGTATCTGTCCGTCCATCTGCCTATCTGCCTATCTGCCTGTCTGCCTGTCTGCCTGCCTGCCTGCCTGCCTGCCTGCCTGCCTGCCTATCTATCTATCTATCTATCTATCTATCTATCTGTCTGTCTGTCTGTCTGTCTGTCTGTCTGTCTGTCTGTCTGTCTGTCTGTCTGTCTGTCTGTCTGTCTGTCTGTCTGTCTGTCTGTCTGTCTGTCTGTCTATCTATCTATCTATCTATCTATCTATCTATCTATCTATCTATCTATCTATCTATCTATCTATCTATCTATCTACCTACCTACCTACCTATCTATCTATCTATCTATCCATCCATCCATCCATCCATCCATCCATCCATCCATCCATTAGATGGGGATGAAAATATTTTATTTCTTTTATATATTCAATTCCTCAATCTAATATTCAAGGTTTTTTAATGGTCTCCCACCCAAATACTAATGTGGTTGTCCACTGCTTAACTTCCCACAAAAATTCTGAGCCACTGTAAAAGTGTTTGAACCTCATTTGTCATATTACAACAGCAGCATTAAACAATTGATTTGATTTAATTGGATTTATTTCTGGCTCTTCTGCAGTTTTGAAGTTATTGCAAGGCCTTCCTTCCTTCCTTCCTTCCTTCCTTCCTTCCTTCCTTCCTTCCTTCCTTCCTTCCTTCCTTCCTTCCTTCCTTCCTTCCTTCTTTCTTTCTTTCTTTCTTTCTTTCTTTCTTTCTTTCTTTCTTTCTTTCTTTCTTTCTTTCTTTCTTTCTTTCCACTATGGTCCAATTTTTATACTGCAGGGAGGCCTTGCCTCACCTCTCCTTCTGCCTTCTGAGTTTCAAATCCTGAAAATGAATTGCTAGCTTGATGGCATTGCAGCTCCCCTTCAGGAGAGGAGACAAAATGAGCAGGGGTGGAAATGACAAGTGTGTTATCACTTTTCCTTCTCTATTCAGCACCTATCAGCTAGGATGCTAAGCATCAGGCTGTTTGGCTTTCTCCCCACCCCCCTCTCTTCATTTTACTTTCTTTCTCTCTGTGTCATTTGGAGTTGAATGGCTGGTGAGATGATTTTTTTTCCCCTGGCTCTAGGACTGGAAGCAATTCACACTGAGACAATCTTTTCTTCATTTGCTCTTTTATCCCCAGAATTTCGGCTTGGCAAAAAAAGGAAGATAATCAGGGATCACCTACAACAGAGCTGTCAAACTCATGGCCCATGGGCCAGATGCATCACATGCTGGCCCCACCCCCACCCGGTTTAGCGAAGGGGAAAGTCCCTATACGTCACGTGATGCCGCCGTGACAATGCAAGTTAGACCTACAACCTTATTCCAAGAGTTTGGGGAAAGAAAAAGTTGGCGATGTGGAAGTGTGGAAGACGATTACCCAGAATGCTTTGTGAGGGCAGCTGTTGAAGCTGCTGATAAAAGCCATCAAGGTGGCAGAGAGCAAACTGAAATAAAACCTTGCACCACTTTGAGAAATCTATTATCCTTGCAATAAATAGCTGGGAATAAGTGAATGAATTAAAAGAACTTGCTAAGAAGAGATTGGACAAACATTTTTTCTAAAATGGTATAGGATCTCCTGCTTGAGCAGGGGATTGGGTAGAAAACCTCCAAAGTCCCTTCCAACTTCTATCTCATATCACAATAAAATTAGGACTGACAGAAGTGGGTACGCATTTTTTTTTGAAATATTATTTTTCTCTTTCGTCCCGTGTATCACATTCACCAGTAGTCCAGAAATGATCAGGTGATACAGAAGACAGTGACACTAAGAAGGAGTTTGGGAAATGATGCTATTTCTCAGCAGTGTCCTATAAGGTTTGCTGATCTGGAGTCAAGCCAATTGTTCAAGCAGACTCGCTGAAGGTTAATGTGATATAAACTAAAGTTAGGTTTTGTTTAAGCGCAGGGCATGGAGAGAAAGAGACTTTGTACCTTGAAATCCTTGCACTGAAATTTTCTCAATGCACATAGAGATATTGTCTGAATCACCAACAAATTTGAAGGCTTTCCTATCAGGATTACATCATTCTCATTGTGCTGCAAATTCAAATTCAACTCAACTTGATCATTACCAGATGACTTGATTTTCATCCTAGCCTTTTCCCACAAGTGCATTTTCAACTGATCAACTTAGTGGGCTAAGGGTGTTTGAGCAAAATTATTGACTTGATAGATTTTCAATAGATCCACAACAGCAGTTTTAAATAAAGGAATGCATTAATTCATTTTATTCATTTTAAAAGAACAACTAGCCATGTTAATTATTCAAATAAGAAAAGCAGGCAATGTTTTTATGTTTAACAGTTTGTCCATAAGAAAAACCAAGCAGATAAGCCTGACTGATCTTTTTGTGGTATTAAACAGTTCAATTTTGGACTGAATTCTATTGATTCTAGAAAACTGCTGTCTTTATACACTATAACCTCTTGTTTTAAAACCAGTAGAAACAATTTGTTTTTTAAATCAATACCCCTTTCCCAATAATTACATAATTTGGGAATTCTGAGATTCTAAACTCTGAATTACTATATTGATTAAAATAGGAAGCTCTCGAGCCGAGATGGCGCAGTGGTTAAATGCAGCACTGCAGGCTACTGCTAGTTCAGCAGTTCAGCTGTTCAAATCTCACCGGCTAAAGGTTAACTCAGCCTTCCATCCTTCTGAGGTGGGTAAAATGAGGACCCAGATTGTTGGGGGCAATATGGTGAACTCTGTAAACCGCTTAGAGAGGGCTGTAAAGCACTATGAAGCGGTATATAAGTCTAAGTGCTATTGCTATTGCTATTGCTAATATGCAGAATGGCATACATTCTTTTCAAGTACTGATCGCAAATGAAAACCACTCACTAGGCAAATTAGATAGGCATAAAAATTTAAAATTCAATGTGTCTCAAACTTGAAAAGTTCAATTTTGAGTTGAAAACAACTTCATAACAATTGTTTTAAGTTCCAAGTTTTGATTATCATTTTGATTGTTCTGAAAGAAATTTCAAGAATTTCAAGCTAGAAACATCTCAAGTATGAAAAAGGTTTTTGAGCTCAAAATGGGACAAACCCACCTTAAAAATGCATCAGGAATGGTCAAGACAACCTATTTCAAATTTGACACATGGCATGGTGTTACTGTGAAGTGTTTCAGATTTAAAGCGGATGGCATACCCTGAGAAGAGAGTATTAGAAACATTGCATATTGGCCAAAATATTCGTCTAAATGTATCTGGAACCCTTCCTGAGGTTTCCTGATTTCTGAAAATAAACTCCTTTTGTTCCATCACACACTGATATGATGGAGCTTCAACAAAAAGAATGAAAAAGGACTTGGCATTTGATCCATTTTATTGAAATAGGGATTTAAAAGTGAAACAGTTGTTTTGGCTTTCTTTACAAGCACCTTGTTGTAAGATGAGAAGTGATATAGTGCAGGGGTCAGGGACCACTACATTCATAATTTTAAAGCCCGCGGACCACTAATATGATCTGCCTAATGACTGGCTGGGTAGGCATGGCTAGGTGATCATGTGACTGGGTGGGTGTGGCCAACTTGATGTCACTCATGTCGAGGGGTGCCTCGCCGGCCTCTACTCACCCCTCCCCTCCCAGCCACTCCTCACCTGCCCGTCTGGGCTCCTTAGGGCCCCAACAGGAAGCAGTTGTTGGAGTTACTGTAAGCAGCCACCCTGAGAAAGAGTTGGCAAAACAGCTGGCTCAGTTCAAATTGGATCTGAAAGAGAAGGAAGCTCAGCAGAAGCACTTCACTTAGGACTATGAGCATAGGCTTTCCAAGCAGAGGGAAGACCTGCAGGAGTGCAAGGCCAGGTACAGGCGCCTGGAGACTCCAGTGGGCTGAGATGGTCAGCCAGTTCCAGGCCATGATGTAGTCCCACTGGAACAAGGCCCTCCGGCTCTTTGCCACCAGCGGCACTTCCCTCCAGCCTTCGCCCAAAGCCCCGCACCAGGAGGCTGAAGCAGACCCCAAGTCGGAATTTCTCTCCCTGTCCGACCCACACAAAAAGACCCTGAAGGGGGAGACTCTCTGCAGCAACACAAACATTCATTGCACGTATCCGGCCCAGGACCGTAGTTTGAGGACCTCTGATTTAGTGCAATATAAAAAATGCAAATATTTTTTTCTGTGGACCACCAACATTTACTCACGAACCACCAGTGGTCCACGGACCACCAGTTGGTGATCATTGATATAGTGGATTTAAAGTTTGACAATGTCATCCTCTTTCTATTATGATTGCTAAATAATATCAGTGTCAAAATTGAGAGGGAGCTGTGGCTCCCTCTCGGCTGGCTGGCCCCGCCCCGCCCCTCACCCTCCCCTCCCAGTCACTCCTCGCATGGCCTGAGAAGATAAGGATGACGGCGGGGATGGAGACTTGCGCCATATTCCAGAGCGGGAGGGAAGCGCCCCTGTGCTTGCCTCTCATCTCGCGGGTGGTCCTTCCAGCGCTTCTTGGTGCTGCGTGCACCTCGGTCGCTTGGGGAGATGCATGACTTGATCTCTGCCCAGAGACTAGGATTGTGTTCCAATCCTCTGATTTTGAAGATGACCATTGGTGCCAAAACTCCTTTCAGCTTCTGCACAAATCATGAAATATGCTATTAGATCTTTCCTTCTTCAGAAATTGGTTGCAAAGGATTTATTTTCTGGCCTTGCAGGGCTGAATTATTTGGGCCTTAAGTTTGGAAGATAATACTGCAGAATCCATAGGGAAACTGATTTTGTCTTGAACAAAGTTGCCTGTTAAACATTGTCGGTACCTATTTAGAAATCTGTCACTTGGTATCATGTATTGTTGTAAGTTTGGCTCTGCTTTTTAGTGGTTGACCAAAGCATTTGATGAATTACTGCCAACAAACTCGCTGACAAAATTATATTTTGCCCTCTTTATCTTCTCCTTCTCCTTCTCCTTCTCCTTCTCCTTCTCCTTCTCCTTCTCCTTCTCCTTCTCCTTTTTCTTCTTCTTTTTCTCCTCCTCCACCTCCTCCTCCCTGTTGGGTCTTATTTTCAGAAAGATGACAGGAGCCTGTGGTGGCGCAGTGGTTAAAAGCAGCACTGCAATCTGAACTGCTAGTTCAGCAGTTCAGCTGTTCAAATCTCACCAGGCTCAAGGCTGACTCAGCCTTCCATCCTTTCGAGGTGGGTAAAATGAGGACCCAGATTGTTGGGGGCAATATGCTGAACTCTGTAAACCGCTTAGAGAGGGCTGTAAAGCACTATGAAGCGGTATGTAAGTAAGTGCTATTGCTAACTTCCTAACTATACTTCCTAATTATACTTCTTAGGAACATGAATAGAGATGCTAATAAAATGAAATATATCAAATAAAGACTTAATGTTCCCAAACTGTATGAATTAAGTTTTTAAAGTATTTAACTTTCAAATTCTAATCACCTTACCCCTTCCAAAAGAAATTTGAGTTACTAGCAACAACACCATCTGTCTCTAGTGCTTGTTATATCTGATAACAAGAAATATGGCAATTCTTCATTTCAGCTGTTAACTGTGATACATGTAAATGGGTATTTTCAAGGTTTTTCATCTTGAGGCATTAAGGCTGAAACAAGATACAACAATTGCATACAGGAGAAACTTGTATGCAGATAAGGAACCGATAGTCCTCCAAATGTTGTTGAATTCTGATAATCAGCCAGCAAGGGCAATGGTCAGAAATAAAGACAGATGCAATTCAACATGTAATAAACCACAGAGTCGCCTGTTAGTATACTAGTTTAAATAATAGATTAATTAGAGGGCATATTTCTATTATTTTGTCATTTATTGGTTATTTTTAAGTCTATTATGTGATTTATATTTTTTTAAAATACCAAAATTGCATTCAAATGCATACTTATTAATCACAAATTAAATGAAAAATAGGAGAGAATAGACTTGAACGTCAATTCATATTGGAATATACAAGCATCAAATTCCTAATTGCTCTCCAAGGATCTCCTTTTGCCACTCGAAAGCTTAGAGGTAGACAAGAAAGGATTTAAATCTTAAAATATGTTAACCCAGAAGTTCAATGTGACTTAGTTTGTGATGAAAGAGACAGACATTTCAAATCACATACCTTGGCGTGTGTTGTCAATAAAGGTGATCACTGAGGAAGAAAGTATGGGAGGAATGATGTGAAAACCTTAACATTGCAAAGCATTTCATTGGTATCCTAAAGGCATCCAAGTATTCCTTCATTTGATACCTGGTCATTTTTCTAGTAGTCACAGAAATATGTATAATATGATATAATATTCTTCTAAATTGGCCCTTCCTTTCTAAAACTTCTGCAGAATTTGAATTCTTAAACTGAGATCAAAAGAGTCATTGGCTTGGGGAGTAAAGGGTTATCTAAGAAGGAAGGCAAGTCAGAAGTTGGAAGTAGAAAGTTGGAAGTCAAGAAGGAAGGAAGAAGAAAAGGAGGAGGAGGAGGAGGAGGAGGAGGAGGAGGAGGAGGAGGAGGAGGAGGAGAAGAAGAAGAAGAAGAAGAAGAAGAAGAAGAAGAAGAAGAAGAAGAAGAAGAAGAAGAAGAAGAAGAAGAAGAAGAAGAAGAAGAAGAAGAAGAAGAATTTTATTGTTGTCTTGAAGAAGAAACAAAGCATTTTTGTTTAGCTGGCCTCCTAAATTAAGAAGATAAATAAGAAACATATATGTTGGCCAAAACCTGAAAGTGCTCAAATTGCCCACAAACAAATAAACAAAAAAAATCTCTCTTGGCAACTGCACTGATGTGACTAATCATGTTTTCCTTGATCAACATGTGGCCTGGATGTTGCCAACGATCCATGTCTCTGGTAATGTAACCTTTGGCCCAGTCACTCATGTTCCGGTGCAGGTGTCCTCTTCTTCCTTACATGCAATCTGCTGAGCTCAGATTGGTAAGGAGGAGCCTTTGCGTCGCTCTGTGCCCACTCACTTTTGAAATGACTCAAGGCACTGTTTATTCCAAGGTTTCCATGGCAAATGTATGCACAAGGAAATGTTTTCTTTAATTTTTGCAATATTGAGCTAGATATTCCATGCTAACAGAACTTTCAATATGAATGTTCCTTTCTAAAAGTGGAAATTCACAGTAAATCAGACAAAAATGTCAGCTTAATGATCATTATTGTTCACTGGAGCTATTTTTCTAAGCAATCCAGATGCCAAGGAAGGCAAATTTCTTCTCTTTCTTTCCTTCTTCCTTCCTGGTTTATTTATAGCATTTCCCGGCAGATGAATCCTTATTGAGTTTATAGCCTTACTATATAGAATCCAATTTCTAAGACATTTTTTCTGGAAGGGAGAGCTCTTTTCATTACCTGCACCCATGTTTGACAGCAACTTTTGTCTAATCTTGCGTAGCTTCTTCTCTGGCAACATTGTACACTTAACCAGAGCATACAAAACATTTGCTAGACCGATTCTTGAATACAGCTCATCTGTCTGGAACCCACACTACATATCAAAATTAACATTAACACAATTGAGAATGTCCAGAGATACTTCACAAGAAGAGTATTACGTTCCTCTGTTCACAACAGAATTCCTTATGAAACCAGACTTGAAATTTTGGGACTTGAAAATTTAGAACTACGCCGCCTTCATTCTGACCTAAGTGTAGCTCACAAAATTATCTGCCACAATGTCCTATCTGTTATCGACTACTTCAGCTTCAATCGCAATAATACACGAGCTCACAATAGATACAAACTTAATGTAAACTGTTCCAAACTTGGTTGCAAAAAATTCGACTTCAACAACAGAGTGGTCAATGCCTGGAACACTTTACCTGACTCAGTAGTTTCTTCCCCAAACCCCAAAAACTTCAACCTTAGGCTATCTACCATCGACCTCACCCCATTCCTAAGAGGTCGGTAAGGGGTGTGCATAAGCGCACAATCGTGCCTACTGTTCCTGTCCAAATGTACCCATATATTCACACCTCTTTTACTCTTATTCATGCTTGTACTATTACATATATATTCAATCATGTTTTTACTGTTTATACTTTGCTTATAATCATATACGCTTGACAAATAAACAAATACAAATACAAATACATACAAAAGTGCAGGACCTAGCCAATGGAACTAAGAAGGTACCCTTAAAGCTAAACTTACTGAACATGCAGTATAAACTGAATCTTGAACACAATTCAACAAGCAGAAGAAAAAAACCAGGGATGTGCCAACTTATTTTTAAATATTTTACAGGTAAAAAAAAGGTTAGTTACCTACATGAACATCAATCCTATTCATCTTTTGTTCCAAGCAAATGCAAGAATGTTGATAAGTTCCACCTCCCAATCAGATTCTAACACTGACCTTTAGAGACTAACTGATTTCTTATAATAAAAGTTTTCATGGATCACCACAGTCTACTTCATGCATGAAGTATTGTCCTGAGAAAAGGATGTTATCTGTTTAAAAAAAAAAAGAGTTGGTGAGAGAATTGGAAGGAGGGACATGGAAACATGATGGGAGATAATGAGAAATACCTATTTCAACCATTCATAAAGCAGAGACATGAAGCACTTATCTAGTGTGATAATCCACTTTGATTTTTTTTTAATTTATTGAGAAATGTGAACAGGTTTTGTATTCATGGCTGCCTAAGGGGTTGGATCCTGCAATTTATGTCATTCTGATATATCATCTGTTGTTGATGGATAGTGGTTATGTGGCTGCTTATAGTCCTATCATCACAAATCTCTGAAAGTCCATTGATGATGTACTTGAATGGTGTTATATAGGATCTACAGACAACAAGTGGTATTCTCTTCTCTTGCGGCTTAGTTTTACAGTAGATTATTCCTGTGATCCTGGTCATCTTTTATTGTTGTTTTTAACTACATTGGCTGAACATTGAAATTTGAGAAATGCCTGATTCTTTAGCTATTTGAACATATGTGATTGTATTCAGTAGTGGGTTTCACTTAACTTTGCTACTGGTTCGGGAATGGGAGTGCGCGTGTGCGTGCTTTGCATGCGTGCAACGCTTCTGGCATGTGCAGAAGCTTCTACGCATGCGCAGAGCATTTTTGATGACGTCCGGGTGGGTGGGCGGAGCCTCCCGCCGCCATCTCTACTGGTTCGCCTGAACCGTTGCGAACCGGTAGCAACCGACCACTGATTTTATTGTAAGACCTGGTTATAAAAATAAATTTTGTGGGATGTCTATGGGTAATATAATGAGCTGCACAACCATTTAGAGAAGTCAAAGTAATTCAATTTGTCCAGGACAATAGATATCAGAATCATTGTTCTTCATGTTTGCCACATTTCAATCACATAATTGATCAAGTCTTGTCTACCCAATATACAGTCTGTATCACTTGCACTTCACAAGGGCTGAAAATAAACTATTGACGGTATTCTTGTTGAAAAAATATATTACATTTCATACTCATTGTCTGCCAATTCTCGTTTATTCTCATTTACAGTAAGTTCATTAAATCAGTGATTCGAAATGATCTTCCCACATTTCCTAACACTTGAACTGAATAGCCATTTACAAGATAAGATACCAATGGCCTTGCTTTCTATCTCCTAATTGTTTATGTCACATTTCATTTCTGCTAGTTTCCCAGCCTCGCCACAATCTCTCCCACTCAGACTGTACAGATTAATCTCTGATTAGTAGTAATAAAGTAATATACATAGTCAAGAAAATGAATGAAGAGTGGCTGAAGCTCATGGACAGAACACATGCTTCACACGGAAAAGGACTTCTGTTCCAGGCATCCCTTGGGAGCAGGGGTGGGTTCCTCCCGGTTCGGACCAGTTCACCCGAACCGGTAGTGACCTGCTGGTGACATCACAATGATATCACCGAACCGGATCGGTCGGTGCCGGTCCGTGGGCGCCGCCATCTTTTTAAATTTTTTTCTATTTTTTCCCCTGATTTTTTTTCTTCTGCGCATGCGCAGAAGCCGAGTTTCCTGCACTGTGCATGCGGTCGCCATTTTGTTTTTGGCATTTTATTATTATTATTTCTTTGGGGGGGTTGTACTGCGCATGCATGCACACGCAATGTGCGCATGCGCCCATGAGGTGCAGCCACGCGGCGTGGGAGGAAGCGAACCGGCAGCAAGGTAAGTTGGAACCCACCCCTGCTTGGGAGGTCTTCCCAAAGGTGCTTTTTCAAAAGGCAACTGGGCTTTTGTTTTTCCTTCCCTCCCCCCACTTCTCATCTGAGAAGCTTCTTCTGTTCTGAAGAAGTTCTGAAGAAGCTTCTCAGATGAGAAGCGGACTTCTTCAAGGAAAAACAAAGTCCAGTTGCCTTTTGAAAAAAGCACTTTTGGGACAACCATGACCTGGATGACTGACATTCTCCGTAGACACTTAAGAGGTCTTGAAAAAATTCTGAAAGTGTCAGGTGCAAGGAACCAGAGCGACACCATGAGCTGATCAGAGTCGATTCCTTATTGTTGCCTTCCTATTTACAAGAATCTTGCCAGACTGACTACATTCACTTGGGAACCGCTAGATAAAAGCTTCAGGAATTCTCAGGGAAGAAGGGGAGGGGGGCTGGCATCTAGCGCTTCCTTCCCTGCAACGACGCTAGGCTCACCAGTCTTTTCACTGCTCTGCCCACTCTAGCAGGAGATTCCACCACAGAAGTCTAGGTAGAATCACTATCAGGTATTGTGGTCAGTACCAAGAGAATGAGCCAATTGTCTGATTTGGTACAGCAGCTTCCTGTATCTCAAGGAGGACCTTCACAAATGGCATGCCTTCCTGTGTCAAACAATCATTTTTTGCCAAATGCTTGCAACACTTATTGCACTGGAATAAGAGATAGGAGACCTTCTGGTGATGTGGAATTTCAATTGCAGGCTATGAAGTTGGGATGTTGAAAAGAAGCCATGGCTTCGCCTTTGCTGATTGGTCCTTAAGGCATGCACAGTTCAAGTCCTATCCTGTGGGCATTTTGCTTTCATGTTCTTCTGATGTGCAGATTGGATGCATACAAATGTTTTGTTGCCTTTCCAGTCTCAAATAGCTAGACTAGTTGAATGTTTCTTTCTCTCTCTCTCTCTCTTTCTCTCTCTCTCTCCTTGTCTGGGAAACATGTACTCCTTATTATGAAAGGTTTCTGGATGGCCCACTGTGTAATAGCTCAGCTGAATGAAAACAAATTTAAATATAAGAAATGTACTGGCTTCTTTTTTTATTTATTTTTTTATTTTTTTGCAAGTTGTAAATACTCTTAGAAACAGTATGGGGCCTTATTAAGTTTGAACCTCAGGTCTTTCAACTTCCTGGTGAAAAAGAGAACAAATGGAAAATGCATGAGAAAATAAGTAACCTCTGCGATTTCCCACTTTAGCTCAAGCCCAGATATATTTGTCAGTTGTTAATTACAGTCATATTTTTCTAACACCTTTAAAAAAGAAACAGCAAGTGAAAGATTTCAAAGAGAGAAGCTGAACCAGCTGAGAAAAGTTCAGGTTTCTCTAAATATGTGGTAACCCGTTGGGCAAGGACGGTTTTGTGCTTCTGGGAAAAAAAAATCACGTCCTCAGTAGAGAGAAGTTTGATTACTTTCCAAACTCATTGAAACAAAATCAGCTATTCACTTCAAAAAGGAGACCACCCTCGTGCTCCTGCATGGGCCACTCTTATTATTTTGTTTTTTAACCCACTATTTGTTATAGATGCCAATCTGCTTAAATCTCAGCCCTACTCCCCGCATATTTGGGACAATTTGCATGTTACAAGCTGAAAACATTAGTTTACATGGGAAAGGCTGGAATCAAGAAATTCCATTTGTCAGCGACATCACCAGTAACAGCTTCAAATGGTCATGACAGCAGCAGGCTGGACTAATAATAGTCACCGATTCAAATAAAAGCCAGCCCCACATTGCAACTACCGTATTTTTCGGAGTATAAGACGCACCGGAGTATAAGACGCACCTTAGTTTTGGGGGAGGAAAATAGGGGAAAACAATCTGCCTACCAGGTATTCATCTGGCTAGCATCCTTAATCTGGTCAGCTTCAGCACATTATTTTATCCCCTGGTTAGGACTTAAAAAAACCTTCTTCGGAGAGAGTAACAATGAAAAAGCCTGCAAGCCAGTAAGAGCTGGGAAGATAGATAGCACCTGGTTAGGGCTAGAAAAAAACGTATTCGGAGCAAGTAGAGCAATGAAAAAAACCCTGCAAAGACTTAGGGCTGGAAAAACATTCTTTGGAGAGAGTAACAATGAAAAAGCCTGCAAGGTAAGAGCTGGGAAGATCTGTTAGCACCTAGTTAGGGCTGGAAAAAAAAGCTACATTCGAAGTATAAGACACACCCATATTTTCAGCCACTTTTAGGGAGGAAAAAGGTGCATCTTATACTCCGAAAAATACGGTAATATGTATTAAATCACTTGTAGACTTGCCCTTTGTTTAGCTGATTTTGTTTCTCAGTCCACCGGAGAACTTCTTTTGTGGTTATCACTGGAGCGCTCTAAGCTGCTGCTGAAACAGGACTCCTGGGATGTCACACTGAATGAATGATATCCACAGTTTCAGTTATGAACTATGGCTATCACACGTTCAATCCACAAGGGGAATTCATCTGCAGCCATCCCATGCTGAGTTCACACATGGTGCTAAGTCATAAAGTCATCTGTTCCGCTTCGTCAAATTTTGTGACCCTAGCTCTTGTGGTTTTTTAAATCATGGTTTATGGCTTATCACATTATATCAACCTAAGGAACTACACTTTTGTCAATAAATCGTGTTTAAGCAAACCACGGTTTAGCATTAGGTATATACCAGACCATTAGCTGCTGATATGACTTTAGCTTCAGGCTAAAACTTTAACCCACTTTGAATAAACTTGCCAGGGTTTCATGCCATTAGACAGACTCCTGAATGAAAACCTTAGCAGCCTTTCAATTGCCTTATGAAATATATGCAACATCTTCCTGGTCAAGTCTGTGCAGTGCAAGCTGACATTTTTAAGTGAAAGTCAAAGATAACAATATAGAGTAAAAAACAATTCAATTTGGCTCCTTTGTAGATAGCATCAAGAAGATCATAGGTGCCAGATTCCTCTTCATCTGTTCAACAGATGTCTTCTTAGATACACAGCTGCATTTGGAAGTCTATGATTGCAGACTTTCTTCTTCTTCTTCCTCTTCCTCTTCCTCCTCCTCCTCCTCTTTCTTTTCTTTTCTTCTTCTTCTTCTTCTTCTTCTTCTTCTTCTTCTTCTTCTTCTTCTTCTTCTTCTTCTTCTTCTTCTTCTTCTTCTTCTTCTTCTCCTCCTCCTCCTCCTCCTCCTCCTCCTCCTCCTCCTCCTCCTCCTCCTCCTCCTCCCTTTAAGACAAATGGAACCTTATTTATGCTTCTCCCCAGGAATTGTAATGCATGTTACCATAAATGGCTGAGAGGCAAGGGGACATTTGTTTACACACGCTTGTTTAATGGCATGCTTCAAAGTAAATCAGGTAAGTTTGCTACACCGAGCCTGTTTTTTATGGCCTTTATGTTATTTGTGCCTTATTCATCATGACATCAAAAACGTCATAAAAAAAGCACAAAAATAATGTTCTTTCTGTGCCAACTCAGAAAGCTCAAACTGCCCAAGGAGCTGCTGATACAGTTCTACAGAGGAATTATTGAGTCTGTCATCTGCACCTCTATAACTATCCGGTTCAGTTCTGCAACCCAACAAGACAGACACAGACTTCAGAGGATAATAAGAACTGCAGAAAAAACCATTGCTACCAACCTGCCTTCCATTGAGGACCTGTATACTGCACGAGTCAAAAAGAGGGCCGTGAAAATATTTACAGACCCCTTGCATCCTGGACACAAACTGTTTCAACTCCTACCCTCAAAACGATGCTATAGAGCACTGCACACCAGAACAACTAGACACAAGAACAGTTTTTTCCCCGAACGCCATCACTCTGCTAGACAAATAATTCCCTCAACACTGTCAAACTATTTACTAAGTCTGCACTACTATTAATCTTCTCATCGTTCCCATCACCCATCTCCTCCCACAAATGATTGTATGGCTGTAACTTTGTTGCTTGTATCCTTACAATTTATATTGACTGGTTCCTAATATGATTTGATTGCTTATTTGTACCCTATGACTATCATTAAGTGTTTTACCTCATGATTCTTGACAAATGTATCTTTCCTTTTTATGTACACTGAGAGCATATGCACCAAGACAAATTCCTCTGTGGCCAATCACACTTGGCCAATAAAAAATTCTATTCCATTCTATTCTATTCAGATGGGAAGGGGGGGAGGCCCAATGGGAGAGGGTGAGTGTGTACTGTATTCAAAGTGTATTTATTTCACCAAAGGCACCCACACCTCTCTCACTGAAATAGAAAAGTCAACTTGGCAGTGAGGAAACAGAAGCCTTTCACACAGCAGGTAATAGAGCAGATCTAATTAGTGTTAAGTACCTGTAATCCTAGGAGATTTGCTTTCTGATAAAAAGTGAGAGCATGTCCCTCAGGTATGAGTAATAGGACTCTTGCCAGGTTGCCTGGGTCAGGTGTAGTGTGTCAGCTCCAGCAGAAAGCAGCCTTATTGATCCAAAAGAGCCTGCATTCTCCGTTCCAAATTGAATTTAAATTGCTTGTACAAGAAAGACATCTGGCATGCTAAGATTTACCTATTTCATATTCGGAATAATTTTCTCAGCCAACAAATGGCTTTGTAAGGTTCTTTTTCTTCCTTTCTAGAAGAAGCCAGTCTTCAGTGCCTCTCTGTACTTTTCCCCCCTCCTCCTCTTTTTTTTTTATAAATCTGTTACACAAAATTTGTGTGGCCAACTTATCCTGAACACATTAAAGTAGGTATTAAAATAATAGCACATGCAAGTACATACATTTATGTCAACTAAATATATTAGGAATGTGTTAACCTCTATAGAATGCCTCACCTTTTGCTTTTGATGTCCTTAGCAAAGTAATATAAAGTTCCTTTGCACTCTCACAAAGATCTGAGCTAAATAATTGCTATTTTTTCCATTGCGTGGTTATTAAGTCAGCATATTATATTTTTTGAACAGCCAAACATTAAAAAAGTTACTATTGAGACAAAAGGTATGTTCCCTTAAACATGTAGAATGTATTACTTCTATTTTTCTGTAAATAAAGATCTCTTCTGAATTTGTTACCTGAGACAGGTCATAGCACTGATAAAGCATGGATCTGACATTAATTATATTTAGAAACATAATAATTGTTTATTTTTTAAAAATGCAGTCATGAGACTGAAAAGGATTCTCTCTCTCTGATCTAGATAATCCTTAAAATTCAAACATGTATTGAATAGTAGTTCAGGTAAAGACCCTGAAGCATTAAAAAACTCAAAACATCTTCTTCTTCTTCCTAGCATATTCCAACGAGTGCGGGGTCCGCTTTTTGGATCATTGAATGCCACTTTGCACAGTTAGCTGCGTCTCCAGAGCACAGGCCTGTGGTTTGCATATCTTTGTTGATGGTATCTTGCCATCTATGTTTTGGGTGCCCTCGAGGTCACCAGCCATTGATTTCTAGTTGGTAGGCAGTCTTGGCAACGGTGGAAGGTGCTACCCTCAGGACATGTCCATACCGGCAGAGCCAGCCTTCTTTCATCTTCTCTTTAATTTGGTGCCACACCAAAATGTTGTAGAATGGTGTCATTTCTGATGTGGTCAGGAAGGGATATTCAATGGAGCATTCACATTTTCATGGCATGGAGATAGCTTTCGGTCCTGTTGTTGCTGCCCAGCATTCAGTGTCATACAGTGCAACAGGGCGGATGGTTGCCTTGTGAATCTTAGATTTAAGGAGAAATTGCTTTCAGAATTGTATTCATAAGCTTGGACAAGTCACAGGTTAGTAACACCCATCTCTCATAGCAGAGGTGGGTTCCTCCTGGTTCAGACCGATTCACCCGAACTGGCAGCAAACCACTGATGATGTCACAATGATGTCACAAAACCTGTTTGGTCGGTGCTGGTCCGTGGGCGCCGCCATCTTTTTATTATTATTATTATTATTAGGATTTTTTTATTTTTTCTGGGTTTTTTTTTCCTGCACATGTGCAGAAGCCGAGTTTCCGGCACTATGCATGCATCGCCATCTTGTTTTTAGCTTTTTTTGGGGGGTGTTTTTTCGGCACTGCACATGCGCGCACCCACAAGGTGCACCCACGCAGCACGGGAGGAAGCGAACCGGCAGTGAGGTAAGTTAGAACTCCCTGTCTCATAGTGTCACAGCTATTTTCCATCAGTTTCCAAATCTTATTCCTATAAAAACAGTTTACTCAGAATGTTCACACACTTTCTATCATGTATTTCACTCAGAGGATCTTTGGGTGTCTGGTATCATTATAATTTTACATGTTGCCCTAAAGTTACAACGCTAGATAGACTCAATCACTTAATGTTACAAAAAAAGCTGAATTTGGAAAAAAAAAGATTAATGAATCAGGATGACTTAAATTAGAATGTGTCACACTACTTTCACATAGGTGAAAGTTAAAGGTATATAGACACTTAAAGTTTAAAAGTATATAAATTGTTGCTCATAGATATGTCAAGATATAAAATAATGAACGACTTATATTAGAGTAATAAAAATCCCTTGTAGAAAATCTTCATTATATTTCTGAATGCCTACAATAAGATGATTCCTTAATAATATAAAAATAGGAGAGGATATTATACTCTTGAATATAGTTCCATTAGATAGCATCTCTAAATGCCTGGCTTCCTTATACAGTAAAAATAGTGTCAGGTATAGAGATGAGATTCATACTATCTACCGGTATATACCCTGTCTACCAAAAAAACACATATTTCAATTAATTTGTACTTCCAAAAATGCATATGTTAAAAATAGGACTGCCAAACATGCATTTTTTAAAACATGGGGGAAGAATTCCAAAGTGATGTATCCAGAACTGAGAAACTTCAAAACTGACATCCGTAGATTAAAGGATGACATTTATTGCAGTCGCATCATCCGAGCCACTTTCCACTTGAGGTGGCATGATCCACTCCATGAACTCCAGAATTTTACATATCTAGATTAGGCCCAAGTAAGTATAACTCCACTTTAAGACGCCAACTATATATTTTTTAATGAATTCTTAAGTTCTCCAGTGCTGTTCTCTCTTCTCTAGGCTAATAGCTCTTTTAATGTAATTATCACTCCATCATTTCTGCTTTAAACTTTCTGGCTGAATCCCATGATTGCTTCAAATAGTACTTGCAAGTATGGAACGCTACTTTAAATGTTTTTGAAGGGTCTTGTAACTGCAGTTTGGACGATGGCTGCTTCGAAAGAAGGGAAGATGCAAGTCCAGGCAGCTGCCTTTTTTCCCATTCATTTCACTCTCTTATTGGTTAACTTAGTGGAAAAAAATGTAAATTTAGGTTGGGGCTATCTCAGCCAAGGTGAATATATGCTTGACTTGAAGCCTAATTTAACTCCCGTGTACTATTGATTGTTTCAGATCGCCAGGGACCCTTGCAATCTTTCTTGGCCAAAGAGAGACAATAGTATAAAAGTGAAGTGTAATAAATGCCTCTGTTAGGTCCCATGTCGATCTACAGCTGCTGCTTTCACCTCTTCCCTCTCCACCTTTTTTTTTCCCCTTTTGCCTTTTGAGTGCATCAGTATTTCACGTTTATTGTAGTGTGATGAAACACCTTTCAAAATGGCCAGAGGGACACTCGGCAGTACGTGCTTAAGCAAGATGCACTGGAGTAAATGGGAAGACAGTCGAGGTCAAGGAACCTGAAACGCAAGCTGAATCAGCTGAAAGCCAAGGCACAGTAACTCCTGGAAAAGTAAATATAGATCACAATCCTGAAGTCACATCGATCTGCTAGAGGGACGATAGTCTTTTGGCATAAAGCAGCTCATCAGGAAATGAAGAATCTTACCCTTATCAAGGATCTGGGTGTCATGGATAGGTTTCACTTTATTTTAAAGCCTAGAAATGATTCGCTCCAGGGGTAAATGACCGTGTAAGGGATAAACAACTTTTGAAAAATATCGGGGGGGAAAGAGCTTTCAAAGAATCAAGATTATTAAGACCTGAGGCAGATGGATCCCCTTCGTGGATCTCAGCCTTGTCATGGCAAAGTGGCTTGCGCAGCTCAAAGAAGCTATGAGCTAAGCTGTGCAGAGCTACCCAAGATGGACAGGTCATAGTGGAGAGTTCTGGTAAAATGTGGTCCAATGGAGAAGGAGATGACAACCCTGTCCAGCATCCCTGCTAAGGAAACCCCATGGACAGTACCAAAAGGCTAAAAGATATGATGCTGGAAGATGAGCTCCTCAAGATGGAGGGTGTCCAATAATCTACTGGGAAAGAGTGGAGGGCAATTACAAGAATATCCAGAAAGAGTGGAGGGGCTGGGCCAAAATTGAAAGGATGCTCAGCTGTGGAGGTCTTTGGTGGTGAAAGGAAAGTCCAGTGCTGTAAAGAACAATATTGCATCTGGAATGTAAGATGAGATGGTTGGATAGTGTCATCAATGCAGTGGACATGAATTTGGACAGACTCCAGGAGACAGTGGAGGATAGGGGGGCTTGGTATGGCGTGGTCCATGGGGTCACAAAGAGTTGGACACCACTTAGCTGCTGAACAACAACAAAGCAGATGAGTTTTCCCTTACTGTTTTGCAGTGATGGATGCTAAAGATTGACATCTCTCTGCTTCCTAAGAGTAACCAACATGGTGATGCCTAGCCCGGAGATACACCCCTGTTCCTCAGAGATGCTGGGTTGCTTGGGCATAAATGCCTTTCAGGATATACTGAAACCAACACATATTTTCCAATCCCTGAATGAATGAGGAATGGGCAGTTCATGTACCTTGCAAACTGAAGAGGCGTTTTGTGCCATATTCTAATATAGCCTGAAGAAAAGTGGGTTTTTATATCTCTCATTTATTTGTTAAATTTATATTACTGCACAAGACAAACAGGTGACTCTGGGAAGATCTTGGCATTTTGAATAAAAAGCAGAGGATAATTAACAAACAAGCTGGCCTCTGTGGACTGGACCAGTGCAGGGTAGACAAACCAGACACCATGGGGGTGGCTGAGTTTTAGGAATGAGAATTAGAGATTCTGTGTGTAGTAAGCATCCACTCCTCCAGGATGACGAGTGATTAATCTCACTTTAGGATTATTCTCCCAAAGGTGTTTTTTCAAGAGGCAACTGGACTTTCTGGTTTTCAATCCAAGAAGCTTCTTCAGCTCTGACTGGATGGTGGGGAAGTTGCCTCTTCAAAAAGCACCTTTGGGACAACCATGACCTGGATGACTGAGAATCTCCACAGACATTTAGGATTGTTCCTAAAGTTATTATCCTTGAAGGCTCAAAGGGTCTCTAAAGTTGACAACTTCTATATCAAGCAGGACTATCATAACTTTGTTCATACATTGGTAACTTCATATGTGACAGCCTCTATTGTGTTCTCTAGGACATTATGCTATTTGGTCTAGAAACTCTACTTGATACATGGCAAGGTGGCCAGGACATTGAACAAGGCACTTAGCCATGCCCACACATTATATGTATATTGAAATAATTACCTTGGTTGCAATTACTTAGCTAGTACCATTAATCACCAGGACAGGTTTTATTTTCGCTCTACATGTCTATGCCACTGGTCAACTTTCTCATTATAGATCTGGACACTTACTAAGATCATCTAATGAGAATTGGCCAATTTATAGAAGATTAATTTGTGATCCCTCGCAGATGACTTTACCTGTGGTGTAACGTACTCTCTGAAAAGTACTCCACATAATATTTGTATGTTTCAGCAGCCATTGAAAATGATTGCTTCATTTAGACCTTCATTGTGTGAATGTTATGGGTGATTGTTTTTCTAATGTAACTATTTAATACATGTTTTATATTAACTATTTTATATTTTTATGTTAACTGTTTCTTAAAGTATTGTAATTTTGCTAGTGTAGCTTTTTAAAAAATAAACATATACTGTAGTCATTACGTTGAAAGTTACGCACACATACATATAACTTGTGTGTGTGTTTGTGTTTCCATTCATTTGTAATATAAATAAATTCATTTATAATCTTAGAGTGTTATGAAATTGTTAACATCTATATTCATTACTTCTGTCCAAAAGAACACTTATACAGATGGAGATTAATCTATTAAGAATTACTTAGTTGGTATAGCCAAACATGGAGACAAAATGTGAATAAAATAATGTTTAATTAAATAATTCTTCCTGAGTATTTGCTGTTGCTTTATTTTTTCAAGTAGTGCTATTTCCCACACTTTTCAACACCACTGATCCAAAGAAAAATCCACTATACCTTTCCACTGTTTTTGCTACAGTAAATCTGGTGGTTAACAAGAGAAATTGAATTAATTTCTTAAATTGCACCACTTTGAGTTTCGCAGGAAAAATAGACAATAAATCTACCCTAATATTGATCACTGAAGACTGTTATCAGAGAGGGTGGGATATTCTACTTTGCTTATAATTCCTCCAACACAATTTAAGAAGACTTAGTTAAATATGATGCAGTTTTTGGAAGCTATAGAACCGTTTATGAGTTATATTGAAGTCAGTACTTGATAACTTGCTATAACCAATTTAAAAGAAATTGTATGCCATAAATAATTCTTTAGTATAGTAACTCATTAAATTCAGATCTCAAAGTCTATTTCGCATACTTTTTAAACACATTCTTGTAATGTTAGTGTTGTATTTTAATCATTTTTTAAAAATTTGTACACTGTTTGGGGATGATGCATGGGAAGTGAAATAGATACAAAAATAAATAGAGAGCAGAGTGATGTACACACATCCATGGCATCAAAATGGTTCTGGAAACTAGAGCAAAGAAAATGAATTTATATACAGTATATACTGTATATCACAGCTTGGTTTTTTTATTTCACTGGGAGGGACTTAATGCATCCACTGATGTTGTCTATTAAAATTGATTGGACAGACTTTCTTGTCAGAAAACCTTTCAAACATAAATAACTTTTAATAAGATGAATAATAGGTCCAATAAAAAAAGGCCATAAGCAGTGTGAAGAACATACCGTATATAGATTATTAAAAACAAAGTTTAAAATATACCCTGCTTTCTTTCCAGGATCTAGAACAGGGCTGTCAAACTCCCAGTCCTTGGGCCAGATATGTCAGACACACCCGGTTTAGTGAAGGGGGGAAAAGTCCCGATACGTCATGTGACGATGCCGTGATGATGTGAGGGGGTTTTTTTTGCAATTTTTTTATTTTTTCTCCGCAATTTCATATACAATTCAATACACATATACCTTAAAATATTATAATAAAATAAATAGTTTTACATTGTAATCAATCATTCAAAAATCAATATCTTATTCAACACTTGCATCATCAATCATCAGTCTGTTCTACTTTTTTCCATTACACTCCCCTCTCTCTATCTCCATCTTCTCCACCTACTTTCTTACTCTTTCACTCCTCCTAACTCTCTCTACTCCTTCTTTTCTCCCCTTCTACTTCCTCTTTCACCCTCTTAACCTTTCCCTGAGTGTTTTTCATATTAACTCCTCTTATATTTGACAGACTGATGACATAATCGATGTGAGTTTGATATCCCTGATCTAAGAGGCGATGTCTTCCTGCATTATTTAAAAAGCACAATACTGTTGTTTCTCTCAAAGTACCAGAGGTCTAGTGTTATACTCACTGCACCTTCCCAGGTTTTACATATAATGACCATGGAAAATTATGCCTGATAGGATCCCAGGTGGGCTGTCCAATAAAATGTCTCAGTGCCTACAGGCATCACATAGGGTTTTTTTTAAATCACTTTTCATTTTGAATAAGTTATTTCCATTGTTACTACTCTGCTGTTTCATAGGTTCAGCTATCTAAAGTAAAATGTGACAAATAAGAAGCAGGGTTGGACAAATTTTGGCAGGGAAAGGAGAGTTAAGATATAATGATTTCTATATAGGGAATGGGAGCACAGAACTGATTCAAACAGTTGGTGTGGTGGAATGGTTAAGATAATGGATCAGGAGTGGGAATGCTTAAGTTCTACTCCACCATTAATCATGGAAATTCACTGGTAGACTTTGGGCTAATCACTAATTCACAGTTCAACCATCCACACAGCTTTGTTCTTGTGGGAAATTTTAGGAGGTAGTGCTATGTATCTTACATTGAACTCCCATCTGGATATGAATCTTTCTACACATAGACACACACATGCACATAAATAGATCAATGAAGAGCAAACCTTGCCATAAAACAAGGGCAATCATGCTTAAGATCTAAAATTCAATGAAACTGGCATTTCCTCTATTGACATTTTTTTTAAATGTCCCCAAAGGCTAGAACCATGTACCTGTGCATCTAACTATGGCTGTCATTTTGTATAAGACAATTTGTTGTGGTAGATTGGGGCATCAGGCTACAAACCAGAAGACCACAAATGCTAATCTCACTTTAGGTATAAAGGCAACTGGCTAACCTTGGGCTAGTCACTTTCTCTCAGCCCTAGGAAGGAAGGAAGGACAAACCCACTTCTGAAAGTTCTAACCAAGTCAAACATTAACTCATAAGGCAAACCTTATATCATAATGGGTAAAATGAAAGACAAAATGTCCCATAGTTTGGGAATAGAAAATATGTGAAAACTGCCATATAAATAGAGGGAAGAAGGAAGGATTATCTATTCTGGTTTTGTATCATTGACCTGTTTCTTTTTGTTTTTGTCTCCTCAACAGGTGTTAAATGTGATACCTGATCACCAATAGGTTGCTTGAACTGACATTGTTGGCAGCCTACAGATATTTGGGAGCATTATTTAGACAATAGCACAATGTTCTCCAACTAGCCAACAATGTTCTCCAATTCTGTCTATACTTCTTGCATAACCCCTTACCTTGTTTTCAGAGACTGCAGAAGCTTCCTCCAATCTTCTTCCCCAAACTCCAAAAATTTTAACCTTAGACTGTTTACAGTTGACCTCTCCCCGTCTATAAGAGGTGTGCATAAGCGCACCACTGTGCCTACCGTCCCTGTCCCACTGTCCTATTGTCCTCTTTTATCGTTACTTTTTACTTATGTTTATACAAACCACTACTACCCTATACATGTTTGACAAATAAATAAATAAATAATAAATAAATAAATAAATAAATCTCTGCATATCTGTCCATTGACCTCTCTTTTTGCTCTTTCTCTCTCTCTGTCTCTCTCATAGATATAGTTGTTTGTTACTAAGCCTTTGTCTTTTTACTTTTCCTACTCATCTGTTTACTTCTCACCTTACCCTGGCTGCTGTATGTATGTATATATATATTATGGGTATCTAGAAGTTTTTGTGTTCTTCCTCTGACTATGATTTGTAGCTGACATCACATAATTGACAAAGGAATGGAATTTATGGTACAGATATGGTACATTAGTTTTTTTTCCTCTCTCTCTCTCTTTGTACTATATATGTATGGTCTTAAAGGCTATTTAATGCCAAGTATGAAGCTTTAAGGGCAGTGCAGTGGCTCAGCAGTTAAAACACTGGGCTTGTCAGCTGGAAAGCCAGCAGCCCAGTTTGAGACCTGAGCACATTGCGATGGGGTGAGTTCCCATTGTCACCCAAGTTCCTGCCAACCTAGCAGTTCGAAAGCATGCAAATGCAAGTAGACAAATAGGTACCTGTTCAGTGGGAAAGACACTCTATGATGTCATGCTGGCCACATGACCATGGAAATATCTTTGGACAGTACTGACTCAATGGTCTTAAATTGGAGATGAGCATCGTCCCCTAGAATTGCCAATGACTAGCAGAGTAAAATCTGCACGGACTCCTGTGAAGCTTTAAATTGTGTTTCTGTAATGGTGACAATGCCTTTCAAACTATCTCAGTATCTCTTGAAGTCCTACTCCGGAAGAATTTAATGTTAATTTGAACTCTATTTTTTGATGGACCATTTATGAAATAATAATGTAAAATTAATCCCATTACTGATGTACATTATAATGTTAACATCCCTTTTTCTCTTAAAAGAGCTCAAATCAGCTAATGATGAATCAGTTATATTATACAATAAACTTCAAAGAAGCAAAGAATTATTATTATTATTTTTAAATTAAAGAGTGGCCTTTGATGGTAATGTGACCAGAATAGGGAAGGAAGGAAAGAAGAAAAGAAGGAAAGAAGGAAAGAAGGAAAGAAGGAAAGAAGAAAGATGTTATAATTCTGTAGGCTAGGCCACAGCCCCATATACCTCCTAGAACAGGGGTCCCCAATCCCTGGGCTGCAGCCCACTACCGGGCCATGGCCTGTTTGAAACTAGGCCACACAAGTGATGGATAAGCAGACATGCACAAAGCTCCACTTGTGAGAGTGGAGGGTGCTTGTGCTCACATACAAAGCTCCACTCACATGAATGGAGAGGGTTCGTGCAAATGGAGCTTTGCACGTGCATGCTTGCCCATCACTTGTTCTTCCTATTCTTGCATTAAAGTCACCCATTAGTATTTTGTATCAGCATTTTTTCTTTGTCTTGAAGGCGGGCAACTTTGTCGTAAAACTCTTCGACCTCATCATCACTATAGCTTATTGTTGGCATGTCACGATGTGAATATTGCCAGTTGAGCCATCTCTACTATATTTCTAATTTACTGTATTTTCTAATCAAGCAGACATGTGACATGTATTACTGCGCATGTGTGCATTCCAGGAGTCTCCTCCTTTTTTCTTCTTCTCCTGTGAGCCTCGCCCGAGGCAGACGTGAATTCTTAGCTGGAACAATGTAGCTTATTTAAGGTTTATATTTTGTTACTTTTATACTGAAATAAATATTTTGTTAATTAGAATTAAATCTCGGTTTTATTTTCTAAGTAAGAATGACTTCAAGGAAGCAAGATCTAAATCACCTCTGATAGGAATAAATTCCTATCCTGTCATGGCATGTAAGCTTGGATGATTTGAAGCTTGTATTGTTTGTTCAACTGAATGATGCATGTCTGACATACTTTCAAATTTTACTACATAGTCTTTTAGCTTTTGGTTGATGAGAAAACCTACACCACCACATCATCCATCTTTGGTACCTCTAGTGTAGACTAAATGACCAGACCTATCAAGTACAACTAAATTTTCAGTTTTTCACCATATTTTACTTAATCCAATGATAGCCCAAAGCATATTGTTGAGTTAAATCAGCAGTTCGTTCATTTTGATTGGTCATATGTTGACTGTTTCTATGTTCAAAATCCAAATGCAGCCTGATTTTACCCGGTGATTCTTAGCACCCTCTACCCCTTGCCATGGGTAGTTGCCCTAGGGCCTCTGGGGAATGAGGGCCATTTTTGAGGTTGTATTGGCATGTGGAAGAAATAGACTATAATCTGCCAATGTAGGTTGGCAGATATGATCGGTGTTACTCAGGGGTATCCATCATGGCCTGTTTGTCTTAGGAGACCCTTCAGGACATATACATGTCCAACAACTTAGCCCACAATTTAATTTACCCACAAAAGCCCCTTTGCCTCCTCAAGGCCCTGATCATAGAAGGAGACAATTGTTATATGATGCTCTATCTCTTTCACCTTTTACCAATTATGTCTTCCATTCATTTTCTCCTTGACATTCTCCTTTATGTTGGTATTATTCTTATTGTCTGTTGAAAGAAAATAGCTTCTTTTTAGAAATTTCATTTGAATATTCCATGGCTAGATGCAAAAAGGGCTCCTGAAAAAGAAAGAGTCATGTAGAAGATGTTGAGTCAACGTATGAATTACCTTTCTTGCTCTTTCCCCTTCTACACCACTGTAGAACTCTGTTTGTTTTGTACATCCAGTCATGATTCCATTTTATGTCATTTTATTTATTTATTTATTTTATTTATTTTATTTGTCAACAAGTGCAAGGAAACAGGACACATGAAAAAATGGCACAAATAAATGGATATAAAGAAGCAAAACATAGCCATAAACACATAAAATGAGTACATACAAATGGGTACAGTAGGACAGGGACGGTAGGCACATTGGTGCGCTTATGCACGCCCCCTTAGTGACCTCTTAAGAAACATGTAAGGTCCACGGTAGACAGTTTAAGATAAAAGGTATGGGGTTAGAGAAACTAACAACAGGATCAGGTAAAGTGTTCCAGACATTTACTACTCTATTGCAGAAGTCGTATTTTCTGCAATCAAGATTAGAGCAGATTACATTTAGTTTGTATCTATTGATAGCCTTAGTGTTATTGCGGTTAAAATTAAAGTAGTCATTAACAGGTAGGACATTAAGGTAGATGATCTTGTGTACTAAGCTTAGGTCAGAACGTAGACGGCGTAGTTCAAGGTTATCCAGGCCTAGAATTTCAAGTCTACTGGAATAAGGAATTTTATTGTGAGCAGAGGAGTTGAGTACTCATCTTGTAAAATACCTCTGGACCCTTTCTAATGTATTAATGTCCGAAATACAGTGTGGGTTCCAGGCAGATGAGCAGTATTCAAGGATAGGTCTGGCAAAGGTTTTGTATGCCCTAGTTAGAAGTATAACATTATCAGAAAGAAAACTTAATAAAATAAGGTTGACAACTCTTAGTGCCTTTTTAGCAATGTTGTTACAGTGAGCTCTGGGGCTTGGATCTTTTGAAATTAGTACACCAAGGTCCTTGACAGAGTGTGGGTCATCTTTTAGATCGTTTCTGTCCAGCTTGTATTTGATATTCTGATTTTTATTGCCAAAGTGCAGGACTGAACATTTGTTAGCAGAGATTTGGAGTTGCCAATTGTTTGACCATTCAGATACATAATCTAGGTCGTTTTGTAGGGTAGTAGAATTGTCTGTGGTGTTTACATCATCGGCAAAGAGGACGCAGCTGCTTACAATATGATCACAAAGGTCATTTATATATAGCAGAAAGAGTGTTGGTCCTAGAACGCTGCCTTGGGGAACACCATTATTAACTGGTGCTGGGTTTGATATAGTGTTTCCTATTTTAACTATTTGTTGCCTGTTTGATAGGAATGCAGCTATCCATTTTGCATGTTGTAAGCCTGGCTATAAGGTAAGCCTTGCTATAAGCCATGTTTAGGATATTAGTGAGCAGAGTCACATTCTTATTGGTGTCATTCTTCAGGATGGGTGGTTATCTCACATTGAAGAACTGTGAATGGGGACAGTTTCTGGCACTCTCCTTCCTTTCTACCTATCTGCCTTTCTATCTGATAGGCAGGAAAGAACAGATCCAGTTTACTAATGCTAAGAATTAGATTGTTTGTGAAGAATTTGGACAAATTAGCTAAGGATTGTAGGAAATTAGGCCAAAGGCTACGTGTGACTCAGAGGCTACAAGTTGCCTGTTCCTAGAGATATTTTAAAAGAGGAATATGAAGGAAGTGCTTAGTAGCCATAGATGCCTGTTTCACTAGTTATTCATTATATATAACGACTCCAGCCACATCATATGTAAAAAAGGCAACAACATCTGAAGAACTATCAAACTTGAGATTAAGAGTTCTAGCAACTATATCCAGATATTTCATCTTGCCCACCAAAGTATGATTTATAGGAAGAAGATGTGGTTTTGGAATTGTTATTTGCTATAAATGTAAGTTCTAATAAAAATAAAACAAAGATAGAATCTTCATATGGATTCTTGTTTACTCAATTCCCGCTTGCACACATGCACACCCACACATGCACACCCACACCCTCGGGGGAGGGAGAAGAGAAGGAGAGGGAGAGGGAGAGGGGAGAGGGGAGAGGGGAGAGGGGGAGGGAGAGGGAGGGAGGGAGAGAGGGAGGGAGGGAGAGAGAGAGAGAGAGAGAGAGAGAGAGAGAGAGAGAGAGAGAGAGAGAGAGAGAGAGAGAGAGAGAGAGAGAGAGAGAGAGAGAGAATGATTATTCAGTTTCACCAGTGAACCAGGAGCAAAAGCAGACCCTGTTATTGCTTGAAACAATGTTTTATTTTAAATCACATTTTTCAAATATGTAATCTCACCAAACAGTGTGAACTCATTAAGAGTGTAGAACTGCTGCATTTTATGCTTCTAAGGGTATTTCATTAAATCCCTACTCTAATTTCATGAACGCTAATTTATACTTGTACTTAGAGCATAATTCTGTAACACTGGTAAATCTCATATATTTGAAGAAGCCTACAAAAATTTATATATTTAATGAAAAAGTGACAGATAATGCTGTAAACATCTTCCTTCATCCATGAAGTTGGCATGGGGTATCAATTCATGTCCTCTCCCTCAAGCAGCAGACGCACAATTCCTTGCAAATAAGTGAGATCTAATTCAAAAATATTGAAGTCCTTTTGAAGATGAGATTTTAAACATTATAACTATCTAGGGCAATGATTCTCAACCTTGGCAACTTTAAGATATGTAGACTTCAACTCCCAGAATTCCCCAGCCAGCTTTATTGCAATAGGACATAGGGCAATTCCAAATTGTCAACAGTTCCGTGGCTATTTGTCATACATCAGCAAGGCTTTGATTCTCAAATACAAAGTAATAATAATGATGATTTAAATAACAACATCTGCCTACCAGGGGTGGGTTCCTCCCGGTTCGGACCAGATTGCCCAAACCGTTAGTGACCCACTGGTGATGTAATTTTGGTGTCAATGATCCGGTTCTGTCTGTGCCGGTCCGTGCTCGCCGCCATCTTTTTTTCTGAATTTTTGACCGATTTTCCTGTGTTTGGATGGCTTCACAGCATTCTGTGCTTTGAAAAAAGCTCTCCCACCCGCCCCCAGGTTAATACTGACCTTTATTTCTTCGTCCAAAGCACAGCTGATGAGCTCCTCAGCTGTGTTTCGGGCTGAATCCACCTTCTGAGCATGTGCGGAAGTGAAATCGCGCGTGCAGACGTCGCGACGCCAACCGACTGCGAAGGTAAGTGAAACCCATCCCTGCTGCCTACCCCAGGTCCTTGGGGAGGATTTGATAGGTGGACAAAGATGCCGAATCCAGTCTAAACATCTGGCTGACTGTGTGACCAACTGTCATCATCATTATCATAGTTTTCCTCTCTGGCAAATGAAGCTGCTGAAATGTAGACAACCGATTTAATGTGTATAAAAAACTGAATTGTGAAAAATGTGAAATGTTAGGAAAAACAAAAACAAAATGATTCCCAGGGGATCATAATCCTGTTCAGGTAATACATGCTGTGATGTCAGTAAAGACTTCATTGATCATGGGTACTGCATGATAGCTGCAACAGAGACATTTTGCATGTCACTTCAGCAAGATTAAATTGCTGCTTAATTATACTTCTCAGACTGATGGACTTATTAGTACTTTTTATCATTTCATTTTAATTTTTCATATTACTGATGTTTGTAAAAAAAAGCAAGAAAAATCCCTACAAGAGCCAGGTGGCGCAATGGCTAAAGTGTAGCACTGCAGGCTACTTCAACTGACTGCTAGTTCAGCAGTTCAGCTGTTCAAATCTCACCGGCTCAAGGTTGACTCAGCCTTCCATCCTTCCAAGGTCGGTAAAATGAGGACCCAGATTGTTGGGGGCAATATGCTGAACTCTGCACAGAGAGGGCTGTAAATGCACTATGAAGCGGTATATAAGTCTAAGTGCTATTGCTATGATATGTCATTATAAAGTAAATATTCTATGTATACTTGTCCGGTGTTAATATTACTCAATACTTCCAATATATTTATACAATTATCTTTTATTTTAACCTACTAGAATCTGTATAAATGATCTGTATTTCATTATACTTGTTCATGAAAAGTTTGCCTCTATAGGCAACCTGCTCACAGATAGCAAATGCAATCAGGTCTTCAATCCATTGTGTGAAAAGGGCCATAAATATATCTTTTCAATTCTGCAATATCAGTTTTTTGACCATAGTAAGGGCATGGAGAATCCGTTTACCTTGTACAGTTGTCAGATTCCATGTACTAGGTATATAGTTTTAAGAGAATAATATCCTTTGAGAATTTTAGCTTTTATCACACAATCATATTGATATAATCCACTTCTTTCTCCCAACACTTGGTAAGTACAGAATATTACAAAAACGTGTGTTTTAAAGAAGCAATGTCCTTATTACATCTCCAAAAAATGCTGTTTTTGACAGTCCTTTTCGATACAAACATAATGGAGTCTAATAAATTCTAAATATCATTTTGTTGTATAAGTAATTTGAGATCTATTGATATCAAATTACTCAAATTACTCATTTCAAATTTCTATTGAAGTAAGTCAAGACATTCTCTCATTATGTAGACAATATAGGAACCTCACATACTTTATTACACTCATTTCTTAGCATCTGCCTATCAAATTGATTTATTGATAACAAATAGCTATAAAAACTAACTAATAGTAGCTGTTTTCCATTTTAAAGGATTTAAGAAATTGTTCTAGCATGGATGTCTCAAAAGCTGCAAGTGTTGCTGGTCCAAACAATATTGTTAACAAATTTCGTGATTGTAAGTATTGTCATTTGGTTATTCCTGATAAATATTCATCTCTTAACACAGAGCATGCTAAACTTTCATCTTCATCATCTATCAGTTGGTCTAAAGTCAATATCTCTATCTCTATCCAATGTTTCCATATCATCATCTTTTCCCCAATTTTCAAAGTTGGGTTTCCCCATAAAGTCAATTTGGCATTGAAAAAAATGGTTGAATTTTTTTTAGACATTCCATTCCATAGCCTCCTAATCAATGTAATTATTTCCAGAGATACCAGATTTTTAGTATATTTAGATCTTAATATTGTTTATCCAATAAAATGCCAGTTATCTTTTAATTTTATTACACCTAGATATAAGCTGCAAAGCCAGTTTGATGCAGTAGTTACTTAGCTTACATCAAATAGACAGAATCTTGCCAGACTAAATCTTTACTGCTCTCATCTCAATTGATATATCCTGAGAGATATTTAGGGAGTGGTTCTCCTACCTCTCTTCCTCTGTCTCCTATCTAGATCTGGGGTGTGTTGCTTCTTATCTCACCCCTTTCCTCTTTCAAAAGTGCTCCCTCCTCCCTCCCTCCCTCCCTCCTGTAGTCCATCACACCACTTCCTCTTTTGTAGACACCATTCCTCACAGAATGACAGGCTACAAAAAGGATATGGAAAATGATGAAATATTGTACAGACAGATGAAACCAACTAATACTTTAATAACTATAAACAACTAGGGTGCCCAGATGTCCTGATTTTGTCCTGAAATTTGAGTTCCCGTCCTGATTTGTCCTGAACTTTTGTAAAATTTTAGGATAATCAAGATGAATGTTAAATGAAAGTACATTTGCACTACTTGTGTTTTAGTTCAATCGCTTCATTTTCAGGCAGATTCTCTTATGTATTGTTACGGAAAATTTCGTGTGCATTTTTAGTGTGTAATATTTTAATGCTTTCTTTCAGGGTTGTGATAAATTATTTAAAATACTGTAAATGTTTTCTTAGTTTAAAGTGAGCGGTCGTGTAATACAATTGTGGTTTTATTTTATTTCCTTTCACCCCCGAGGCACCTGAGGAGCCTGCAAAGCCAGCTTGGGGGAGGGGGGAAAGAAAGGGGGCAAAGGGTCCACCGATCCCACACCCGCCAAAGCGAATCCGGGCCAAAAACGCGTTTCCACCCAAGTGAGAAGTGCTATTTTTTTTAAACTGTCCTGATTTTGGATCAAAGGCATCTGGGCACCCTATAAACAACACACAAACAACACACTAGAAACATTTATATGGATAACATTTCTACATTGGATTTACAAAAGGGATTTGTTAGTGTTATGAGTGATTTTGTGAGAAGAGACCAGAAAAAATGTAAAAAACAAACAAACATCTGAAAGCACCCAAAATTCAATCATGTGACTGTGGGGGAGGAAGTGGCCATAGTATCTCTGAAAACATCATAATTAAGTTTTGGGGGATCCATTGTAATTTTGAGCAGTCATTAAGCAAGCAGTCGTAAGTGGACAACCACCCGTATTAGCCTTGATGGCAGTGTGACTACCTCTGAAGACCATCTGCCAGGATAATAGTAGGCCTCCTTGTGCAGTTGGTCGGCCATTTTGAAGTCAGACTGATGGGCCAGAAGGGCCAGGGTACATTTCAGCTGGATGGTGGTTTGTTTGTTTTTTTAATGAAAAGAAATATGATTTCAATTACCCTGCTTCTATCATAGAAAAAATTGGATTACTGAACCTGCTGACCAGGTATCCTATTCAGCACAGATGCCTTCCATGTATCTTGAGGACAGTACAGTATTTGCATTCAGATATAGTCCTTTTAAAGACTATTCCATAAAATATCTGAATAACCGCGAGAGTGCAATATGCAAAGAATACATCTAACTTTCTGGTGACAGGTTTTGCATAAAAGCCCACTCACAAATCTAAATTTGCAAATTACAAAATTGAGAAAATCTTTAAAGCAAACAAATACATTTATAACAGAAGCCGATTTGGTATCACATGGAAGAGTGGTACCTGTAATATCAGCAACCCAGTGACTATAATTTCTGCAGCTCTTTTGCATTTTTATTAAACATTTTTTTAAAAAGATCAATACAGAGATTGATAGGGAAATGTATGTACAAACCCACTATGCGGTGTTGCACTGTTCTTTTTATTTAAAAGGAAAATCTTCCTCAAAATGAAGAATTGATTCCCTTGATAGTAATTCTGTCATTTCTGTAAATTAACCAATTTCAGGCACCTTAGTTGAAAAAGTTTTGTTCTATGATGCACTATTTCACCAATTAAAGGTCACAGACACAAGAATTTTAGCAGTGTATAGATGTATCAGGAATCTGTAATCTTTTGCAGACGCTGGGGTCTTCAAAGAAGCAAGAAAAGCTGCAAATGTAAACTGATAAAAGTACATTTTAGGTTCAATTACTTGAAAGTCCTATAATAGAAAGGTACACATTATTTGTGGGGGGGGGGAGAGTAACAAAGTTGCTGTCTTTGAATTCTGCAAACAACTCGTTTAGGAGCAACATCTTAGCTTTGATTTTGTTAGCCTCACTGTAGACTCTGCAGGAGTGCTTTTAACTAATAGGAAACAGGAAAGCTCTGAATACCGCAGCGTAATTTTATATTCCAGACATCAGACAAGAAAAGCTGGGCCAATTATTTATTTATCTCTGCCTCCACCTCTCCATTAATCAGGATTCCAAATATTGTCCTGCATATGATTTCACATGTATGAATGGAGATACAGATTTGGAAGATGAAGTAAGACAACAGCTGAGATTTGGAAGGTGAAGTAAGACAACAGCTGAGAACAAGTCTTAATTTTCCACAGAAGTTAAATTGACCCAATAGGGACACACCTTTCAGAGTGTTGGCTCAAATCTGAGAACTTTAACTGGTAAGGAGAAAGGTCTTCCTCATCACCTGGTTACTTGATCATTTCAGGTAGGAATGGCCAAAGTGGAACTGAGAGCTTTCTGCATGCAAAGTATGAATTCTGGATTCTGGATATGTTGTGAGCCACCCAGAGTCCCCCGGGAGTTGGGCGGCATAGAAATCCATTTAAATAAATAAATAAATAAATAAATTCTAACTATGAATTGTGGATCTTCTCTCTTAAGGCTATACTTCCAGTGCTTTATAGGCTGACTCTGTAAACCACTTAGAGAGGGCTGTAAAGCACTGTAAAGTGGTATATAAGTCTGCTATTGCTATTAACTCAATGAGACTACAGGTAGTCCTCAACTAAGGATCACAACTGAGCCCAACATTTCTATGGCTCAGCAAGACAGTTGTTACGTGGGTTTTGTCCCATTTTACGATCTTTCTTGCCACAGTTGTTAAATGGATCCTGCAGTTGCAAAGTTAGTAACATGATTGGTAAGCAAGTAGCTTCCCCATGGACTTTGCTTGTCGGAGGTTTGCAAAAGGGGTTCACATGACCCCGGGACATTACAATCATTATAAATACATGCCAGTTGCCAAGTGTCCAAATTTTGATCATGTGTGTGGATGCTGCAACAATCATAAAACAGTTATAAGTCACTTTTTTTCCAGGGCCGTTGTAACTTTAAATGGTCGCTAAATGAATGGTTGTAACTCAAGGATGACCTGTATGATATTCATCCTTCCAAACAAGCCATCATCAGAAAATGGCACTGTAATAATTCCAAAGGTCCAGGTTGTATTACTACTATAATATATGGAAAAAAACAAACAGCATTGTAAATATTGTTTTCTGCTGGATCTTGCTCCAATTCATGTAGCCAATTCATAAGAACCTAACTTTGCAATATTATTCAAAACAGTTTTAAGCCAGCAGGCATCTTGATAGGGAATTGTTCAGGTTCTAGTATTCTGCATTCATATTTAGAAAGTTGCAGCATAAATGCAATCAAGTTCTTACACTACATCTAAATGTCATGGTTTTGGTCAATGGATGGCATTTGTATTGCTTTTTGATTCTGAATTTGTGCAATACAGCTTAGCTAGAATTGTTAACTCTCTCCCCCTCTGTGTGTGTTTTGTATGTGCCCCTTAAGGCTTTTCCTGCCCATTTCTCTGCTTCCCTGCACCCTGTGGTTTCCCTTGTTCCTGCTTTCTCAGTTTCATTATTATTGGTGTCTGGACTCATGCAGAACTATAAAGCAGAGAATGGATCCCTTGGTGTAAACTTTCTGACAGAAGTATACCAGCAACTGAAAGAAAAGAAAGTCTCGTTTATTTCATTCATTGCTTTGTGTCACTCATCAATCGAACAGGAGACAACTTATTTCATTTCTGTGACACAGTATGATGGACTCGTGTTGCAGCCTTGACTTATTTTGAGAACTTCAATTTCTCAAGCTGAAAGCTTGAACATCCCATGCTTGGAAGGACTATTGATCTGATGAAGATGGACAGCTCACGAGGAACTGATACATTAGAGCCCTTTATACTGACCATTTTAGAAAGTAGACTTTCTCAGTATGTGTTGGTATTATTATTTTTCCTTATTCTCCCCCCACCCCACCCTTTTTTGATGCATCATATTTTGTTTCTGGTTTTATTCTTATGACTATATTCTTCCTGGCATTAAGTTTAAAATTTAAAATGAGAATTGGAATTGTTTTTAATAGTACATTTGAAAATGTTTAATTTGATTGGAATAAAACGATAGGGTCCAGAAATTGACCATGGGTAGGTTCTGCCTAGGTAAAGGTAAAGGTTCCCCTAGCACATATGTGCTAGTCGTTCCCGACTCTAGGGGGCAGTGCTCATCTCCGTTTCAAAGCTGAAGAGCCAGCGCTGTCCACATGGTCATGTGGCCGGCATGACTAAATGCCAAAGGCGCATGGAACGCTGTTACCTTTCCATCAAAGGTGGTCCTTATTTTTCTACTTGCATTTTTTACGTGCGTTCGAACTGCTAGGTTGGCAGAAGCTGGGAAAAGTAACGGGAGCTCATTCCATTATGCGGCACTAGGAATTCGAACTGCTGAACTGCCAACCTTTCAATCGACAAGTTCAGCATCTTAGCCACTGAGTCATCGCGTCCCTCATAGGTTCTGCCTACAGAAATATAAAAGTGAACCTTTGCAGATTTATCTCTTTTTTCTATAGCTCCTTGCATCTAGCTTTACTCTACTTTAATAATCTCCTCGAGGAGAATTTGAGATTGCCATTGGTATATATATATATATATATATATATATATATATATATATATATATATATATATATATATATATATATATATGTGTGTGTGTGTGTGTGTGTGTGTGTGTGTGTGTGTGTGTGTGTGTGTGTGTGTGTGTGTGTGTGTATGTGTATATGTATATGTATATGTATATGTATATGTATATGTATATGTATATGTATATATACCAATGTGTATACCAATGTATATACCAATATACCAATATATATATATATATATATATATATATATATATCACGATCTCTGGAACGTTTAAAATTTTATTTAAAACTACTATTAAAATTGCTAAGCTTTCGTCAACCCCTGTTGACTTCGTCAGAGTGTAAAATCCCCATGGAAGAGATGCTTGCTTTTATAGAATACCTATCAATTTATGTAATGCCTGTCAATTTAGACTTTGCACGTGTAACCGGTCCACACCCTTTTTTCTCTCCTGTAATTGACTTAAAAGCATTGAAAGTCTGAACCAGCTGATGAAAGCTAGCAGGTTTCATTAGTTCAATATCCTGCCCTATTGTCATAACAGAAAGATCCATCTATTAGTGTCACTGAATGAAATCCTCTTTCCATAGTAGATCTTAACCCAGCTGCCAGTTTAACATATAAAATAAGAACTGACATTCTGGAAAGTATAGCATGATCGTCTGCCAGGGCCCTTCCTTCCTTCCTTCCTTCCTTCCTTCCTTCCTTCCTTCCTTCCTTCCTTCCTTCCTTCCTTCCTTCCTTCCTTCCTGTCATGGTGTGATTTATTGTCAGTTGTATGTATATGCAGGGAGCTGCATCCCTATCTAATATAATGGTACATTCCTGAGCACGTGATTGATATGTTCTTGTACGCATGTGTGCATTCCTGAATCTCCATTCTTCCCTTCTTGACTTGACTCTTGACTGAGAGAGTCGCATTTTATAGCAGAGATGTAAACAATGAGATTTTATTGTTTTTGTACCGAAATAAATATTTTAATTAGACTTTTAAACTTCAGCTTCATTTCTAATGTCTGAATTCTGGGAGAAAGATCAAACATCACCTCTGTGAGATTAATTCTCACTCCAACACTTCCTTCCTTCCCAGCATATCTTCACTTCTGTTATTTAGAATACAGCTTCTTGCAATCTAGATTTTTCCAGCCTAGTAGCTCCGTAGATATGTAAGAACTTTTAAAACCAAAATTACCAGGTAGCATTATCCAAAACAGATCTGGAAGTTGTAGTCCCAATGCAGACTGCAGTTAGGATAAGCTGATCTAGTCCTATAGAAATACTCTTCAAGAATGCTCTATGCTGAGCAATGACTAAAGCATGTTAACAGCAGCTTAGGAGGAACAGTTGCCTGGTATTAAATGAGGTCAAAATAATGTTGGCAATGATTATGCTTATTGAACAGGACAGGGCAATAAAGATTTCAGATGTCATATTGACTCGTTGTCACCACAACAAACTGGATCCTCCCTAGTGGTGTTAATTGGAACTGTTACTTTTGGGGAAAAGCTTGACAGTGCAGTTTAATCCCAGGAACATCTGCATCAGATTGCAGGCTAGATCTCTCTCTTTTCCCCCTTTCTTTTCTTGACAGAAGACATTAGTGTCTAATTCATACAAGCATACAGAGCATTTGCTTTCTCTAAACTTGATGAGTAGCAGCTGAACATGTAAGCTGACTCCACTTCAAACTGTTACATTTGAGAGGCTGCCCAGCTGATAGCCATATTGCATTACTATATTAGATCCAGGAGGGTAGCCTTGTGATTCAGTTGAGATCTCTATCCTCTTTCTTAAACTGTGAAACATCCTTAGCATGGACAGAGGTGTGGGTGGCTTATCATGGGTTGGGTAACTTGCTCTTTCTCTCCCCCCACCCACCCACCTCCACCCCTTTGTTCTTGCTTCCAAGAGCCAGATGGGTTGTGGCAGTGATATGAGAATATCAGCAGATGGGTCATGGTATAAAATTTTCAGGGGTCTTTATGCTCTTCCCTGCATTAGAAGTATGGCAGGCATAATGCCTTAGTGGGTTCGGAGCTTATTTTATTTTTTAAAAAAATCGCTGAATGTTGATCACAAAGACAGTGGTGCTGCAAGAATGCAAGTGATTTTAGAGCCAACATTGCCCTAAACATGCCTTAGGACAGGGGTATCAAACTCACGTCATCACAGCGGCATCACATGATGTATCAGCACTTTTTTCCACTTTGCTAAACCAGATGTGGGTGTGGCCAGCACATGACGCATCCGGCCCACGGGCTGGGAGTTTGACAACCCTGCCTTAGGAGATCAGATTCTTGACTTGCATAACCGATGCAATTTTAAATGTTCAACTATTATGTCTATAAGGAGAATTGCACTTAGCAATAGCACTTAGACCACGGGTGTTAAACTCGCAGCGTCACATTGCCATCATGTGACATATAGTAACATTTCTCCCCTTGGTGGAACTGGGGTGGGCGTGGCCTATGTGTGAAGCATCTGGCCTGTGGGCCCCCAGTTTGACACCCCTGACTTAGACTTATATACCATTTCACAGCCCTCTCTAAGTAGTTTACAGAGTCAGCATATTACCCCTAACAATCTGGGTCCTCATTTTACTGATCTTAAAAAGATGGAAGGCTGAGTCAACCTTGAACTGGTCGTGATTGAACTCTTGGCTGTGGGCAAAGTTAGCATGCAATACTGCATTCTAACCACTGTGCCACCAGGGAAAGAAAATAAATGGTACATTCATACATATTTTCATAATGGGGACCTGGGTGTAAAAATGGGGAGGTATAATTCCATGACCCAAGAAAATCTAAGTAGATATAAGGCCAGGGAAGTCATATTCTCAAAAGAGTGAAGCTGTAGTCCTTTTCTGTATATATTGCCCTCGTTCACACAAACTGCTGAAGCCTTAATGTGGTTTGTTTTCTTTTAGCATAGCCTAATGTGGTTTGTTTTGTTTTTGGCATAGCCTTGTTCTGTTTTTGGCATAGCCATAGCCTGGTATGAACCCAATTACTATGAGTTCTAATCTCTTTATATATTTTAATGCACCATTTTGAATGGTACAAGTAATGCAGATGTATTCCATTATTTCTTTTCTTGAATTTAGGTTCTGTAAATATGCACCAAAAAAAGTAAATGCAATTAATAATATGATGCCAAAATCTGACTACCAGTTTTCTGAAAATTTTCCCACCCACAGGGTCCCATTTTGCTTAGTGGGTTGCTTTTGCTACAAGATAGAGGAGGACGTCTTACTTTCTTCCTGCTCAAGAACGTCTTTGGATACCAATTTGAAAAAGTTCCATGAACAAATTTTTGGAGATTTGGAGGCAGGAGAAGCCAGGGAGCCTATAGATTGCTGGAATGGATTGGGACTAGAAGTGGTATTCAGCCAGTTCGGACCGGTTCAGGTGAACCGATAGTGGTGACCTGTGGGTGGGAGTAGGCCCACCCCGCCCACCCGCCCTGGCACTATGCCATCTTATTTAGCCATGTTTTCAAGCCACGCACATGCATGCAAGCCGCATGAACAAATCACATGCACGGAAGACCACACACATGCATGGAAGGTGCATGCATGACCGAAGTGAGCGTGCGCGCATACATGCTCACATTGTCGGTGCTCGGCAAACCAGTAGGGGAAATTATGTGAATCCCACCTCTGATTGGGACACTTGCATAGGGAGAGAGGAAGCCAATATCAATACCATATAAATGATGGGCAAGACTGGATGATTGGAACTCCACCCCATTTTTGCCTGCATTGCACACATTTATAAAGGGTTAAGATTTCTGTCACCTGGTCATGCCCACCATTTGGACATTGCTGATTCTCTCCTGCACATGCTCTTGAAGGAGGTAATTGCAGAACAAAAGAGACACACATTTCTTTTTTTTTCTTTTTTTTTAGTGTATAACAAGGCATTTTTTATTTTTAGCTTTATAGAAGGATATTCACAATTTAGGATGCTTCTACACATTTCTTATTGTCATCTTGGCTGTAGACCCAACTCATGAAGAATTGATCCATGTTGTTGTTTTTTCTCCATGGCATGAAGTTGAATAAAAATTCAGGAGAAACTTTGGGCATAGCAAAATTATCATAAAATTAGCAATTAGAGTATTAATATATAATATGCTAATTAGTGATTGGGAGATATGATCAGTGGTGTTTTGCTGGCCGCACAGTAAATTCTCAAACTCATCTCCTGGTTGCTTTTGGACAGATCATGGTATCATTCTGGACTCAGAGGGTTAGAAGCAAGAGACCTTGTTTTGTGTCTTTCTCTTATGTTCTCCAAGATTGGTTTCAGACAGTGCTGGTGTCTATGCATGTGTGTGTGTGTGTGTGTGTGTGTGTGTGGGGAGAATCTAGTCCTACCTTCCTCCTCTCTTGGAAACCATAGGGATCTTCTCTCTCCCCTATCTGTGTGAGGCAGTTGGGTGAGGTCCTCTGATGAGGATTAGGGCTGGGTATGCTGATGTTAATCAGTTAATATTATTAACCCAGGCTGACCAAATGATGGTTTCCTGAAAATTATAGTTTTTTTATAGGTTCTGTAGGCTCTGGGCCTCTGGATGGGAATGGATCCAGATCAGGTTTAATTTTGGCAAGACCAAGTGCCTGTGAGTCTGGGGACTTACTATCTATGATTCTGAATGGGTTAATACTCTGTCAGACAGAACAATTGTTTAATTTGGAGAACCAATGAATATTCCACTGTTGATAGTCTCATTGTCTGTCTGTCTGTCTGTCTCTGTCTCTGTCTCTGTCTCTGTCTCTGTCTCTGTCTCTGTCTCTGTCTCTCTCTCTCTCTCTCTCTCTCTCTCTCTCTCTCTCTCTCTCTCTCTCTCTCTCTCTCTCTCTCTCTCTCTGTTTTTGTCTCTCTCTTGCCTAATAAATCAAAATAAGAAGAAAATAAACAAGCAAACAAATAAAATATCCATGATTTTTCAACCTCCCAGCAAGCCACTAGTCCTTGGGATTCCCTGGACTCTCCCATCCAAGTACTTGCTGGATTTATCCTACTTAACTTTTTAAGATTACTCAGGCATAGTTGGTAGCAAATTGAAGCTGGCTTCTGAATAATGTATATAATGGCTCTTCATAATGAATATTGTTGCTATCACTTTCTTATCTATTCAGTTTAATGGTAGCTGGAAGGCAATGCATATATGAAAGACTTCATTTTCATAGCGGTTATATAAATGCCCATTTAAACTTTTACAATAGTAGTAATACCAAGTCAGTCTCACTCTTGCTGGAGCAACATTGGGCTGGTGGGAAACAACTTCAGGTCATGAAGGAAAGGTTTAGCCCTGGCCTTGCACTCACCATGTCATGTCACAAATGGAAAATGTTTTCATTCACAAATGAAAAGTTTTGTTCATAGAAGGATTTCTAATATTAATTTCATCAGTACAATTTCACTTTTATGACCTGTACAACAATATGCCTGAGATTCTAATCAATCAATTTTCACTGTTGAATGTTAAGAACTGGGCTTTTGAACTAAATTCTGTAATTTCTCAAGATATTCTATTCTATTCTATTCTATTCTATTCTATTCTATTCTATTCTATTCTATTCTATTCTATTCTATTCTATTCCATTCCATTCCATTCCATTCCATTCCATCCCATCCCATCCCATCCCATCCCATCCCATCCCTTCCCTTCCCATCCCTTCCCTTCCCTTCCCTTCCTTTCCTACTCTACTCTACTCTACTCTACTCTACTCTACTCTACTCTACTCTACTCTACTCTACTCTACTCTACTCTACTCTACTCTATTCTTTATTCCATTCCATTCCCATCCACGCTTTCACAGTTGATCTAGAAATGTATGATTTAATTCTACCTCCAATTAAATTCCAGGAAAGCAGTCATAGGAATTTCTGAAACAACTCAGGATCTCCAGTGAATTGCAATGTTAAAATACCTGCCAGGATCAGGCCCATATTATTTGCATGTCAAGTGTGTCAGAGACTGAGATGTAAAATATTACAGCGTCGGTTATAAAAATGTTTCTGATTGAAATGGCATGTGTTCTAACGAAAAATATTGCATCCTGAAAGCATTTTTGACAAGCTTCCACTTTGGAGGTTAATGGCAACATCTGAGGTGTGGGTGTTGGAATAAGTGGAAAATTGGCAGTGAGTACTGAAGACAGAGTGCAAAAAAAAGACAGGGGAAAAAAAACCCCAGGAAAAGCAGAGTCACTGTCGGATGATACAGCACTCATAAGGAAAGAAAACAGTGCAGCGCCCCAGTGCCAGATGCAAAAAGATTCAGATTAGTCAAAGGGAAAGAGATGCAAAGGAGACCATTCCGTACAGATAAATTAAAGAGCTATCGCCATTATTGTCAGACACTATTTCCATCATAAATTGAATCTTTGCATGGATGTATTCCACATAGGGTTGGTAATGATGTATTAGATTTAAAATGGGAATAAACCTTCTTGCTTTATTATTTCTTCTCTTCAAGGCAAGGATGAGGAAATGGCATGTACCTTTCATTTCCATATAAACTGCAAGAGTATTCAGTGACAGGTCAAGTTGATGGCTCTAAAATTTGAATAACCAGGCATTTGGAAAAAGTGGGATTGCAGACTGGGCCAAATGGCATGAACATTAGGGTTACATCTGGAAACACCATGAATTTGGGTCACAGGCTTATGAATAAATGAATCTCGCTATGGATGTTTCCCTCTGAACAAGTCATGAATAAGGTTTTAATATTCACCGTGAGATAACAATGTGGGCTTTGCAAAAAGCCCCAAGCTAAGAAATGCAGTCCACTGAGATCTCACCTGGGTAAGAATTGTACTTCCCAAAAATGGGACAATCGGATATTGATGAAATAGTTCTATGAAGCTATGTCTATTCCTTTTTCCCCCTTTGGAAGAAAATATTCTGCTTAGCACTGAATCCCAATGCTATCACTTCAGTTATTTCTTGAGTTGGTTTGATTTTAGTATAATATTTTTCCTTTTAATCTAACTTTCATAAATAAGCAGACCATTCCCAAAGAATGCATCTATCTGATGAACTTCATTAGCTGTCCACAAAACTTTAGTTATTTGCTTAATTACTTACCTCATAGTACTCCTCTTTTTAGGATGAAGAGCAAGATTTGCTTAACACTGGGGTCTGATTTTTGAGTAAATGTACAAGGATTGTGTCATTACTTATTGTCTTTAGTTGGAAATTTGAGATGATGAGAAAAACCATTTCAGAGTAGCCAATTAAACAACAACAAAAATAGTAGAATAAACTGACACACGAGGGGATAAATAAATAGCAGCAATTTCCACATGGGCTTAGCATAAACCCTGGGCTAAGTTATACTTGTCTTAAATTCTAGAAGAAACCTCAATGTTCTTGAGATGTACTGTATTTGACTTTGAAGGTCTTGCTGCAAACAAGTAATTCTCCATGTGCTATAGTCCTACTATTATAGATCACAAATAAACCCTTTTATGACCTCATGTGTTTATATAAACACAGATAATATAACCTGACTCACACACCCCATTAAAGCATGCTAGGCTTGATTAAACCACCATTGACTGAATTGGAAGAGCCACCCTTTGGGTTCAGAACAGTGGTGAGTTGTAAATCTTGTCGCTACTGGTTCACTTGTGCGTGCGCATGTGACACTTCTGCACATGTGCAGAAGCATCCCAGGCAGGTGGGCGGAGCCACCCACCACCACTGCTACTGATTCACAGAACCAGGCCAAACCGGGAGCAACCCACCGCTGGTTCAAAACAACCAGAAATGAAACCAATGACAAGCCATAGATTACAGTTCTACTAAAGGTAATTCATCAATCCTTTCAAGCATGGTTCTAGGTTTTGAAGAAAGAGAAAAGTTTCATGTTTTATTTTAATTTATTCATGTGTATCATTTACAACTTGCCTTTCTGCCCATAAGATATTCCATGAAGAGAATACTAAATACATGCATTCATAGATTCAACATAAAGGCTCAAATATAGGGGTGAAATTCAAAATTTTTCCCTACCGGTTCTGTGGACATGTTTGGTGGGCATGGCAGGGGAAGGATACTGCAAAATCCCCATTCCCTCCCCACTCCAGGGGAAGGATACTGCAAAATCCCCATTCCCTCCCCACTCTGGGGCCAGCCAGAGGTGATATTTGCCGGTTCTCCGAACTACTCAAAATTTCCGCTACTGGTTCTCCAGAACCTGTCAGAACCTGCTGAATTTCACCCCTGCTCAGATACCATAAGACTGGTTAACAGCCCCGTTTAAACTACCTCCAGCTAGAAGGTCCTAGCTGAAAGGGTCAGGTGAGTCTCCAGCACCTTTGACATTAGTGGAAGTTCAAAGTTTCTTTGTATTTATGCTTATTTGCCTTTGCATCTCTCATTCTTCCAGCGGCACCTATAAGCAAAGTCCAAAAATAAACCAATGTACTAAACCCCAAATATGCCAAGAAAGAAACTTATGTCTGCTTTGGGGTCAGCGGACACAGAAATGAGTGTTTGCCTACAGATAAGGTTGAAAACAGCCGCAATTTCCAACTCAAGAGTTTTCCGAAGGGGCAGTCACAGATGGAAACAGCCCTGGTTTCATTTTCTAAAGACAGTATCTTCTTGGCAGTTGCAAGAGTGTGCAACTATTTTTAGTCTCATTAATTGTGTTTTTTTTTAAAAAGGGGGGAAAGCAATGCCAAAAGAGAGAGGGAGATTTTGTATATCCGTTTTATTCCTAGAAGTTACTGAGCCACACATCAAAGAACAACCCGTAAAGAAATTTAGAACTAATTTGGGATAGGGGGGGGGAGGAGCAGGTTAGAAAAGTTCCAAGAAGTAAACTTAAAAGAACCTTCCTTCATTTTATCTTGATATCAGATGAGAAAGAGAGAAACCTGGGCAGGTTTCCAAGATACTGATATTTATTTATTTATTTATTTATTTATTTATTTATTTATTTATTTATTTATTTATTTATTTGGTTTTCTTATATGCCGCCCAACTCCCGAGGGACTCAGGGCGGCGTACAGCACAGAAAAAAAATACAAGAATACATATACATAAACCAGTATATATATATATATATATATATATATATATATATATATTCTACTTTCAATTTTTTTTTTTAAAAAAAGAAGCCTTCCTGGAACCCCATTTCTCTTTGTTGACTTGGCCTATCTAGAAGAGTTGACATAAACTTAAATGCTTTCACTTGCTAATCATGGAGATGGCTGTCTCCTGGCATGTGGCTTTGTACTGTAGCAAATATTTTTTTAAAAAAAATGGAGCATATCACATCATTTTTAAAAAATGTTAAGGAGTTTCCTGATCCCTGTGTAATTTTAAAACAGGCAAGCTTGGTTGAATAATACTTGGAGAAAGTGAGGCACTTACAAATGAAGACGGTTAGTAGATTGATAGGCAGGGAGATACTCTGCCATAGTATCAGCCTGACCAGTTTAACCTGGCAGGATTGACACACTCTGGGTTCCATCAATTAAGCAATGCCATCTGTATGATCTGATACCTCTTTCTCCCCTTCTGTTCCACTCCTGGTTTGTTTTCTTTGCCATCAATATTCTTTTCCTTTGTGCTGTTTTTGTGCTTTTTGTAACAGTTGTAAGCTACCCGGGGTAACTGAGAGTCGAGGAGCATCTACATTTAATCTATTATTGTTGGTCGCATAATCAGCCAGATGTTTATACTGGGTTTTGGCATTTTTGTCCACTTATTGGGGCCTTCCTAAGGACCTGGGATAGCCAGATGTGTGTTTGTTCATTTGTTTGTTTGTTTGTTTATTAAACTTTTATATGGCTGCCCATCTTCTAGTCAACTTCAGGCAGCTCCCAATCAAAAGTTAAAACAACATATGAAACCATATTAAAACTATCAAACTAAACACATAGAAACCACAAAAACTCAGGGGCCAAGTCAAGCTGCCAATATGCAGTCATATCATCTTATTGCAGAGCTAGGAAGAAAACCCGGGTCTTCAGGGCTTTTAGGAAGGCTAGGAGGGTAAAGACAGCTGAACTTCAGGGGGCCGTGTGTCCCATTGGGCAGGGGCTGCTATGGAAAAGACATGCTTCCCAGCTCCCATCCAATGGCAATATTTAGGGGAAGGGGATTTTAATAATGTTAAAGGTATTATAGATACCACGGGAGACATCTACAGGCATGTGGATGCTTGTAGGCACCTCAGACGGATGCAGGGTTGCGGCGGGTGACGAATCTGTCGTTCACACATGCAGTTGGATTCCAGATGCAGGGTTAACCTGGAAAGCCACACATTTCCTGTCCATGATCTATACCTATACATTAAATATTCTTTCTTAAGCAGAGATAACCAGATCCAATCTGCTATTTGCCCCCCCCCCCCTCAACACTAAGGAAATGCCAAGACAGCAACTGGCAAGCCACATTTTTCATACACACTCCAATTATAGTGGAGATGGTTTTCAAGAAAGTGTCTAAGAGCTTATGTGCATATTATTTCTCCCTTCTGGATGTTGAACCAACTGCTCTTTTCTAGGTAGATGTTCAAAAGTGAATCAAATCTCAGAAGGTAAAAGGATTTGCAAAAGACCAATCCAAATGTGTTCCTGAAATATTCTGCAAGGCTGAAAGTCCCCATGTCTTCCCATAACCCCCCCCCCCACCTCCCGACTTCCATTTGCTTATTTTCTGAGATTCCTAGCATCAAATCATCCACGCCACAATCCTCTCCTGCTCTCAGCTGAGTAATTCAGCTTTTATTTACCTTGAAGCATTCATTACGATGAAAAGACACTTGCTACAATATTCGGCAGCACCCTTGTTGCTCCATATACTAACTATATTAATTGAAGTGATTTGGAATGGAGAAAGTGTAGGACTAAGACTCTGGCAGGATTTCTAGCAATGAATAACCCTGGCTTGAATATCGTTTCCCCAAATGCTTCTCTATAAGAATAGAGTTTTCTCTCTCAAGAAACAAATCTGCACATTTGATGGGAGGGGGGGGGGGGAAGCAGTGTGGCTCATGATACACCCTTGGTATTATTTCTGGGAATGCTACAGCTTGGCTCACATAGCCCAGTTAAAATATTATAATTTACTTCACTGCACGCACAGGCGATTTGGAGTCAAAACTGCCACTTACTACATGGGTTGAAAAACAATGACTTCCCTGCTACTGGAAACATCAAAGGTACTTTTTGCACCTCTCTCTCTCTCTCTCTCTCTCTCTCTCTCTCCTCTCTCTCTCTCTCTCTCTCTCTCTCTCTCTCTCTCTCTCCCTCTCTCCCTCTCTCCCTCTCTCTCCCTCTCTCTCCCTCTCTCTCTCTCTCTCTCTCTCTCCCCCCCCTCTCTCTCTCTCTCTCTCTCCCTCTCTCCCTCTCTCTCTCTCTCCCTCTCTCCCTCTCTCTCCCTCCCTCCCTCTCTCTCTCTCTCTCTCTCTCTCTCTCTCTCTCTCTCTCTCTCTCTCTCTCTCTCTCTCCTCCCCCCCCCACCTGGGAAGAAAACCCTGACTCATAATCTTTCCATTGGTTACTAGAGTGCTACGGAGGGGTGGGCTGGGCTGAGGGGGAGATCGGATTCTGCTACAGCACTTCTGGAATAAAAAAAACATACCCTCCACCAGCAGAATGGATTGAAAAATTGAAGCATGACTAAAAAGTACATTCCCCACTAGTCAGTGAATTTTGCTCCCGATTTGTCACTGCCACCTTGGAGAGCGGTGAGTATTAATAATGCATGGATGCTAGGAATGTATTAGCAACTAACCTTGTGAAGAAAATCAGCTAGGGACTCAGAAGGGCTGCTTAAAAAAAAAGAAAGAAAAGACAAAGCATAAAAGAGGAGGGGAGGGAGACGGAAACAAATCACAACAAACAAACAAACAAACGCTGAGAGTCAGGACTTTTATTTATCGAAGATAATCGTCAGGTAGGGCGGCAACCATGCATCATCGCAAGCCCAGGATGCGGGGGCCTGCAACAGAGGGATAATTGAGTTCATTGATCAAATTCAGGGAAATCTCTTCTGCTCGCTGAGCAAGAGATTTGAGCCCACCTTCCTCTAATTTCAGAAATTCCTGGAATGGCCATTGATACCTCTGTGTGTAAAATTACCAGTACTTCTGGAAACTTGGTCTCAAGAAATGCATCGGTCCTCATATTGAACCTGAGAGTAAAATGGTAAAACTTCTCCCTTGTTATATTAGCCATTGGTATTCCAATAGCTTATGAGATAGACGTTTAGGATCAAGAATACAAATCTGGATGCAAAATAAATCATCTTTCATTTTGTCTGTATATTTGTTTTTAAAAACTAAAATATATACCGTATTTTTCAGAGTATAAGACGCTCCAGACTATAAGATGCACCTACCTTTTGGGGGGAGAAAAACAAGAAAAAAAATCTGCCTCTTCCTCTGCCTCCCAGTAATTTGCCTCCTTGCAGCAAACAGAAAACAGCCTGTTTCAGTTTCAGCTTCAGCACAGCCTGATTAGCACAAGGGGAAAAAAATCTGCCTATGCCTCCCAGCAATTTGCCTCCTTGCAGCAAACAGCCCATTTTAGCTTCAGCACAGCCTGATTAGCACAAGAAAAAAAAATCTGCCTCCCAGTAATGTGCCCTCCTTGCAAACAGCCTGTTTCAGCTTCAGCACAGCCTGATTAGCACAAGCAGCTAATTGTCGGTTGGATCGGCCTCCCAACGATCAGCTGTTTCAGGCTGCAAGGAATGCCATAGCCAATTGCCGCCTCCCCGCAACCCATTTTTGGTAGGCGGGCTACATTCGGTGTTTAAGACACACCCAAATTTGCAACCTTTTTTGGGGGGTGAAATGTGCATCTTATACTCCAAAAAATTTGGTAGTATAAATTACCCTTTGATAAAACAAACCCAGAATAATGTCTATGCTTCTCATCCAAGAAGCTTCTTCAGTTCTTACTCAGGGAAAGTTCAGTTGCCACTTGAAAAAGCACCCTTTTGGGACAAACCCAGAATAATTTAATCCTGAATCTTGTTTTTCCTTTACTGGATGACAATTATTTTTAAATGTTTATGGCACAATTTACATATGTAGTAATACAGGGATTATGGATATTATTCAGAACTATTTTAGCCAGTTCACTTATGCAAAATGCTCTCCATCATACTGATTCTTCACCAAATAATTTAATAACCACTGATCTGTGTCATTTTGTCACAGTGGGGTTACATAAGTTCTATATCTGGTTGAAGTTGTTGTTATGAAATGAATATGGGCAAAGTCAAGCAATTCTTCATAGAAAATACATAGAAAGTACATCAACAGGAGTTTAACATGATCAGTTATGCTATACAAACTACCTAAGTGTTCCTCAAACTGCTGACTACATAATTCTGGAGTTGAAGTTGACACATGTTAATACCACTTTATAATGCCTTGGTAAGGCCACACTTGGAATACTGCATCCCGTTTTGGTTGCCATGATGCAAAAAAGATGTTGAGACTCTAGAAAGAGTGCAGAGAAGGGCAACAAAGATGGTTAGGGGACTGGAGGCTAAAACATATGAAGAATGGTTGCAGGAACTGGGTATGTCTAGTTTAATGAAAAGAAGGACTAGGGGAGACATGATAGCCATGTTCCAATATCTCAGGGGCTGCCACAAGAGAAGAGGGAATCAAGTTATTCTCCAAAACACCCGAGGACAAGAAGCAATAGGTGGAAACTAATCAAGGAGAGAAGCAACCTAGAACTAAGAAGAAATTTCCTTACAGAATTAATCAGTGGAACAACTTGCCTCCAGAAGTTGTGAATGCTCCAACACTGGAAATTTTTAGGAAGAGATTGGACAACCATTTGTCTGAAGTGGTATAGGGTTTCCTGCCTAAGAAGGGGGTTGGACTAGAAGATCAAAGGTCGCTTCCAACTCTGTCTAGTCTAGTCTAGTCTAGTCTAGTCTAGTCTAGTCTAGTCTAGTCTAGTCTAGTCTAGTCTAGTCTATAGTCTAGTCTAGTCTATCTTAAAGTTGCAAAGTTTGAGAAACACTGGCCTAAACAGTTGTGATGGGAAAGAATTAGCCACGTTACAAGCTGAACAGCCTCATTGTTTCAACAGAGATACAGGTAGTCCTCAACTAACAACCATTTGTTCAGCGACCATTTGAAATAACAATGGCACTGGTTCTCACACTTATGATCATTGCAGCTTCTCCAAGGTTATGCAATCAAAATTTGAGAGCTTGGCAACTGGCATGTATTTGCAATGGTTGCAAATATCCAGGATCACATGATCATCATTTGTCATCTTCCCAGCTGGCTTTTAACAAGCAAAGTCAATGGGGAAAGCTGGAGTCACTTATCAACTGTGTGATTCACTTAACATCCTCACAATCCACTTAACAACTCTAGCAAAAAAAAAGATTGTAAAATTGGGTGCGACTCATTTAAAAACCACCTTGCTTAGCAATGAAAATTTTGATGCCAATTGTGGTTGTAAGTCTAAAACTACCTGAATACTCTCCCAAAAGGAGAGTATCCCAAATTTTGGCAGCATCGATTACTGAACACAGGGTTTATTCACTTCATGTAACGTGTTATTAAGTTAAAGAGTATTCCCCTGTATATCTCTCTACCTTCTTAGAGGAAAGGCAGGATATAAATGCAATAAATATTGTAAGTGTACTGAACTATAACAAACAACCAAACAAGCAAGCAAGTAAATAAATAATAACATGTTAGGTTCACGCGTAAATGAAGAGGCGAATCACAGGAACAGTTCAGCACCTTTATTGTCTATTAGTTAGAACTAATACGGACTGCTGGCAGGCTGCAGGGAAGCCGCTTTTAAGGGCTTCCCTGAAGTCTGCTAGTCACTGACAGCAGTTTATTTCTCCCGCTGCTAGATTAACCAATCAGCGGTAGTTATGCAAATCGATACTCTGTATGTCCATCCGTAACATAACAGTTCCCATTCACTTTTTTATTGGATTGTGACTTTCAGGGTCTATTTATCCTTAGTGTCATGGAAATTCTGTTCTTTTATTTTACTGGTCTTCGACAGCCTTGCCACTGTGGCTTCTGATCTCAGAAAAGATAGATTCTGTCTGACAGTTGGGCTTTTAGGGCTGTGTAATGGCTGTGGGCTGGTTCCAAAAAGAGATGATGAAGTCACACACAATGGGAAGCTTCCCTCTATATTTTCAACTCTGCCTGGCAATAGGCAGGTATTGAGAAAGGTCAGTCGACTGCTCTGAGAAAGTCAGTCTTCACAGCAATATGCCTGAAGATCATAACGAACTCATATTATTCTGGAATGAAGGGTATGATACAGGTGGGTAAGTGTGCCAGATGAGCTGTAATCCTAAATGCGAGTACTAAGAGTTAAGTCTGATTGAGCTGTCTTGGATTTACTCCCATGGAGCCATGCCTGGCCACTTAGTCTGGAGCTTAGTCTGTCCCCATTCACGCAATCTAGGAAGAATGCTTCAAAGTCAGCTGAATGATGGTAACATTATTTGGAGTGGTGTTGTGAAGCCTGTAACTATTATTTTAACTATAATTAGCCAAGACAAATATTACAGCTTATACCTCCACCCTAATGATTCATTCTCGCAAATAATCTATATTTGTACTGTAAATGCCTGATCTCAAGTGTGAAAAAAAAGGGGGAAAGAAAAAAATCAAGCAGACCAAAGCAAATACGCTTTTCTTCCTCTTTTCTTCCATGTGGAATAAGTATGAAATCATGGCCATGCTTATGAAGGTGATTCTACTGAGGAACTACAATAGAATTAAGCATATTTCCACTAACTAGGAGTATAGCAGCTCACATGGTTAGGATGCTGGATTGGAAGTTGGCAAGCCCATGTTCAAGCCCGGAGTGCTGCCATGGGGCTGGGTGAGCTCCCGTCCTTCACTCCAGCTCCTGCCGGAGACATGAAAAGAGCTTCCAACTGGGATACCCCCCCACCACCACAACAGTGATGTCACCAGCTAATCCTTTCAACCTGGAAGCGCCTCAGTGCTTCCGACATGAGCGCAATGCGATTTCCACTACTCTTGTTCTGGATTATGAGGTAAAATTAGCATGTACTTACATATGTGTTTAACTTTTGTCAATGGGCAGATCAATGATAAGTAGAACAGAAAGAACTGATCAGGTATCAGAGCTGTGGTCTGTTTTGTTCTGAATTATTTGTAGGAAGTAATTAAAAAAAGCAAATCCATGGTTTGATATTAAAATGATACTGGAAAAACATGATTTACAACTAATCTTCTGGGGTCAATCTCTGTTATCAGAGATGCTAGCCTAAACACACCTTTTATGAACTCAAGTTGATATTCCACCTGTGCCTAGCCTTAATAAGCATAGCTTGCCCACTGTTATTCCTTTTCTTCTGAGTTTAAAATTTAATTAAACCAAAACATGATGGTCCAAAGTGTGATGTGGATAACCTGGTAGAGATTACCAAGCATCTCCGAGGCACCATTTGACCTATGAAATAATCTCCCTTCTGCATAAAACAGGTTTCATGACTGTCTGATCTCTTTTGGAGGAATACATTCCTAAAATGATGCTACCACAGGCATAAGCCTTTCACTTTTCCATTCACCTTAGATAAAGGTGAAGAAACTAAATCTTAGTCCTAACAAGGCTGAGATCCTACGGGTCTGAAAATCTAATGATTTTGATAGAAAAATACTGTATATCTGAGGCCCATGCAAATGACATCCAGGACCTCTTCTTGCCAGCTTCATTTAATCTCCTAGCTACAGCTGTATCTGGGGGAAATTAATTTTGTCTCAGTGATACCAGTGCAGTAGCTGTATCCATCATTATTTGCTACGAGAGTGAGTCAAAACATAATGTCATTTTCTTTAGGACAGGTATAATTACCAACACAGGAACATGTAGCATACAGTACATCAAAATGAAGCTGGTCCTCTGTGGATCACATCCCTACTTCTCAACATAGTCACCGTTTCTCTCAATAGCAATGTTCCACCTTCGAATGAGAGCATGTATCCCTGCCTCGTAAAATTCTGTTGACTGTTCTTTGAGCCATTTCTTCACTGCAGTTTTCACTTCCTCGTCACTGGAATAATAATCCTCCATAGTCACCAGATTTAGCGCCTTCAGACTATCATCTCTTCAGCCCCATGAAAGAGGGTTTGAGAGGCAAACATTATTCCAGTGATGAGGAAGTGAAAACTGCAGTGAAGAAGTGGCTCAAAGAACAGTCAACAAAATTTTACGAGGCAGGGATACATGCTCTCATTCGAAGGTGGAACATTGCTATTGAGAGAAACGGTGACAATGTTGAGAAGTAGGGATATGATCCACAGAGGACCAGCTTCATTTTGATGTATGCTACATATTCCTGTGTTGGTAATTATACCTGTCCTAAAGGAAATGGCATTACTTTTTGACTCACCCTCGTAAAATATACTCAGTTTGGAGCTGCCTTTAAAGACAAGCTTGTGGATCAAGCTTATAAAAGACAAATCAGACATATATGAAATTTTAGGATCAACCAATATGAGATTTTAGGATCAACCACCGAAGCTCTGCTTTCTAAGCAATCAGTAAATAATGTTAGCTGGTTTGGGCTAGTGGTTAAGGTGCTGGCATAGAAATCAGGAGACAGTGCATGAAAGCCAGTTGGGTGAGTTTGGGCCAGTCTTTCTCTCAGCCCAACTCACCTCACAGGGTTGTTGTTGTGAGGAAAACAGGAGGAGGAAGTAGTATTAGATATGTTCAATGCCTTGAGTTGTTTATAAAAATATTAAAGGGAGGATATTAAACAAACAAATGCATATGTCAACAGGCAACAGCATTGGGTCAATATTTGTTTCATAGATCCTTCCAACTTTCAGAAAAAAATACCTTGAAACGTTTAAACTTCAATTCATTTTATGATAAATGTTGTGATGGGTAAATTGCTACTGCTCTTAAGGAGGCTAAAATGATTTAACTGACAACTTTGTATAATATTCTTTTTATATTATTGGCTACTTGTTCTTAGAACAGTGAATGTGTTTGCATTCAAAGTATTGTTTACTTTATTTGTTTTTTGGGATTTAAGTTACTGCCTCAATCTAATAAGAACTGTAGGCAATGTACAATATTCAAATTAGACAAACAACAGCAATAATGCAGTTAATACCCATAATACAAAATCTTAATCTTATCCAGTCATCCATGACTGTACTAATCAATTCTCAAAAGCCAGCCAGAAATGTCAATTACCCACATCTTGGAGATCGTGTTCCAGAGAAGGGACACACTACCCCCCCCACAAAAAAACCCCACCAAGTGTAACGGCCTCTCCTGTTGGAAGGGCCTTTCAGAAGGAGTTCCCTCACTGCCTGGATTAGGTAGGCAAAATCTATCAAGGAATGTCAGTTGTTTAGATACCAAACCCTGAGCAATAAAACTTTTTATGGATGATAGCAAGCACTTGAATTGCACATGCCAATACACCGGTCCTAATAGAAGAGAATGTGTAGTGGAGGGTTGAACTGTGGGGGTCCTTGGTGCTCTCTTAAGTTGGTTGTTTTCTTGCAAATGTCCCAAAGGTGCTTTTTTTTTTCAAATAGGCAACTGGACTTTCTGGTTTTTCTTTGAAGACGTTTTGCTTCTCATCCAAGAAGCTTCTTCAGCTCTGAATATTTATTTATTTATTTATTTATTTATTTATTTATTTATTTATCTATCTATCTATCTATCTATCTATCTATCTATCTATCTATCTATCTATCTATCTATCTATCTATCTATCTATCTATCTATCTATCATCTATCTATCATCTATCTATCTATCTATCATCTATTGCTCTTATACTCCCTGGGGACTCAGGGCAGTGTACAACATTTGAAGAACAGCTAAACAATATAATTTAATAATAATTAAAATACATTTTTAAAAAACATCCAAAAACATACATACGTGGTGGAGACCCAGATGCAAATCATCTCAAAATCCCACCTGCAGGAAGAGCCATGTCTTCACGGCTTTCCGGAAGGCCAACAAGGTGGGGACAATTCGTATCTCTGGGGGGAGTTGGTTCCAGAGAGCAGGGGCCCCTACAGAGAAGGGCCTCCCCCTAGGCCCCGCCAGCCTACATTGTTTGGTTGACGGGAACTGGAGAAGGCCCACTCTGTGGGACCTAACCAGTCAAAGGGAAGTATGAGGTAGGATGCGGTCCCGGAGGTAACCTGGTCCTAAGCCATCTAGGGCTTTAAATATGCTTTCTTGCAGATGTTTAATTACCCAACTAGATAATATCATTAGTGCTAGAAGGGAGTGGGATTTGTTCTTTAACAGAATAAAAGAGATGGAAGGGATCTTGGAGGTCTTCTAGTCCAACCCCCTACTCAAGCAGGAAACCCTGCCTCCTTAGTTCTAGATTGGTTCTCTCCTTAATTAATTTCCCTCCATTGATTCTGCTTTGTGTGTGTGTGTGTGTGTGTGTGTGTGTGTGTGTGTGTGTGTGTGTGTGTGTGTGTGTATGTATGTATGTATGTATGTATGTATGTATGTATGTATGTATGTATGTCAGGGGTGAGTTCCAAGTTACCTCACTGCCGGTTCACTCCCTCCCTCCCTCGCCACGTGGGCGTGCCTCGTGGGTGCACGCATGCCAGTAACGAAAAATCTTGGGGAAAAAACTAAACAGAAAAAAAGATGGTGACCGCATGCACAGTGCCAGAACTGGGCTTCTGCGCATGCTCAGAAGGAAAAAAAATTAAAAAAATTTAAAAAAATTTAAAAAAGATGGCCCACGGATCGGCACCAACCGATCCAGTTCGGTGACATCATCATGACATCACCAGTGGGTCACTACTGGTTCAGGTGAACCGGTCTGAACCGGGAGGAACCATCCCTGATATATGTAAATATGTGTATATCTATATATCTCCATGTAATGGAAATTATAGTAATCTGTGTGAGATGACAAGAGGATGAGTGAATCTTAGTTCCAAGTAAAGCTGTAACTGCTGCACTGTCAGGTACAAATAACCAGGAGCATCACTGAGTTCCAAGTGCAGAAGAGTTTATTATTACTACCTATATACAAGAATGTAATCAAGGAATGGTCAAAGCTAAATCGGTGCTCAATAAGGATAAACAGAATTCATGGGGGGTGGGGAGCTAGACTTACTGTAGGTCTCTTGTGGCAATGCAATCACTCCAGACTGATGACACATTTAAACCTGCCTTCCAACTCAGCTTGCTCTTCTCTTACATGCACCAATCAGAGCTGGGCAAAGTCTGTCTAAGCCATGACTTCCACCTGCTTTTCAGTAGGAGCCATTATACCAGAAAGATCCCCAGATAGAGAACCTGGTCTATCCTATTCTGCAAAACAATGTAGAAAGGCTTTTGCCACAAAACCTTTAATAAATGCAAGGATTGCCTTTGAAATGACACTTGGCATTGTATCTAAGTTGGGATTCAGTACACCAAAGAACCGCTGCCAACATTTCAGCCAAAGTTTCCATTTTAAAAAATGTGTTATCATGCAAAAGGGAGGTTCCAAGGTGTTTTGACAAGATAAACTAATCCTTCTTAAGTTCCTGTATATTCATTTTTTTTTATCCCCAGGTTTCGTTTTTAGAAAAATTTGCAGTGGGGAAAAATGAAATGTTTTCAGAAGATCTCCAACTGCATAAGGCAAATTGCAGTGTCCTAAGATAGGTCAAAAGCCAAGTTTATTACATTACTCCTCTGTATGTGTAATTCTTTCAAAAGTCGCTGTTCTTCATTATTTCCCAATTTTTAATTGAATTATCTCCTCACTTTCAATTAAAATGTATTAATTCATTCAAGCCAATTGTAAAAAGTATAATTTATATATTTTTTGCATTAAAAATGAAAAGTGGAATGTAATTATTTAAAATAAAACATTTCCAAAGGTACATCAGTGAATTGCTTTAATTGCTACTGTTGTATGTATTGTATTGATTAATGTTCTCCAAGTTTTTAATGAAATAGATTGTCCTTTAACATCCTCCTGGTTGGTTTCATCCAATAATGGTTATGTGTTATTCCCCATTGTTACAATGAACATTGGGCAAAAAAAATCCTGTCCTGTTATTTGAAATATTGTTTTTCTTATGGCACTTTTGATTTTTTTGATTTTACCATTTTGTTTTTTATTGTAATGATGTTAAATTTATATGCTACCCAATTCTCAGTGACTCTGACTTTAGTTTCTCATATTAGATGTTGTTCTGAAGTCTATTGGGCTGTCTCTGCTATCTAATTTGAGAATATATCAGGAAGGGACTTTGTTCCTGTCTTCTCTTTGAATATAACAGAAATATGGAGTCTTAAGGAGGCCTGTAGGCTAATGGAGAGACGAATTAGAAACAGAAAACCCATACACATCACTCAGCCACAAGGGAGCTACAGGAAGCCCCCACCCAATCCTGCCAAATGCGCCCCAACCCATGAGAAATTCACATTTTTCTCCTTCAAGAAATTGAAAGGAATTCCTTTTCACCAAACTGAAAAATGTGGCTACATTTTCAGCATGGCACTCAGGGGTGGTATTCATACCTTCCCTACCGGTTCGCAAATGTGTGCTCGCACGCGCCGACTCCGTGCATGCGCAAGGCCTTTCGCGCATGCGTAGAACCTCAAAAATGTCAAAAAATGGGATGTCATGACGTCCGCACAGATGGGCAGGGCATCCCGCAGTCGCCCAAACCAGATAGAACCGTCTGAATACCACCACTGATGGCATTATTATTTATCGTATGGCACATTCACACCACATTTTGATAAAAACACAAGAGATAAAAAATACAAAATATGAAATATAAAATATTATACACATATGTCTAGATTTCATATATAGTTTTTTGTTTCATTTGTCACAGTCAGGAAATCAGCAAAGTCTCTGCTACAGGCTCTGTTTTGGCACTCTGACACCATATGTTGGATTGTTTGTTTTTCAGCCTCACAGTCACAATTTGGTGATGGTATTTTGCCCTAATTGTAGAGGGCTTCTGTACATTGCCATGGCCAGTGCAAAATTTGGTTCATTGTTGTCCATATCGCATCAGGTTGGACCAATCCCGGTTGTTTTTTCTAAGATGCAAGGCAAACTTCAACATTATGGTGGGCAATTTTCTATTCAATCTTGTTTCCACATATTGTGAATGTTAAAACCGTCTTCTCTAGCAGTAGAAATAGATGGATGTCTGGATCTCAACCCGTTTCATTTGACAAAATGCATGGAGAGGATTTCCACTAGCATGCTGCATGTTTGTTCCCATGGTCTTTATCCATGCAGAACCTTAAGATGAAAAGGCATCAATTCAGAGACTGCCAATATAGAAAAGTAAAATGCAAGGCAAACCTCTCTAGTGGGGGAGAAAAAAAAAACCCGAGTTCTCCTGAAAGAGAATGGAAGCCTGCAATGCCTTCTTGGACTCTCGTCTTTCAAAATATTGTTACAGGCCATTTTAAGACACCAGCAGTTTATTTTTGGAGACATGGAACTTTGAGACTGCAAGAGTGGTTTAACAAAACCACGGACCACCCTTTGAACTCAAGAGACCCCCTAGGACTGTGTAACAGCCAGACTGACCAAAGCCCGTTCTGTTTGGATAACGGTGGGAATGGAGCCGTTTGTCTTGGGAAACCTTGTAATAAATTGTGGCTTAGCCAAATTTAATTATTTTCACAAGATCAAAATTCACATGCGCAGACTTCATAGGTGAGAGTGCAATTTTATATATGCTTACTTAGAAGTAAAGCCCATTATCTGAGACTTACTCCCTGATACTATTTTTAGAGGATTGCAGTCCTATAGATACTTCCCTAGATTGAAAGAGCATTGAATGCTATTACATTTATCCTTGAGTAAATGCACACAGGAATACAGCACGTTTTAAAAAAAATTAAATCCATTAAGGTGGCCTGGAGAAATAGTATTAGTTTAACTTGAACTTTCACTCTGGCTTTATTTTCTTAATAAATATGCACGACGCACTCAATTTCCATCATATTATCCCTCCACAACCCAGAACTAAACACTTTCCTTAGAGATTAACTTATTTAGTGACAATCAAGTTAAATCAACTTTTCATACTCTACAACATTTCTCCTGCTAGAAATGGCTTTATGGAAGACAGCTTATTTTGTTTTGAGAGGCCTTTAAATAGCTTTCCTGAGAGGCAATAGCCTTAATCTCTTATAATTCCAAAAGGGGGGGGGGAATGACAGATTAAGAAAATGCCTGACTGGCATTATGAGATGGAGAGGAGGACCAGACTAGTCTGTGAAAGGTTTTAACATTGTCCTTATTGACAAATGAAGTGGCAATTTGTGGTGGACTGCAATGTTTGCAAACATCACTGAATCTATGGAAAATGCTTTTTTACAATTTTTCTCTCTTGGACTATTGTGTTTACCAATGAAATGTAATGCTACTGTTGTCTTGATAACAACCTAGCATTTTCCTGAATCTCTTTTACTGAGCAGTAATCTGAAAATAAATTATCTTCCCTTATTTCTAAAATTCTAGAGAGAGAAAATACATTTACAAGGTTATCCTAAATCACAACCATGTTGCATGAAGCAGGAAAGGGACTTTGTTGTTGTTGTTGTTGTTGTTGTTGTTGTTGCTGTTGCTGTTGTTGTTGCTGTTGTTGTTGTTATTCTTGGATTTAAGATCTTATAATTGTAAACTCTGCACAATTCACTTGATTGTAAGTATGTTGGTTCATCATTTAACTTTCTTTCAATTAATATCCGGTTCAGATTATAGACCAGTTTAGTGTAGTGTTTAATGCACTGGCTTAGAAACTAGGAGACTGTGAGTTCTAGTCTCTCCTTAAGCATGAAAAAATGTCTGATTGACCTTGGGCCAGTCACCAATGTTCCCTGTAATATCAGAAAACGGCACGTGCCAGTTAGAAACTGCCACGCGGCATTCTCTTTTCATCTGTGCAGCCGCACAGGCGCACAGCCTCTGCCATTAGAAAATGCCACGTGGCTTTCTCTCGTTACGTGCATGGTTGCACGGCCGCACACCTTAGAGGGAACAGAGCCAGTCACTCTCTCTCTCAGCCCAACTCATCTCACAGAGTTGTTGTTGGTAAAAGAGAAGGAGGAGGGAGCATTAGATATGTTCACTGCCTTGAGTTATTTATAAAAATAATAAAAGTTGCATAAAAATCTAATACACTAATAAATAAAATATTGGTAGAACAATTCTGACAACACGACTCAAAAAGTAAGAAGCTACTTTAAGACAGGAAGTCAGGTGTTTTGTTTTTCCCCTCAGAAATATAGAGATACAGGCAGGTAATATACAATCCATTCCAATATTCCTGGTTCATTTAGAAATAGATGTGAGACTCCTGGACTTGTAAAATTCCATCTCAAAAGACAGTTGATTTTGTTTTGAGGGGCCTTCTTCAAATAGCTTTCCTGAGAGGCAATAGGACTTCCTTATGGCAGCGAAGACTCTGAAATATAAAGCTGTTGGCTGTGTGAAAGTCAATGTCTTTATTAGACATGCAAGAACCCTTTTCCATCACAAGAATGATCACTACATGTGTGAATAATATGCAGAGGCCAACTTCATCTGAATTTTGAATTCAGATCTGGGTGCCATACTTTGAAAATAATTTAGATAAACTGAAAAAATTCAAAAAAGTGCAGTAAGGATGATTAAGGTGCTAGAAACTATAGGGACCTGGATATAATATTCTCCAAAACATCTCAAGATAAGACAAGAAGCAATGGATGGAAACTTATCAAAAAAAGATCCAACCTAGAATTAAGGAGAACTTTCCTGATGGTGAGAACAATTATTCAATAGAATGGATGCCTTCAGAAGTTGTGGGTGCTCCAAAACAGGTTTTTAAGAAGATATTGGACAGCTATTTGTCCTGAATGGTATAGGGTGTCCTGCTTGGAAAGGGGATTGGACTCTGCTATTCTGTATTCCGAAATGATAGCTGTGTTCATATATTTGCAAATGTGCCAAACAGAAGAAGATTAAAATCTCTTTCCATTCACAATAGAGTGCAGGACACAGAATAATCTATTTAAGTTACAAGTAGGCTAATTTCTCTTGAATATTAACAATAAAGTTCTAGCAGGAAGAGTAGACTAGAAAAGCATCTTTCTTGATCACTTTTCATTTGTATTGCTGCAGTAAGCAAAGGATGGGTTTGGACAGCAAGATTACCTCTAGGATTCTAGATTTTTCTTTTTATATAAAAAAAATCTCTTTATTGGCAAAGTTGAGTCATATTGAGACTTTTTAATGTGGTGATGGTTTTTAGCTTCTAAACATCTGAAAAAGGTTATTGGCAGATGGTAGCATAGAATAAAAATTTTATTGTCACATTAAAGGTACACTAATCAGCATACATCACAATGAAATTTCGTTGCATTCAGCTCTCAAAAGATAACCATTATGCATATACCCACACACACACACATACATACATGATACAGAGAAACGTCACAGGCTATCAATAGCAAAAGCAATAGCACTTAGACTTATATACTGTTTCACAGTGCTTTACAGCCCTCTCTAAGCGGTTTACAGAGTCAGCATATTGCCGCCAACAATTTTGGGTCCTCATTTTACCCACCTCAGAAGAATGGAAATATGAGTCGACCTTGAGCCTGGTGAGATTTGAACTGCCAAATTACAGGCAGCTGGCAGTCAGTAGAAGTAGCTTGCAGTACAGCACTCTAACCACTGCGCCACCATGGCTCATACATTCTAGTTTGAATGTATACATATACATGGTGGTGTGAGGGAAAGAATCCTGCGAGTTTACAAGATGGATGGCATAAAGAACAAAGCTGTTATAGAATCCAATAGTCTAACATAGATACTTTGAAACCCCCTCCCAGAGGGAAGCAACAGAAACTGACCGTGAAGTGGGTGTGTGGGGTCTTTAACAATGCTTTGAGCTCTAAGCGCATAGCGCTTATAAGCAGTATCCTGAATAACTGGAAGTCAGCTTCCTATAATCTTCTCAGCTGTCCTTAACCACTCTCTGTATGGACCTTCTATCTGAGGCACTGCTGCCACCAAACCAAAGAGTGATGCAATTTGTTAAAATGCTCTCAATCGTGCTTCTGTAAAAAGTGGACAAAAGGAGAAAGAATGTGCTCTCTTCATCCAATGCAGGAAATGCAAATACTGGTTTGCACTTTGCACACTTCACTAAATATAATGTATGAAGAGATCAAGTCAGATTGCTAGTTATCTGCACCCCCAGATACTTAATACTATTGATCATCTCCACAGCCGCAGCCTTGACACAAAGTGAAGTATGACTATGCTGGCTCTTTCTAAAATCAACAACAATCTCCTTTGCTTTTTTTAACATTCAAAACCAAGTTATTTTTATTGTACCAGTAAAACTTTATATGAGAGAAACCAATTATGACTGTTGGCCATGTTAACTTTTGAAAGACGATAAGTATAAGTCTGAATTTCCATTGGGATTTCTATCTTGTCTGGATTTTATTTCAACTTCTTTCCTATTCTCAAACTTGGGCAAGGTTCAAGCATTCCAATTGCATTCTTGGAGGTGGAGACAATGAGGTGGAAGAGTTAGGAGTTACCCAAATTCTGATAGCAGATAAACTCCTCTAACAGTTTCCTGTACCTACTGAACACATAAGAAACAAGAAATGGTTGTCCCAGTACTTGCAAAAGTTGGCAAGAAGATAATGGACAACAGATTAAAAAACTGAGCTGTTTATTTCCTGCTTTGCATTTGTCTTTTTGAAGAAGCTACACCATGGAAGGCAGAATAGAAATATATGTCAACTGCTTTGAATGGCTTCATGTCTACTGGACCAGATTGCATTCTCAGTTGTGAAAGGAACTGACAGGTACCATCTCAGAGCCATGGATTGAAATTTTGAAGACAACCTGGAGCACAGGAGAGGAGCAGAAGACTAGTAAGAGGTGGTCTCTGTTCATATGGAGGGAGAAAAGAAGTTTAACTAATCCAACATCATATCTCAAATTATCTTGGTGAGCCCAGGGAAAGACACAATTAGGTAGCAAAATGGACAGTTCATTTAACAATATTCTACAGGTCCAGGTTGCCCAAAGACTTGTTCACACTCAAAATTGTCAAGCTCTGCTTAAGAAGCTTGGAATTCCTACTTTAGACATATTCCATTTGGGAGATTTCAAAAGTCCTCTTGATTTCCAAGAATCTTCATGTAAAAACCACAAATATTTAAGGTGAGTCTCCATTGTTTTCTTACATTTGCTGGATGAACTCTTCAACAAAAGCTACAGGCTTTGCTCCCTACATATAATTAGGCAAAATCACAAGCAGTGCTGTGATTATCTATTGAGATGATTGTGCTGTACCGTTTATTTTATTCTGTATATTTTTAAAAAATTGTTTTGCTCGTTTTGAAAGCAAATATGTCATATCACTAGAGAGAGAGAGAGAGAGAGAGAGAGAGAGAGAGAGAGAGAGAGAGAGAGAGAGAGAGAGAGAGAGAGAGAGAGAAGTAAGATTCAGGTTTGTGCTGTCTATTGAATTGATTATTTCTGAAACCCTCTTGAGTTTTCTGTTGCCGTTGGATAACGCTACATTTTATTAAAGATTTGTGAAGTGCTCCCTGCGATGTTTTCTCCTCCCTTCTTTCTCCAGACAGTAAGTTTTACAAATTCCTCCTGGCTTTGTATAGGTGATAACAGAAAACAAGTATAATGAGATAAAATAAAACCTTTTCCTTCAGGTTTTTTAATTGAGGAACAAATTATTTCATAGTTTCTCATTAATTATTCCCATATATAGATTCTAATGACAAGGTGTCAACTTTCACACTTTAAACAGGTTAATTAATCAGGTAGTAATGAAGTTGGGTGATACCTGAGTGTTGGTATGCTGAACAGTCACATCTCCTAATAATGCATTTAACTGTCTGTAAACCCACAAGAAGATGAGATGAAACTCTTCAGATCTGCATAAATCCATTTTAACTACTGGGTTTTTGTTCTCATATATATATATATATATATATATTAATGGGCGATGTGTTCTTTCTAAGATCTTTCTTTGACAAATAACTTTTATTGGCTAAACTCATATTTAATTTCCTTATAAAGGCTAACAGAATGGCCCTATTTTTCTGCTTTATTTGTGTATATAATGAGACCAACTCATGTGCTCTTAAGCTTATTTGTTTCCTGGGCACTTAAGAATGCAATTCACCTCATCAACTCAAAGCCATGAAAAGTGTTATTTCTTGGTTGGCTCCCACGGTTGACTGCAATTGAGGTCTCATTGAAGGATGCTGTGAAGTGCCAAAGTGAAGGTGTTAACAGCTGAGTCAGTCACTGGCCAATCTGTCAGCAAGTTGTTTGCTAGTCCTCCCTGTCCTCATCACCATCTTGTCCTTTCAAAATCAGCTTGCAGCTAAATATTATTTTTATGAAGTGTCATCAGGTTGATGTCACCTTTTAGTGACCACATAGATATTTCCTCTGGATGATCTGTCCTCAACCGGGCCTTTTTAAGTCTCTCAATGGTGCATTCATTGTGGTTGTAACTGAGTTCAACCACACTGCTGCTGCTCATTTGCTTCTGCCCTTGCCTTCAGTTTTCCCCAGGATTATACAGTAGACATCTCAATAGAGATGGATCTTCACAGATCCACAAAAAATTATCTTTTGAGCCTGCACATGTTCGCCTCAAGTGGGAACTCTGGGTAAATTCAGTAAATTTGTTTCCTTGGCTATCCATGGTATTTTGAAGAATCTTCTTCAACGCTGAAGTTCAAAAGTGTCAATATTCTCTCTATTCTGTTTCTTCACCATTCAACATTCCATACACATTACATCACAGGAAAATAAACCATTGTCTCCCCACTTCTATTATTTGTAGGTACAGACATGTCATAGCATCTGAATATTTTTTCTAAGACGTTCTCCTGTCAAGTGCTAGTCTGGGGCATATTTCTTGGCTGCTGGTACTCTTCATCTTAAAAAGGAGAACCTATTACCACTTCAATGTCTTTACTCTCAGTGCTATTATTATTGCTATTCAGGGGTGGGTTTCACTTACCTTCGCCACCGCTTCACGTCGTGACGTTTTAACTTCCGCGCATGCTCAGAAGGTGGATTCAGCCCGAAACACAGCAGAAGAGCTCACCAGCTGTGCTTCGGGCAAAGAAATAAAGATCAGTATTAACCCGGGGGCGGGCAGGAGGGCTTTTTTCAAAGCACAGAACTCTGTGAAGCCATCCAAACACAGAAAAATCAGCCAAAAATTCAGAAAAAAAAGATGGCGGCGAGCACGGACTGGCACAAACAGAACCGGATCCGTGATGCCAAAATTACATCACCAGCGGGTCACTAACGGTTCGGGCGATCTGGTCCGAACCGGGAGGAAACCACCACTGTTGCTATTGCTATAGCAATTATTATTGCTAAATGCCAAATTTACCTCCATGCTGGAATAAAGTCTTAAGGACTGAGTGGCCTGAAATGATTAAATCTGTGGAGTGCTAAGAAAGCTCAATAATATGTCTGTTATTCATTGTAGCTTAGCAATACCATGGCCAGGTGTGATCATCATTTGTGCCTTATTGTTCGGTATGGTCCAAAATTCTCATTCACAATGAAGTCTGAAAGCCTAGGATGGTTGCCAGAAAGCCTTGGGTGCTTGTTGCCTGCTGCTTCCACATAAACAAAGAGGACACAAAATTCTCCTCACTAGGCAAGTGATATGTCAATGTGCCACATATTGTAACGCGTGCTCTTTCAAAGCATTTGCTTTAGAAGATGCGGTTCATGTGTATAATTAGAAGAAAGATGGGGGATTGTATGCTTGTGTATATATGTGTGTGTGTGTGCTAGAATTGGAAACATGTACCTGGATATCATTAGGTCAACCGCATTCCATTTATCCCCATTTGCCAAACAAATTACATAAATGGGGTTTGCATTGTTAGCTATACTTCATTGTGAGATTGGGATAATTAGGTTTCAGCTACAGGGATGTTTTAAAATGCATTGAATTTAGAGGAAAAAAATGCTAAGGAAGCCATTGCAATTAACAAATAAAAGACAGAAGTTTCCTATGCCTTACTGGGCAATTTAGGGGCAAATTCAGTCGATGGCATTAGAAGTACAAAAGGTAACTAAAAAAGCCATTAAATGAAATGTTCCAAGTCCAAGCAATTGCCTTCTTAACAGAAAGCAAAATGCAAGCGGAGATTATGAACAACCCTGCTGTGTTTAATTTAGGTGCATGCAAGCCTTTTCCTCAGAGTTATTTTGTCTGATGATAATCATGTATATCCTCCGTGGTCAGAGCTGGGAAGAGAAGTTGCTCATGCTTTGATGCCACCTTGCTGCTGTCAGCCGTGGTTCGGATCATGAACCCTTGGCTCATTTATCTTCTGACAGGTGGGTTTCTCCCCTAGTTAATTGGTTGCAATTAGTTGGGCTGAATTCTTGATGATCGTATGGATGAATGCTTGCAATTTCAACCTATCCTATAGCAATTCTAAGGACACTGTAGAGAATCCTCTTTGCTTCCGTAAAGATATCTATCTTAACTGTGGCCTTGCTGTTTGCACCCCTCAACTTTCATAAATGTGTAAACTTTCATTGGCCAATACTAGACAGGGCTGCTGGCATTGGAAATTTAGGAACATCTGGAGAGTTACAAAAACTTGTCTTTGTTTATACCAATGTACATACTTAACAGCAACAACAACAGCGTAATTTTAAAGACTGTAAAAGTCAACATTTGCCAGTAGTTCAGAGCCCAATTCAATTTTTGTCACTGAGCCAGCTTTCACTCAAGTAGACTCAGGAGCTACCTGGTTCAAACTGAATTAATTTAAAGGGAAGTTTTATGTTTCAAGAAAATAAAAATAGCAACCAAAATAAGATGAAATTGACAGGACCATTAGATATTTCTAAAATATAAACATTATGCAGCTCGGCTAGTTTCAGTTCTGATTTCTTCTTTGCCCTTTCATTATTGTAGAAAGTGCCTTTTATGTTTGTTGGGTTGAGATAGTCGGAGATGACAGGTATAATTAAGCCTACATTAACATCCAAGGTATTACATTTTAGGGAGATGGGTTGAAGTTTATTTACACAAATTGGGATAGATTTTGTTAAGTGCACTCCAATTAACAATATTGATGAAACATCAGGGGTAGAAATTCTAGCCTTCTCTCTCTGTCTCTGTCTCTGTCTCTGTCTCTGTCTCTGTCTCTGTCTCTGTCTCTGTCTCTGTCTCTCTCTCTCTCTCTCTCTCTCTCTCTCTCTCTCCTCTCTGGCGCCCCCCTCTCTTTCTCTCCCTCTCTTGCTCTCCCTCTTTCCCTCCCTCCCTCTCTCTGTCCTTCTGTTGCTCCCTCCCTTCTTCCTCCCTCTCTCTCCCACTCTCTGTCTCTCCCCCCTCTCTCTTCCTCCCTCCTTTCCTCTCTCTCTCTCTCTCTGTCTCTCCCTCTGTCTCTCTCTTCCTCCCTTCCTCTCCCCCGTCTATCCTTCTCCCTCCCTCCCCCCTCTCTTTCTCCCCTCTCCCCACTCCGGCTCCCCCCTCTCTTTTTCTCTCCCTCTCTCGCTCTCCCTCTTTTCCTCCCTCCCTCCCTCTCTCTCTCTCTCCTTCTGTCGCTCCCTCCCTTCCTCCTCCCTCTCTCTCCCACTCTCTGTCTCTCCCTCCCTCCCTCCCTCCCTCCTTTCTCTCTCTCTCTCTGTGCCCCTCCATCTGTCTCTCTCTCTCCCTCCCTTCCTCTCCCCCTCTCTCCTTCTCCCTCCCTCCCTCCCTCTCTCTCTCTCCCTCTCTCTCTCTCTTTCCCCCTCTCTCTCCTCTCCGGCGCCCCCTCTCTCTTTTTCTCTCCCTCTCTTGCTCTCCCTCTTTCCCTCCCTCCCTCTCTCTGTCCTTCTGTTGCTCCCTCCCTTCCTCCTCCCTCTCTCTCCCACTCTCTGTCTCTCCCTCCGTCCCTCCCTCCCTCCTTTCTCTCTCTCTCTCTGTGCCTCTCCATCTGTCTCTCTCTCTCCCTCCCTTCCTCTCCCCCTCTCTCCTTCTCCCTCCCTCCCTCCCTCTCTCTCTCTCCCTCTCTCTCTCTTTCCCCCTCTCTCTCCTCTCCGGCGCCCCCTCTCTCTTTTTCTCTCCCTCTCTTGCTCTCCCTCTTTCCCTCCCTCCCTCTCTCTGTCCTTCTGTTGCTCCCTCCCTTCTTCCTCCCTCTCTCTCCCACTCTCTGTCTCTCCCCCTCTCTCTTCCTCCCTCCTTTCCTCTCTCTCTCTCTGTGTCTCTCCCTCTGTCTCTCTCTTCCTCCCTTCCTCTCCCCCCTCTCTCCTTCTCCCTCCCTCCCCCCTCTCTCCCCTCTCCCCACTCCGGCTCCCCCCTCTTTTTTTCTCTCCCTCTCTCACTCTCCCTCTTTTCCTCCCTCCCTCCCTCCCTCTCTCCTTCTGTCGCTCCCTCCCTTCCTCCTCCCTCTCTCTCCCACTCTCTGTCTCTCCCTCCCTCCCTCCCTCCTTTCCTCTCTCTCTCTCTGTGCCTCTCCATCTGTCTCTCTCTCTCCCTCCCTTCCTCTCCCCCTCTCTCCTTCTCCCTCCCTCCCTCCCTCTCTCTTTCTCCCTCTCTCTCTTTCCTCCCCCTCTCTCTCCTCTCCGGCGCCCCCTCTCTCTTTTTCTCTCCCTCTCTCGCTCTCCCTCTTTCCCTCCCTCCCTCCCTCCCTCCCTCTCTCTCTCTCTCTCTCTCCTTCTGTTGCTCCCTCCCTTCCTCCTCCCTCTCTCTCCCATTCTCTGTCTCTCCCCCCTCTCCCTCCCTCCCTCCCTCCTTTCCTGTCTCTCTCTCTGTGTCTCTCCTTCTCTCCCTCCCTCTCCCTCCCTCCCTCCCCCCTCTCCCCACTCCGGCTCCCCCTCGCTCTTTTTCTCTCCCCCTCTCTCTCCCCCTCTTTCCCTCCCTCTCCCTCTCTCCCAATCATTGTCACTCCCTCCCTTCCTCCTCCCTCTCTCTCCCAATCACTGTCTCTCCCTCCCTCCCTCTCTCCCTCCTTTCCTGTCTCTCTCTCTGTGTCTCTCCCTCTCTCTCTCTCTCTCCCTTCCTCTACCCCTCTCTCCTTCTCCCTCCCTCCCTCCCTCCCTCCCCCCTCTCTCTCTCTCTCACACACACACTTATGTCATGCCAACTGGAACAGAATCCAAGGCGGGATCAGGACCATGGGAAGGAGAAGCAGGAGGAGAAGGAACATCATCTTCCAATGGTTTTAAACAAACCAACACATTGCACTGAGCATTCATCAGTATCCTCTCTTGGAAACAGGCTAAGGCTTCTTCTAATATCTGTGACTAGAACACCTCTGACAGTACATCTTATATTTTAGAGATGGCCGTGAAAAGTTTGGGATGGCATGGCCAAGCAGGCCCCAATACCCTAAAGGGTGGCATACTACCATGAAGAATGTTGTGCATTGAAGAAACAATATCTCCTCCCCCCCCCCCAAGACAATGCACTCCTCTGAATTCTGCAATGATCCTGTCTACTAAATAAATGTCTGTAGAATAATAGCACACTGGGGAAATAGCCCTTTACAATGAAGAAGTCGCAATCAGTTCAAATAACAATATTAGAGACCTCAAATTCATGAAACAACATCAGCCAGAGGAATATCTGAACTCATTGAAAGATGTGCAGTGTTGGGGTTTTTTCTTTTTCTTTTGGCAAAGCTTTCTACTATTTTGGTGCCACTGCTGAAAAGGCCATGATCTTTCTGCCTTTTTGCTGTACAGCTGAAAATGCAAATATGGAATACTAATTCAATAAATGCTTGTAAAAATTATATGGAGTCATACAGGCAGGTGGGATAGGAAGATTACTTTAGTTTTAACTTCTGAAAAATCTTGAGTAGGTGTCATTTGGAAAAGTCATTGTTGAGACACAATAATTTATTAAAAAGAGGGTTCAGAACAAAAAGATAGAAATAAAAAGTTACACATAAAGAGAAAGGGAAAACATAGATGCATAGACTAAACAGATACCAGCAGGCTGAGTGGCAATGCTATCATACAGTTTTTGCTCAATATTTTGCAATGTTTCTAGAGGCATCAGATTGAGGTAATTGAAAGCACTCATTTTCTGTCCTCAAATTCCTTGATAATTATCAACTTAGATACTGTTAGCCTAACATTAATTCTCATTTCTATTACCGGTACTTTTATTGGGCTTCTTCCCTATATTTATGGTGGATTATTATTATTATTATTATTATTATTATTATTATTATTATTATTATTATTATTATTATTATTATTATTATTATTATTATTATTATTATTATTGTTGTTGTTGTTGTTGTTGTTGTTGTTGTTGTTGTTGTTGTTGTTGTTGTTGTTGTTGTTGTTGTTATAATATTTGCTGCTCAACTGGCAGTTCAAGGCAATTCTGAGCAACTGATTTACTTCAGTTACAAGATATCTCAAACTTTCTTAGGCAAACTATGCATTTTGGATGCTTTCTTAATATTTAATCCATGTGTTTATTTCCTCATATGTATTTCAGACTCACTTCATCTAGCACTGTGATCTTGAGCAATAAGGAACTGCTTTTAACATTTTTGATTGAGCACACATAAGGATGTGAGTGATCAGAATTACAAAATACTGTTGCTTTATAGTACTGATGGTACGTAGCTAAAAATTGTTTCTCCCCTAAGTTAGCATCTGATGATCAAAAGACCTGTGGGATTCTGATATCTACATGAAGTTTCATGTGCATATTACTTTCATATTATTTTCAATATTGATCACTGTACAATGAAACATGGCCAGACCTTGAGATAAATAGGCAATAGATTACTGTTCCACTAAACTGTTTGTCTGTGTGCTTTTCCTCTCCTCTCCTCTCCTCTCCTCTCCTCTCCTCTCCTCTCCTCTCCTCTCTTTTTTTTATTTGAAATTCATTCTTGTAGACTGTAACATCATTACAGGAAGACAGACAATCTGCAGATTAGCAGAAACATAAGGAAGGGGGAAGCAGAAAAATAACACATTGCTAATATTAGATTCTGAAACCATAGGGGTTGAGCCAGTCATTGGTACTTATTAACAGGACAGGAAATAGAGCAAATTAAAAATGGTAGAAGTTCGGTCTGCCTTTATATTTGGGTACTTGTGGAGGGTGGAAAAAGTGACACATGACTGCAGTTAAAAATACCAATTTAAGAAGGTCTTGATATGGGGAGGGGGAGGAACAAAATATATTTTATTGTCAATTGTGATAAATTAATAACTTTGCATCAAAACCATAATGTATTAGGTAAAGATCACCAGCTAGTTTAAAGGACAGTGGGCCCACACTACAGCAATTTTATATATCTTTTTTTCCTCAAAAGCAAGAAATTTAAATTTCATTGAATTCAATGGAATTTATTTCCAGATAAGATGTTAGGCATCCAGCTGGCAAAAAATGTTCTTATACCTTCTCCTTTATTATTCTCAGCTGCAGGTCACCCTTCCATTAATTATTTTTTATTTGTATGATTTATATAGCCATCCACCTCAAACAATTGGAAAGCTTACAAGGATTAGCAGCACAAAAACGCACAACATATAACCTCTGGCATGCAAGGCTAGGCAGTAACTCTACTCCTAGAGAAAAGCACATTGATAACAACAGAGCACACCTGACCCAAATGCCTGGGCAGCCATGTTTTTTTTCACTAGCTTGTGAAAGGCTAAGAGAATGGGCACAATCATGGCCCAACAGATTGTTTCCTTCTAAGACAAGACAAATGCAAAGTGCAAATTAAAGAGATTCTGACCTCTCCTCCTCATCCATTATTGATTTGCCTCTTTCTCCTTTCAACAGGCCTATATATTGCTCTGTTTTTGATATAGCCCAAAAGTACATCTCCTTATGCATTTTATCAAGCACTCTCAGTAAGATTTCTGTGCTCCGATTCCTGAGTTTCTGTGTAAGTTTATAGTTTCTCTGTATGTATGTACAGTATAACCCTTTCTTTTCCTATTAAGTTTCTTCCTTTTGACTACCAGAATCTTCCAGGACTATCTTCAAATCATGTCTGCCACCCCACCAAGTTTCAGTGATGCTAATTTATATTTGTCCCCATATTATGACTTCAGGTTCTTCTTAAACAGGTACCCCTGTTCTTAAAGATCTTTCTTAGAAAGATCTGAAATGTTTGAGTGCCAGTCCTACTGGATTTGCTACTCAGTCTTGATGAGGTGTACCGCTCTCTTACTTGGAATTCTTCATATGAATAATACAACTTGTTTTTGAAGAACCCAGACATTTCTCAATGGTGGCCAGTTGTTCACTTACAGCAGTGTTTCCCAACCTTGGCAACTTGAAGATATCTGGACTTCGCTGGCTGGGGAATTCTGGGAGTTGAAGTCCAGATATCTTCAAGTTGCCAAGGTTGGGAAACACTGACTTACAGGATCTCAGACTCTTTTCTTAGGCCATGCCCCTCAATTGGAAGCATAGATGAAAGCATCATTTGAGCAAGCAGTTCCTTTGCCTTCCTGCCCAAGACCTTGCAGGATTTCATACATGGCCTAAAATTAGATTGCATGACATTGTTATTGCCAGCATTTGAGTTATGAAGCTGATTTTGCCTAAAATAGATGGGCTTCATAACATTAAAAATATTTGTTCACACTCATTTTGAAAATACACTGTTCATCTCCTGAATGTGCTGCATCGATCTTTTTGAAAGTAATGAAGAAATTATGTTTTTTTAAAAAAAACACCTCCTTGTCATTTTTTTCAGTTTGTTTTAAAAAATTTCTTTATATAAATAGCAACTAGAATGTTAATCAAACATAAAAACACCTCCAATAAAGCACAGATTGGGCGGAAACGCGCTTTTGGCCCGGATTCGCTTTGGCGGGCGAGGGATCGGCGGACCCTTCACCCCCTTTCTTTCCCCCCTCCCCCAAGCTGGCTTTGCAGGCTCCTCAGGTGCCTCAGGGGTGAAAGGAAATAAAATAAAACCACAATTTTATTACACGACCGCTCACTTTAAACTAAGAAAACATTTACAGTATTTTAAATAATTTATCACAACCCTGAAAGAAAGCATTAAAATATTACACACAAAAAACGCACACGAAATCTTCCGTAACAATACATAAGAGAATCTGCCTGAAAATGAAGTGATTGAACTAAAACGCAAGTAGTGCAAACGTACTTTCATTTAACGTTCATCTTGATTATCCTAAAATTTTACAAAAGTTCAGGACAAATCAGGACTGGAACTTGAATTTCAGGACAAAATCAGGACATTTTCAGAATCAGGACAAGCTTCTAAAAATCAGGATAATCCTGATAAAATCAGGACATTTGAGCACCCTAGTCATAAGTCACTTTTTTCAGTGTTGTTGTAACTTTGAGTGGTCACTAAATGAATTGCTGTAAATCAAGGACCACCAGTAGTAATAGCAGTAGTAGTAAGACATTGAGCTGGAAACCAAGGGAGTTCCAGTTCCTCCTTAGACAGAGTGGACGACTTTGTGCCAGCCCCTCTCTCTCTGCCCTAGGAAGGACGCAAGGGCAAACCATTTCTGAAAAACCTTGTCAAGATCACTGCAGTTGCCCGGAATTAAAAACTGACTCAAAGGTACACATAATAACAATAAAAGTATATATTTGTGCAAATGCTAACATTTCACAAGTAGAATAGAAGAAACAATCTTTCAGTGATCCATTATTGTTATAATAGAGTTGCAGCTATGGATTGTTTTGGTGTTTGGTAATGCCCAAAATTGCCCTCATAGTCATAGAAGAATATTGGTAAACACTGTGAATACTACACATTTGCCCTAAAGCCATGATTTATGGGATGGCCTTTCCTAGTGTTAATGACCCAATTATCAATGAAGGTGGGTGATATTATTATTATTATTTGGTGTAAACACTGTTCAGAATGAATATATATTGCTCAAAGGGGTGAGGACACTGGCACATCTTCTTTTTCCTTCTTCCAAAAATTAAGCATGAAAAAAAATCTGGAACATGCATCTCTCAATCTATTTTTTTAAAAATGGTATTTAAACCTCTTCTGTGATTTTTAAGGATTGATTCTGATTTTTGGAGGGAAGCATACATAAAAGATCCAATGTAAAACAAATGTTTCTGCGGTGCGCCCATAGTAGAGTCATCAACCAAGAACAGATGACTTTGAAAAAAAAAACACATTATGACCTTTAAATAGAAATAATCAAGATTCCAGATTCCTGAAGGCAGTTTGAGAAGCCTGCAAAAAAAATAATAATCAGTGCTTGATAATGGAGATTAACTAAGTATTTACAGAAGACTGTCTAATACCCATAGAACTGAGTTGCCCACAAAAAGCTCAGATTCGGTTACAAATTGTCTCAAAACATACCAACAAAAGAGAATCCTTCTCCTGGATGTGCATTTAATAGAATGGGAAAAGTAGCAGCATGAAGCATATGACTTTCTGCATTCTAAATTGGCCACTTTTGAAGTATGGTCATATCAAGCCATCCTGTAAATAATTAAAGCCAGGGAAATAAAATGCAGCACAAGATTTACTTTTTTTTTCTTTTGTCAGTACAACTTGCCTCAAGGTTTTTTTAAAAAGGTATTTCTATTACTAGGGGTGTTAAACTGCATGTTTCACTATAGCAACATTTTCAGAGTTCAGTTATACACATATTGGACATTCTAAATCGAATTTTTAATTTTCTGTTTAGTTTTTGAAGTAGATTTTTCTTACATTTTATAGATGGATGGATGGATGGATGGATGGATGGATGGATGGATGGATGGATGGATGGAAGGATGGAAGGATGGAAGGATGGAAGGCAGGCAGGCAGGCAGGCAGGCAGGCAGGCAGGCAGGAAGGAAGGAAGGAAGGAAGGAAGGAAGGAAGGAAGGAAGGAAGGAAGGATCTGTTGAAAGTAGAGCTGAAGGATCTATTGAAAATAGAGAATATATATATTCCTTCCTTCCAATATCCATCCATCCATCCATCCATCTATCTAAAAATCCAGACAAGGAAGGATCACATGTTTCCTGGGCTCTAGTTTTCTTTCTTTCTTTCTTTCTTTCTTTCTTTCTTTCTTTCTTTCTTTCTTTCTTTCTTTCTTTCTTTCTTTCTTTCTTTCTTTCCCTTCCTTCCTTCCTTCCTTCCTTCCTTCCTTCCTATCTTTCCCTTCTAAATTCATTCTGGTTATTACTGAAAAAAGCTATATTTTAGTTCATATGAAAAAGAACAGCATCCATGAATATTTGAGGAGGAGAAATGTTAAGATATTTATCCATCTATGCCTTTTCCATTTTTTTCATTTGAAATAAATATTTCCTTTTTTTTTTCAACTGAATATTTCCTATTTTTTTTCAACTGGAAAAAATTTTTTTCAATGGGAAAAACAAATGCCCCAGCTCCAAAATCACAATTCTTTTGATGTGCTTGTATTCTTCAGACCATTTCTTTTTGTCTCATCCAAATGTGACATTAACGTCAAAGTTCAACCCATGCCTATTTTGTAAAAGTGTACCTCCTCAAGAACATTGGAGTTTACTCCCAGGAAGTGAAAATTAGTTCCCTATTTGATAACTTTGATCCAATGGAAAATCCGGCTCTGTGCTTTGCTGTTCATCATTCCAGAAGGGGGGGGGGGAAATAAGAACCCCCAAAACATTTTATATCTGAGGAACCAAAAATGTAAATTTCTGAGAAAGAAACTGAAGAATGGGAAAGAGAGCAAAGGGAGGGGGGATGAATGGAAGCTCTCCCTTCACAGTAGGAACCAGAATGGTCCCAGCAACACCCTTTTTCGAGTGGAAATGAAGCTTCTCCCCTGAATGCAGAGGACAAATCAGTAGCAAAAGCTTCCATAAAAGAAGAAACTTGACTCAGGGCTACGAGACAGCAGGAGTGGAGAGAAACCAGCTGGAACCAAACTGCACATCAAAGCAAGGAGGGCCCTATGGCTGAAAAAAATTACACAAGTATGATAAACTAATAACTTTTAATAGTGAAAGCAGCTTTTTCAGAGGGAAGAAAAGGATACATTATTTAAAACTCATCTGCCCAAGGTTAACAAGCACACCAAGTGAGCGCCTTGCCTTAGAAGCACAGACTTTTACCTTGAAGCCACCCAGGTAACAAAGTGAATGTTTTATCTGCTCTGGTTTAAGACAGCAGCTTGCTGTAATTTCTCTCCCCCTGCCACATTGTGCTATTTTTTTAAAAAAAAATCTGCATTAAGCTGCTCTGGTTAAGGAAAGTTTCACAGAATGTTCTGCTTAAGCACAAGGAAACATATGCAGCTTTCTGCCGCAATCCACCATCAAAGCGACAGCTTGCAATTCAGCATGGCTTGGCTTTTCCCTCCTCGGCTAAAATTAGGATTTATAGAGTTAAATTTAAGGCCTAATTCTCTTTCGTAGAAGGAAAGGAAAAGAGAGTATTTTTTGGGGGGGGGGATTCCCAAACAGATCTCATTTGCTATCAGTCTGTGCAAATCTCCTCTTTGCCAAATAATTCAAGGAGAGAGCTGAGCATTCTTGCTAGTTTCCTGCTTGACTCCAGTTGCTTCAAAAGACAAGCTTACATGTGTCTCTTCCTTGACTTAAAATTGTTGTGCACCAGTTTCCTAACAATGGCTCATTAAATGCAGAAGAACTTGTTCACAACTCACCTTCAAACACTTTCCCTCATTAACCCCATTCTCAAAGGATTAAAAATCTGCAGTTTTGGGGACAGTAGGCTTTGGCCACTGAATCACCGAGAAAATAGTCTGCCGTGCAAGTTTTATATATTTTTAACAACAACAAAAAAGCCACAGCTGAAGCCTTGCAGAAATGGAATCTATTTATCACTCTCTCCTATTTCAAAGCTCTTACTACTTTTTTCCCCCTCCTTTTTGGCTATAATTAAAAGTCCATCTTGTTGAAGCAGCATCTCTGGATTCTTGCCAATCTTTGGAATATTTTCTCTTTTTGTGGATCAGAAATATAGCCATAGTCTTCTTCTACCTCAGTTGGAATGATTGTCATTTTTTTAAAAAAATCACTAAAATCCAGAGTAAGTTACAGTTTGTCCCAATTATACGATGATGATACTTTAATTTCGAATGGTGTGTGAGAAGGATCAGAAAACAAAGACCCAACCCCAACGCCATTGAATAACTGTCTTTCACCTTATTTTATTTCAGTCAAGATGACTCAGAAATAGGGATGGGCAGACTTAGCCTAAATCTGGTCCCTGTCAATGTTGCAATTTTTCACCTGTGATTCTGTTTTGCCTGTTTGTAAAGTCAAGTGCAATTGTTCCAATGCACTGTTTTCAACAATGCAACAACCTCCAATGAATGCTGTTTGAACAGGACTTCCCTAAATATATCTCATTTCTTGGATTCATGTTTCCTAACTATCTGCCCCCAACCTGCAATTTTTTTTTTTGAGGAAGGAGGGTAGTCTGGAAGCTTGATAGATTCTATGTTCTTCACTTTGTTGCTGCTGATCTATAATAGAACAGTTTTTGGTGGATGTACTCTCTTGCTTTCTGAGAAATCCGCGCACACATACATCATTTTTTAAAATAAGAAGAATATTTTATCTTCAGTTCCCTGCATCTTCACACTTTGAAACACCTTGCCTCCGGAGACTTAAAATTATAATAATTAAACAAAAGATAGTTGAGTCAGTAGTAGGTTTTTCTACCGTTTGTTTTACTGAGATTTCCAAATGAACAAATGTCAATGAATCTATAATACTATACAACATTTTCAGGCAAGCCTTGATAATTGAGTTTGCTAACTAGTTATTACTACTTTTTAAAAATAGATCAAGTATAAATAAATAAGAAGGTAAAGTGATTTATAGGTACTTTAAACTAAAAAAAAAACCCACCCTAATTTGATAAGGATAACTTCTAAAGGAAAAAGAATAACAGTGAAATAGAAGGGAATGAGAGAATCTGTTAGAATATTAGCAGGAAAAAAAATCCCAATTTTTCTTAAAGTAAAATAAGCGCTTGACAAAGCTGTTAATCATGCCTAGTGAAAAGGATGTAGAGATTTAATATTAGGATTATATGTTTCCAGTCGGTCTTAGAAGTGGCACAGTTGGGTGAATCTATTTCTTTCACAAACCATTTAGATAAAAAAAAGTATATTGACAGAGATTTAAAAAAAAATAATGGTGGGATTGCTGGAAAATCTTCTATTAAAAATGTATTGTCTCAGCAACAGATTCCCTAATATTCCCCGATAATCTGCAGTGAGTATCTAGGTCAGATGATAAAACATTTACAGTTCAGGTTTCTAAGTGTCTGTACAGAGGTATTGCGTGCTAAATTAGATAGCATTTACTCCTTGGGTGTGATAGAGTCTGTAGCCTAAGGTAGCAATCTTTCATAAACCTAAACAAGAGTAAATCCTATTCATGACTGAATGAGGAGCTTGGAAATTGCACAGCTTGGCTTCTAGAACAGTCTTATATCTGCACAGTGCAGATATTGAGATGAATCTGAGCATATTCTACAAATATAAAACAACAGTGTGGAGAAGAGTTCACCTGTAAATTGGTGAATGAGTGACAAGGACACCCAAAGCTAAGTCCAACTCTTTAATTGAAAGAAACCTGTAGTGACAACTGATTTAATTCTACATGCACCCTACAACGGTAGCCTTATTTCCAGGGTGAAATGCTGCCGGTTCAGAAGGGCCGGTCAGTCGTTGCAGAGCCGATGGAGCTGGAGGCGGGCACGGCGTGGGGCTTCTCCCGCCTGCTTCTCCCGCTCGCCTGGATGTCGCCATTTGAGTTCTTCTATGCTCTGTGCATGCACAAAGCATTCTGCGCATGCACAGAGCGTAGAAGAACTCAAATGGCGGCATCTACGTGGGCGGGGGAAGTGGGCCGGAGAAGTCCCACGCCGCAACCGCCACCAACTCCATCGGCTCTGCAACAACTGATCGGCCCTTCTGAACCGGCAGCATTTCACCCCTGCTTATTTCACCCAAGGATCGCATACCAAAAAGCAAATGGAGGCCAGGAGGGATAAACGAAGTCACAATTGAACTGAACTGTAATTAAAAATAAATTGATAGGATTATTCCTGAGATATATACCATGTTTCCCCAAAAGTACAACCTACACCGAAAGTATGTCCTAGCTTGATTTTTACATGTGCGCACAATATAAGCCCCACCCCCAAAATAAGCCCTAATTAAGACTCCACCCACTCCAGGGTGCATGGGTAAAAATTAAGCTAGGGTGGGGATGGGGCAGTGGAGCTGCCCTACTACTTACCTTTGAACAGTTGCAGCCAGGCCTCGCACACCCCAACATCTGCCTTGCGGGCCCATTTCTTCTGCCTGCAAAGCTTTCCTGAAGGCCACTGCAGCCGATAACTGAGTTCTGGATTGATCCAGAGCTCTGTTATCATCTACAGAGGCCTTCAGGAAAGCCTTGCAGGCCTTGCTGGCAGCAGAAGTTCCTGAAGGCCTTTAACAGTGAAAAGGAGGCTGGGGGGGCCACATGCACAAGTGAGGTGAGTCAGTGGATGATATTTCCCCCCCCCTCCCTGAAAAAAAGACCTGGTGCCTTTTGGGTGGTTAAAAAAAAAGACCTGGTCTTATTTTCAGGGAAACACAGTAATATTTTCCCCCTTCTGTCATATGAAACTTTATGATCCAGTGTCAGCCTGAACCTTCTCCAAGGTTTGGGGAATTGTAGCCATCCCTGAACTATAGGTGTGTTCCTTACTTTGGTCTCTATGTTATTCCCATGCGGGACCGCATCCTACCACATACCTCCCTACGACCAGTTAAGTCCCACAGAGTGGGCCTCCTCCAGGTCCCATCGGCCAAACAATGTCGGTTGGCGGGGCCATGGGGGAGAGCCTTCTCTGTGGGAGCCCTGTCCCTCTGGAACCAACTCTCACCGGAGATCCGGATTATCCCCACTCTACTGGCCTTCCGTAAAGCCGTAAAAACATGGCTCTTCCAGCAGGCGGGGTGAAAAAGAAGATCAGATCCCCCCATGAATGAGTGGTTTTTTTAAAGTAATGAATTGTTTTTTTAAACTATGATGTTTTTATGTGATTGTTCTTATCTATGCTAAGGTGACCAGACGTCCCGATTTTGGCGGGACAGACCCGCTTTTTAATCATTTGTCCCGTGTCCCGCCCGCCCTCTTAAAAAGTCCCGATTTTTTAAAACAATGCCCGACTAGGGCATTCTTTCAAAAAATTGGCCTGCAGGCACTCGAGGACGGCCAGGTTGGGCCCAGCCGCAGGGGCAGCAGCAGCAGAGGCAGGCCCTCTCAAAATCGGGACATCTGGTCACCTTAGAGTAGTCCGGATCCGGAAGCCGTGCCTGGAGAAAGAGGTCCTGGGGTTGCTGCAGCCCCGACAGAGATAGCGTGGCCAGCTGGTGCATCCGGGGCGGAGCCGTACGATTCCCTCCTTCCTTCCCTCGCTCGCTCATTCTTCTTCCGGCCGCGCCGGGCTTGACCCGAGTTTGCGGTCTTGCAAAGGCGGCGGAGCGAACCCCGACTCCGGGAAGCGGCTGGGCGCGAAGCGAAAATAAAAGAGAAGCGGGGAGGCGAGGAAGGGAAAGCGGGCAGGGCTTCCACGGCCCTGGGAGGCGGGGTCGGGCTGGCTGGGTGGGTGGGAAGGACGGGCGAATCGGCAGGCCGGCATCCAACCGGTGCAGCCGGGAGACTTCTAGCCACCCTCCGGCCGCTGCAAAAAAAAAATGCACCGGCGGCTTTGCATGCATCGCTTCCCAGCCACCCCCCTCTTTGCAGAAACGGGGCTCGGGGGCGATGCCTGCTCCTGTAAAACGTTTGCACAACCGCCTTGCGAGGTCGGCCGGGCTTTGCAAAGGCGCCGGGTGTGTGTGGGGACACCATTGACGGGGGGGCAGGGCCGCCTGGACGCCGCTGTCTTTTGCCCTCTGCGCATGCGCAGCGTTCTGCGCATGCGTAGAGGGCAAAACTCAAATTGTGTCCCGCTTAAAAAAAAAATATCTGGTCACTTTAATCTATGCTGTACGCCGCCCTGAGTCCTACGGGATTGAGCAGCTTATAAGAACGTTTATTAAATTAAATTAAATGGCTGCTTGTATGTAAGCTGAATCTCTTTTAGTCCCAAGCTAATGATGCACTGATGCTTTGACATCATCATCATCAAACATGCAGTATTACCATGGTGCAGTGGTGCAGGAGCCGTGGTGGTACAGTGGTTAGAATGCATTATTGCAGACTAATTCTGCTGACTGTCAGGGGTTCGATCCTCACCAGCTCAAGATTAACTCAACTTTCCATCCTTCCAAGGTGGGTAAAATGAGAACCCAGATTATTAGGGGCAATACCCTGACTTTGTAAACCACTTAAAGGGGGCTGTGAAGCTCTGTGAAGCGGTACATAAGTCTAGGTGCTATTGCTATTACCAGTGCTCAACTTGTTCACACATTACAGGTAGTCTTTGGCTTACATCCTTTCATTTAGTGACTGTTCAAAGGTACAACTGTACTGAAAAAAGTGACTTACGATTGTTTTTCACACTTATGACTCTAGGTAATCCTTGACTTACGACCACAATTGAGCCCAACATTTCTGTTGTGATGTGAAACATTTCTTGATTTATGACCCAAATGGAGTCCAAAATTTCTGTTGCTAAGTGAAACAGTTAAGTGAATTTTGCCTCATTTTACGACCTTTCTTGCCACAGTTGTTAAGTGAATCCCTGCAGTTGAGTTAGTAACCCGGTTGTTAAGTGAATCTGGTGTCCCTATTGACTTTGCTTGTCAGAAGGTCACAAAAGGGGATCCCATGACCTTAGGACCCAACAATGATCATAAATATGAACCAGTTGCCATGCATCTGAATTTTGATCACATGATTATGGGGATGCTGCAGAGGTCGTAACTGTGCAAAATGGTCATAAGTCACATTTTTCAGTGCCATTGTAACTTTGAAAGGTCACTAAATGAACTGTTGTAAGCCAAGGGCTACCTGTATGGCAGCATCCCCATGGGCACATGATCAAAATTTGGACGCTTTTTCGTGTGGATTTTTTCTTTATTTTCCTTTCATTATTTTTTTTCATATTTATGTTATTCTGTGTTTCGGTGTATAGTAGTTTCGCTCTTTGTATATTTTTGAAATCAAATCAAACTTTTAAAAGAAGCATACTGTATAAAATTTAGATGAGATTCTATTACTTCTCTAAGTAGGCAAAGTATATGAATCATTGAATCATTGGTTATGGTTTTGTCGGTCATTTGTCACTCACTGTCATTTTTTAAATTTAATTTCATATCATCACACACTAAGGATTATTTACTGTTGCCTAAATATATCAAAATACCTGTTTCTAATAGTTTAAAAAATGAAGTCTATATATTGATCTTGATTAAGATTATCAAACCACCTGAAAATAAAATCAGAAATCATTCACTGCTGAGAATTGTTGACGAAATATATCTATAATAATAATATGGCTGAGGTCTCCAATGAAAATGGTTTTAAGAAGTTCCTTTTTCAAAGAAAGGGGGAAAGAGGCATTATATAATATAATGAAAATAGTTCGAGTGTGGTAGATGTGTGTTTTTTTTCTTGAAAACAAACCAGTACTTTTCCACTGAAGGAATTTGTAAGCATTAACTATTTGTATAATCAGACACCAGGATAATTTGATATTGTTGGCCATTTTCTGGGAAACTATGATGAGGCCAGCTGTCCATGGCTGCTGATTTCCACACCAGAGAAATTAATATGATATATGATCCAGCCCTATACACAAAACGGTGCTAAGCAGATAATCCTTGTGCTGGAGTCTACAGCGGTAATCCTATAAATGAATTTAGATATATGCCCCTAATAGCAAGAGGGTAACTAATAAAGGTAGATTGAAAGTGTATAATGAACAGCAGAGTGGAGAACTAAGACGACATTGCTTCAGCTATACAAGCTATACCCTTGTGGGAAGCAAAAGTGTCCCTCCAAAAATATAGGAAATAAAAGAAAGGAAATCTGTAAATAAAGATATATAATTTACAGAAGAAACGGTCAGACATTTCCAGGACCAATTTTATTCAATAGAAAGCAAATCTGCACTGAACTAACTATAGTTGGATGATTTTGTATTCTTTTTATAACAATGATTTTTAGCAACATGCAAATGGTCCTGTTAAAACAGTGAAGGCAAGAAACCCCAGGTATCTACCAGCAAACAGGAATGCAGAGACCTATTGTAGGATATCATAAGAACATGTATTCTACTGGCATCTCTTCTCTGCTGTAATAGACTGGGATATTTGGGCAGATAGGGCAAGCATGAGTAGATGAGCATGTATAAGCAAAGTTTCCTAAATTCACCCACATTGTTATGATGGCATTTTCTTTCTTTTTAAAATGATTTTTATTGAATTTTATACATTTAAAATCATAAATTCACTTTTACAGCTGTCCATTATCGGAATCAAACCTTATTTCGTTTTTTCTTTTAACTTATGCTTTTCGTACATATTATAGTTTCTACTTACATTTACATCTTAACATCTACCTTAGTATACAAGTAACTATAACCTCTATTTAAACTATCAACATATATCTATATCTATATATCTATATATCTCTATATCTCTATCTCTATCTCTATCTCTATATATGTGTGTGTGTGTGTGTGTGTGTTCTAGTTTACATTTGATGTACTTTTTATACATTAATTTTGCTTTTATGTTCCAACCAATTATACCATTTGTTCCATACTTTATAATAATCCATATCCTCTCTGTCGTGTAATCCCTTTGTTAGTTTGTCCATCTCTGCACATTCTAACACTTTTTATTATTATCATTGCACTTGTGTGATCAGTTCCTGATTTACAATTTTGGGCAAAGATGATCCTGGCTGCTATGGTGGCTTTTTCTATACTATCTAGGAGTACAATATATTGCTTCTGTTTCTTACAGATAAATTACACACACACACACACACACACACACACACACACACACACACACACACACACAATCTATTTCTCTCTCTCTCTCTCTCTCTCTCTCTCTCTCTCTCTCTCTCTCTCTCTCTCTCTCTCTCTCTCTCTCTAAGACTGTGTCTCTATGGTTGCTCCCACTTGACTTAGCTTCTGGTTGTACAAAAACTGAGTGGAGTGGAGTGTGAGTGGAGTGGAGTGGAGTGGAATGGAGTAGAGTAGAGTAGAGTAGAGTAGAGTAGAGTAGAGTAGAGTAGAGTAGAGTAGAGTAGAGTAGAGTAGAGTAGAGTAGAGTAGAGTAGAGTAGAGTACAGTTGGAAGTCTTCTAGTCCAAACCCTGCTCAAGCAGGATAACTTTTACCATTACAGAAAAATGTCTCTTCAATTTCTTCTTAAAAACCTGCAGTGATGGAGCAGCCACAACTTCTGAAGGTAAGCCATTCCAATGATTAAGTGTTCTCACTGTTAGGAAATTTCTCCTTAATTCTCCATTGGATCTCTCATTGCTCAGTGTCCATCCATTGCTTCTTGTCCTATCTTCAGGAGTTTTGGAGTTTAGGTTCAATCCCTCTTCTTTGTAGCAGCCCCCTGTATATTGGAAGACTGCTGTCATGTCACCAGTAGTCCTTCTCTTCATTAGACTGATTCCTGCAACCATTCTTAATAGGTTTTAGCCTCTAGTCGCCTAATCCTTTTTGTTGCTAGTTTTCCAGCTTTACAGCCTTACACTGATAAGGTGCAAACAATACTTCAAGGACCTTTTTTGGGGGGGGGAATGATCTGCCCCTCTTCTCACCAGGAAGATCATCTACCACTACCAACAGGGAAGAAATGTGGAAGAGGACCTTTGGCAGAGCAGTTTCTCAGGCGATGTAATGCTAAGCTGCCAAGTGAAAATCTATACGTTCCAACAGGTGGTGGGATTGTGAAGTGTTATTGTATTGGTTTTAAAATGTGGCGTTTGCTGTGTGGTCTGCGCTTTGTGGTTTTAAAAGAATATGATTTTTTTCAACAGGTGACGTTAAGTGCTTTGGGAGTCTCCAAAGCAAGTGCAAAATGGGAAAGGTAAATCACTGAGGGGAAAAAAATCGCGTCCATCAAGACAGTTGTCTAATAGGAGATGAAATTCAAGAGCAGGGAGATCTGAAAATCAACTTGCCGGTGATTCCAGCTGCTATGTAGTATCATTTCAAGAGGCGTTCAGGGGAAGAGAGAAAAATGACAGCCCAGTCTTACCTGCAGTACATCACTGGAATGAAATCCATTCATTCTAAAAGTGAATTCTACTGGATCGCTTGTACAGGTAGTCCTCGAGTTACGACCACCATTGAGCCCCAAATTTACACTGCTAAGCGAAACATTTGTTAAGTGAGGTTTGCCCCATTTTACTACTTGTCTTGCCACAGTTGTTAATGGAGTTTTAATCTACCTACAGGTAATCCTCGATTTATGATTGCAATTGAGCCCAACATTTAGCAAAGTTGCTAAATGAGTCAGTTGTGAAGTGAGATTTGCCCCATTTTACGACCTTTCTTACCAAAGATTTTAAGTGAATCATTGCAGTTGTTAAGTTGGTTACACGCTTGTTAAGTGATTCTAGATTCCCCATTGACTTTGCTGGTCAGAAATTTGCAAAAGCGGATCACGTGACCCCGGGACACTGCAACCATCCGAAATAGGAGTCAGTTGCTGAAATCTGAATTTTGATCACATGATCATGGGGATGCTGCAATGGGTCGTAAGTGTGAAAAACGGTTACAAGTCACTTTTTTTCAGTGCCGTTGTAACTTTGAACGGTTACTAAATGAACTGTTGTAAATCGAGGACTATCTGTATGCACAAAGAGTTAACAATTAAGAGTCTTTGTCATATCATACCTTGATTTCATGTCTAAACATTTCATCATTTCCCTGCAAAACCCAAACTGATTTAGTGATTTTTGTCATAATGAAAATGTCACTAATATACGTAATCCCTGAATGAGCAATGCTTCACCAGAATGAACAAAAGAGTCATAATGGTTTCTACTGTAATAATAGCATTATTAAGACTTTAACAAATAATATGGATTAATTTCCATGCAAACTTATTGCAAGCAGCTCTTTTTTTTTGTCAGCGCATACGTTTTTATAGTTTGCTCAGGAAAAAAAAGATATTTTAGAAACAATTCAAGCACATTGTGGCTATTAGCAAACATTATGAAAACACATAACTAACAAGAGTATTATAGCAAGATAACATGTTTCAGCATCTTCACATTCCGTTATTTCTTTGAGGGTTTTTTTTTTAATATAACTGCACACAATAAAAGAAGGTTTTGCACTGCACTGATTTCAATGCTTATCTCAGTCTCCAAAGGACAGCACATTTTAAAAATTATATCTTTGTCTTCTGTCTTATTCTTGAAAAGATAAAATAGCATTAGGAATTATTAAGAAATTGATTGAAAAATGAAATTCAAGATAAATGTTTCCACCCCCTTCTATATGGATGCTTTGCCGGATAAATTTCCTTTCAGTTTCTCTCATCACCAATCCATTTCCCTCCACTTAGAGACAAACAACCTATTCTCTAACAAACAATTTGGTTTCAGAAAAAAAATGTCCTATACTCTGCAACTCCTACACTGCAAAAACATATGGACTACGCAACTCAACCAGGGCAAAGCAATAGATGCAATTTACAGAGACTTCTATAAAGCCTTTGATTCAGTAGTACACAACAAACTACTTCTAAAACTAAAATCTTATGGCATTTCTGGACCCCTACATAAATGGATAGCTGCATTCCTGTCAAACAGACAACAATTAGTTAAAATAGGGAGCGCCCTATCAAATCCTGCACCTGTTAACAGCAGTGTCCCCCAAGGCAGGGTTTTAGGACCCACACTCTTTATACTTTACATAAATGACCTTTGTGATCATATTATAAGCAACTGCGTTATCTTCACCGATGATGTAAAACTATTCAACACCACAGACAATGCTGCTGCCCTACAAAAAGACCGTGACTATGTGTCAGAATGGTCAAACAAGTGGCAACTCCAAATCTCAACCAACAAATGCTCTGTCTTACACATTGGCAAAAAAAATCAGAACACAAAATATAAGCTGGGCAGATACAACCTTGTAGACGACCCTCACTCTGTCAAGGACCTTGGAGTACTCATCTCTAATGATCTGAGTGCCAGAGCTCACTGTAACAACATTGCCAAAAAGGCATTAAAAGTTGTTAACCTAATCTTGCGTAGCTTCTTCTCTGGTAATATTGTACTACTAACTAGAGCATACAAAACATTTGCTAGACCAATTCTCGAATACAGCTCATCTGTCTGGAACCCACACTGCATATTGGACATAAATACAATTGAGAGAGTCCAGAGATATTTCATGAGAAGAGTTCTTCATTCCTCTGCTCACAACAGAATGCCTTATGCCACCAGGTTGGAAATTTTGGGTTTAGACAGCTTAGAACTACGCCTAAGCATAGTACACAAAATTATCTGCTACAACATCCTACCTGTCAATGACTACTTCAGCTTCAACCACAACAACACACGGGCACACAATAGATACAAACTTAAGGTAAACGGCTCCAAACTCGATTGCAGAAAATACGACTTCAGCAACAGAGTGATCAATGCCTGGAATGCACTACCTGACTCTGTGGTTTCATCCTCAAACCTCCAAAACTTTAACCTTAGACTGTTTACTGTTGACTTCACCCCATTCTTAAGAGGTTTGTAAGGGGAATGCATAAGCGCACCAACATGCCTACCGTCTCTGTCCTACTGTCCCCATTTATTCGTATCTATTTGCTGTATTCATAATCATGTTTATACTTATATCTGTTAAGCTTGACAAATAAATAAATAAATAAATAAATAAATAAATAAATAAATAAAATTTGATTTACGTTATAAATCTGGATATGATTTCATTAACCAACAGTAGTCAAGATTACTCATTACCTCACCCATCTAACTTAGTACAAACTTTGATATGCACATGCTGAAATCCAGTCAATGATCCAAAATTGAATTAAATGAATATTAAAAAATTTGCACACATCTATCAAAGATGCTTGATATCTGGGCTTGGTGACATTATGTATTTTGCATCTATCTATCTATCTATCTATCTATCTATCTATCTATCTATCTATCTATCTATCATCTATCTATCTATCTATCTATCTATCTATCTATCTATCTATCTATCTATCTATCTATCTATCTATCTAGAGATAGAGATAGATAGATAGATAGATAGATAGATAGATAGATAGATAGATAGATAGATAGATAGATAGATAGATAGATAGATAGATAGATAGATAATAGATCAATTAATAAAAAGAGAGACTGTACCTTCTCCCCTCTTCAAAATTGTCATTGCCTCTAGCACTGATCAATAGACTTATTTATGCTTCAATAAATGTGCTGGTATCCAGTTTAAATTAACTCAAACATTCTCTGATCTTAACTTGGATAAAAGAACACCAGCTCTAATTGAGTATCTCATTGATCAAGACTTTTCAGCTGGGCTGCCCACATGTTGAGGCAGTCCAGGGTCTCTCTCAGTATTGGATACTATTTGATTTTTGAAGTCTTCATTGCTTTTGTTTTTGTTAATGTCCAAAAACAAAACCCTCTGTAGGACCAACTTTGGATTATTCACTCAGTAGTATGTATTTTTATGTCACCCGCATAATGGTCAGCAATTGATGGGTTTTGTTTGTCTTGGTGCCAAAAATATGTTTTGTTTGAATCCAGTAGTGCTAACATAAATTCTACTACAAAATTTCCCCAATACACTTGGCTTTCTTTATGTAGCTTAACCAAATTTCTCTTAGGAAGAGACTTCAGTTACTGGTTCTATCAGTGCATGGTCCACTTAGTCAATTCTGGGGTATTCTATGTTATAGAAGATTTGTGGAGAATTTTTTTTTCCAAACCCAACTTCATAATTCCAAAATTGTGCTCTTCCACTGAGTTGTGGTCCTTTCATAAATGGATGCAGCACATAGGGGGCTAATAATGTTTTCTTAATTAAAACGTGGTTACTACAAATGGAAGAGAAGGTAGAATTATGTGAGAATTCTTCAAAACTTTGTGAAACTGGCAATTGATCATTACAAATTGGGAAGCCTTATCTACCTTCCCATCGACCTCAACCCTCACTTGAAACATAGACAAAGCCACATTAGATGTTTTAAACTCTCCGTATACTTTATTTTAATGAACCAAATGTCAGTTAACCTGCTGTGTTTAATTGGTATTGAAAAAGATCCAGAGCAGATGGTGAAGTCCAGGAATTCATACTAGTAAGATGTGTGCACTTTTTAACGTGCATTTTGATAAAAAAAGATACGGATATTGCCAATATCATGCTGCACACAACCTTTCACTTATACAGTATGCTAAGAGATCAAGAAAAGGGATTATTACATGTCTAGAGTGCTGCTACTTAACTATACAGTAATTCCTAATTATTGCATAGGTGATACCACAAAGAATGAAGGTTAGTCATATGAAATAGTTTAACATGGTGCCGTCCAGTGTTCATTTATAAAACTCACTTATCCACTTACAACGTTCTACTCAGAAATTTACCCATGAGTTTATTTTTCCAGGTAATTGATCATTTCAAATAATACACCATATGATTTCTAAAAATAATACACTGGCTACATTGGTTTTATTTCCAGCAATACAATTTCCGTTGCTTATACTTGGCTAGCAATCAAGTAGAATATTTGTATGAAACGTTTGGCTAAATGATTTATTTATTTATTTTATTGGAATTCATAAGATTCCAAAGGTAATATTCAATTATAAGGTTTATTATAGGTGAATGATTTGCTTAAGTAAGATAGCTTGTTAATTAAGGGAAATAAAAATTATATTAAAAAAACCTAAGTAAGATGGAGTTTCATGATTGAATATATGCTTTGCATACAAAGATACAAAATACAAACTGTGGTATTTTTAAGCTCTATAAAAACTATTCTTGAATTTTAAATACAGTAATCCACCTGGATTATTGGCCAGTTAATATTAGTAATAAGAATGAGAATATTAATTATCTCTGCGTGCAGAGATGATTCTTTCAGTTGCCTCAAACAATATAGGCTGATTTATTTACTTATTTGTTAAATTTATTTGCTGCTTATCTGGCCCTAGGGCTACTCTAAGCAGCTTACAATAATACAAAGGAATAAAAGGAATGCAAACAAAAGAAAGAAAAATAATAAAATAAAAATAAAATAATAGAAAAATAGACTATGACAAAAGAACACCACATACATCAATATGATAACCAAAAAAGATGGATGGGTGGAGAGGAGAGCACAAATCTTCCGAAATCCGAACAGTTGTCTCCCACAACCACCACTCCCCTTTCCTTTTATTTATTCCCCAGCCATGGAGGGGCCATTCAGCGTCCACATGTGCCTTTCTTACTGAGTCGACTCCTTGTTCTCAGTTGTTCTCCTCTCCTAACAGCTCTGTGCATAAGCGCATCTGGAACAGGCCCCAGCTGTTCTTCCTCCCCACTTATCTCAGCCTCCAAAGGCAGCTGCCTCTCCGGTGGCTGGGAAATGTCAGATGGCCCTGGCTCTATCTCTGCTTCTGACGCACAGCATCCATCAGAGCCTTCTCCAGACTCCAGAACTGGCCCAAGTTCCTCCCCAACCTCCTCATCGTCCACTGGCAGCTGGCAGGTGCCACTGGCAGCTGGCGGACCACAACACCAGGTCTTCAGAAGGATAGGAGGATGGGGGCAGACCTTACCTTAGAGGGAAAGATGTCCCAAAGGGCAGGCACTAAGGCAGAGAAGGCTCTTCTTCTGGATTCCAACAGTCAGAGTTCTTTGACCGATGGGATCCGAAGTAGGCCCTCTCTGCCAGCACTGTCTGAACTGCACTCAAAAACAGACTGGTAGCCAGTGTAGTTCATGGACATCTATTTACATGGATTTCATGGTAATACTTTAGTTAATGAAAAGAAATAGCCAAGGAAGCTTTTGGAAGAATAAGAGCTGAGGTGGCGCAGTGGTTAGAGTGCAGTACTGCAGGCTACTTCAGCTGACTGCTAGCTGCAGTTCGGCAGTTCAAATCTCACCAGCTCAAGGTTAACTCAACCTTCCATCCTTCCGAGGTGGGTAAAATGAGGACCCAGATTGTTGGGGGGCAATATGCTAACTCTGTAAACTGCTTAGAGAGGCCTGTAAATGTTGAATTCTGGTACTGAAGAGGCTTGAGACAGGCTTGTAACAAACAGCTCTTTATTGTAGCTCAGTGAGATCCAGCAAGAGCCAGGCTGACAGCTCTCCCTTTTATACCGAGCTGTCAGATGGCTCAACCAATCAATGGTCTCCCTTTTCCCGCTTGAATAGCGGACTTTGGAGTAAACAGTATGCTCTTAATACATAACAGTAAAAGCACTATGAAGCGGTATATAAGTCTAAGTGCTATTGCTATATTGTAGACGGGAAAGAACTGGAACTGATTTGGATGCAAACACTGGTACACATTGATGCAAGCTCAATTTAGGGTTGAAAATTTACCTCATGAACCTTGATGAGAGTTTTGGGGGGGACTTGTAAGTTTCATGGAATTGCTACAAGTCCCAAACATCTCCCCCCCCCCTAGTGAGCTGGACCTATCATGGCTTTGTGTGAGCAGAGTTGCTTTGATGAATTGCCAAGCTCTTGTTTTCTGTTGTGTTAAAATGGCTGTGAACATTTTAGCCATAGTTTAGGCAACTTATTAATATGTCTAGGACAGGTATTTATTATTAACATCAACGCCCCCTGTTTTTCCAAAGCTGCATCGGGTTTGATGTGAGACACACTTAGGAGATTTTTCTCCCCCTCGGAATAGTTTAATATTTAGACAATAAATCATCATATGATTTCAAATTAAATACTTTTGGTTGCATTTATGTTCATGAATCAAATCTGACATTTCCTTGCATTACATGGGCTTGTGCTGCTTTCAACCTCAACCTTTGCAAATGACATTTTCATTTAGAATCTTATCATTTCATAATTATTACCTTTCAGAACTCCCAGGGAGAGAACAAAAGCTTCCTCTTTATATTTCCATTGTTGTGTTTCTTTGAAGATCAAATTAAATTTCAATCCTAGCCAAAATAAACTTTTAAACCAGAAAATAAATGAGAAATGTTTTGAGGTGAGGGAAGGCTCATGGGGTACTGATTTGATGCAGGCTCTGTTGTACTCAGGTAAAATCTGAATAATACATTTTCTTTAATTGAACAAAACAGAACCATTTCCATTATGAGACTGTATAAAAAAATACCTTTGTCAAGATAAAAATATTTGGTTTCTTTTTTACATTCTGGTGAATTGGGAAACCTACGTTATATTATAGTCTCCAACTTATGGCCACTTGTGTAACAATTGTTTGAAGTTATGACTATCTCAGAAAAGTGATTTATGGTCTGTACTTGCTCTTATGACCATCACACCACCCTGCAGTCATATGATTGCAGTTTGTGCTTTTGGCAACCAGCTTGCAATTATGAGCAGTTGCAGTGTTCTGCAGTCACATAATTATGATTTGTGACCCTTTTTGCTAATTTCTGACCCCAAAAAAGGGTGAACATGCCATTTGGGGAAGCTGGATTTGTTTTATAACCACCATAAAATTGTCATAATATTGAATCCAACTTATGACTATAGCAACTATACTATGCAAAGGACTATCTCCGGGAGTTGGGCGGCATACAAATCTATTAAATAAATAAATATCTGTACTACTGCCACTGCTACCACTAATAGTATATTTTTGCTACTGCTAGGATTCCTAATCCCATTTTTATTCTTCATAGATCATTCAAGACTGTCTAGAGCCGTGATGGCAAACCTATGGCACGCGTGCCACAGGTGGCACGCGGAGCCATATCGGAGGGCATGTGAGGTGTTGCCCTGTGTAAGCTCCAGTGCACATGTGTGGGCTGGCCAGCTGATTTTTGGCCTTGGGGAAGGCTGTTTCAACCTCCAGAGGCTTCAGGGAAGCTTCCTGAAGCCCCGGAGTGTGAAAAATGGCCCAACGGGCAAACCAGAAGTTCAGTAAAAAGCACTTCCAGTTTGCTGTTTGGCCGCTTTTCGCACTCCGGAGGGTCCAGGGAAGCTTCCTGAAGCCCTGGAGTGCGAAAAACGGCCCAATGGGCAAACCGGAAGTTTGGAAAAATGCACTTCCGGTTTGCTGTTGGGCCATTTTTCGCACTCTGGAGGGTTCAGGGAAGCTTCCTGAAGCCCCGGAGTGCGAAAAATGGCCCAACGGGCAAACTGGAAGTGCATTTTTCCGAACTTCCGGTTTGCCTGTTTTGCCATTTTGCACTGTCCGAGGCTTCAGTGAGGCCTTTGCGCATGCGCGGGGGTGGGGTGCACATGCACAGGGGGCAGCATGGGGGGTTGTGTGCATGCGTGGGGGGGAGGGAATGGGTGTGGGCACGTGCGTGCGCGCTAGCACACGCACACATACCCTTTTGTCACACGGACCAAAAAAGGTTCTCCATCACTGGTCTAGAGTCTTGTAATAATACTCCTTTTCTTTTTGTTTTTGATCCTTTTTATTCATTTACTATTCCTCTTCCAAATGTAGTTACACAACAAATGGTGGTGTTCTTAAAAATATTATTTTATTTTTAAGATTGTTAGCGTAATAATTACTTTATGCTTACTTCATTACCCTTATAGCTATTGGATTCATTGTCCCAAGGAGGAGGGATCATAGGGTATCCTATTTTTCTTCTATCTTCATTATGTGAATAAAAGGATTAAGGTTGGAATAACCAAAGGCCACTCCTTTTAGGACTGTCTGTGCTAATTACTACAATACTGTTTCCAGTGGCTGGGGAAAGTTCTGTGTTTTTTGACAGATAAATATCTAGAGACATAAAGATGTTAATTTTTGCCTATTGTTTGTATTTTTCCTTCTCCCAATTGTTCCTGTATTTTATCCCATTTTGCCAGTTAACTGTTTTGATGTTTGCTGATGCTTAATATATAAACATCAAGCTGTATTTTTTGCAGGCTGAAGTGAGTGACAAGTGTACTTGCTCTATTCTGAATACAGGGACTTCCAGGGAATGGGCTGCGGGCAACTTAAACTGGAAGTTACCTACAATAATTTTCCAACAATAACAACTCCAAAAAACAAGTCAGTTACTAATGGTCAGGGGAAGACAGAGCTAGCTGCTTGCTTAAAACCATATGCTAAGGTGATAGCACTGAGGTAATTTAATCTCTTTGTGGGTATCTCCCAACCCTAGTTCCAGTCTTTCTCTCAGTCTCCTAGCCCTTACATTTGGTTACCACATTAATTTCTGTATTATTTGGTATAGCCACGATTAAGCCCAACATTTCTGTTATTAAGCAAGATAGTTATTAAGTGAGCCTTACCCCATTTTACGATGTTTATTTCCACAGTCATTAAGAGAATCACTACAGTTGTTAAGTTAGTAACATGGTCATTAAGTGAATCAGGCTTCCCCATTGACTTTGCTTGGCAGAAAGTCACCAAAGGTGATCACTTGACCCCGGACACTGCCACCATCATAAATATGAGCCAGTTATCAAGAGTCTGAATTTTGATCATGTGACCAGGAGGATGCTGCAAATGTAAGCCTCAGCCTGTCAGGACAGGTCTGGCAAGAATAACAAATGCGACCTTGAGTGCGGCAAATCAAGTGTTTAATTCCATCAAACAGACTTGACCTCAAAATGAAGCGAGTTGGCATCAAAGACGACCATGTAAAGCCAGCGCTGGGAGCTCTGCCTTCCAGCGCTGCTTTTCAAATGTGCACTCCACCTCCCAATCACCTAATAACCACACACCCCCACCAACCACCATCTGGCTCAGCAAGCACAGTTCTGGTGGCTGAATATCTGGTTTCCTCTCAGATCTCCACTCCGTTCCTCTCGGCTCCTCTCTCCACACTTTCAACGAGCAGTCAACAGGCAGAGAACTCAGCAGGGGGGTTGGGCAGCAGCATGGTGGCTGGAGAAATCAGCTGGGAGACGAGTATTCAGCTGGGAGGTGCAGAAGGCTCGAGTCATGTCCCAGCACTCCCCCCCCCCCCGAGGTATGGCGAGCCCATGGACTGGGCTCGACAGTAAGTGTGAAAACTGTCATAAATCACTTTTTTCAGTGCCGTTGTAACTTTGAATGGTCACTAAGCAAATGGTTGCAAGTTGCAAGTTGCAAGGAGCCGAGGTGGCTCAGTGGTTAAAAGCAGCACTGCTATCTACTCAGCTGACTGCTAGTTCAGCTGTTCAAATCTCACTAGGCTCAAGGTTGACTCAGCCTTCCATCCTTCTGAGGTCGGTAAAATGAGGACCCAGATTGTTGGGGGCAATATGCTGAACTCTGTAAACCGCTTAGAGAGGGCTGTAAAGCACTATGAAGTGGTATATAAGTCTAAGTGCTGTTGCTAAATACTACCTGTAGAACTAAAAAGGGGAAAGAATCATCTTCAGTTTCAGTTAAAAGTTCTGCTTATTTCTCTCTTTGCTTTTTATCAGACAAACACCTAAAAGCAACATCCACTTTAGATTTGTTCAGGGAGTTTAGCAATAGCACTTAGACTTATATACCACTTCACAGTGCTTTACAGCCCTCTCTAAGCAGTTTACAGAGTCAGCATATTCCCCCAAACAATCTGGATCCTCATTTTTACCCACCTCGGAAGGAATGGAAGGCTGAGTCAACCTTAAGCCTGGTGAGATTTGAACTGCCTGCAGTACTGCACTCCAACCACTGTGCCACTGTCGATCGTTTGACTCTCTGCAGTTGTGTGATGTTCATCAAAATCTCAGGAGATATTACTAACCCATTCATCTCTGGGTGAACAGCTCAGGATAACCTCTCCTGTAAAACCTCTGCACTCAATATGTATAGTATGCAAAACTCGAGTTGGCTCAGTTTATATGGAAGGCAGCAAGGAGGAATAGCAGATCCGGCCTTGCACCCTCTGCGTGGGCATGACTTCTCTATCTACCTTTTCCGAGTTGATTTGAGTCTCACACAAGTTCTATTTTTTTTAATAGTTGAAGGCATTATTGTTATCATTTTCTTATCGGTTCCTCCCGGCTCCCCTCACCTGGATAGCTACAATGACATTGCCAGTATCAGGTAGAACAAAGACTGACTTGAGAATGTGGGGCACTATTTACTTCTCTACCTTAAGGTGACCAGACGTCCCGCTTTTGGCGGGACAGACACGCTTTTCAAGCGTGTGTCCCGCGTCCCGCATTCTTTTCAAAAAGTCCCGCTTTTTTTGAAAAGAATGCGGAAACAGCGGGACGTCTGGTCACCTTAGAGGGGAAGCAAAAGAGAGGTAGCGGAAGCAAGTTGGGCGGAATTCCAGCGAGGCGGCTGCCTGCTGGGGGGAGGGGGAAGGGAGGCTGCTCCTCCTCTCCTTCCCCCGCCCCATCCCTAGCCCCGCCCTCGGAGGCGCCACTGCTGTTGGGAGGGGTGAGGGACGAGCAGCCCCTCCGGTGGCGCAAACAGCCCTTCCTCGTCCCCCTCCCCTTTCTTCCCCCCGTCGCCTCGCTGCCGCTGTTGCCCTGGGGCCGGGCGGGCGACCGGGAGACCGTGGCGCTTGAATGCCTGGAGCAGGTAAGCTGCCGGCTGCCTCCTTTCCCCGTCTCCCGCCTCCCGTTCGTTGCTTGCCAGCCCGGCCGAAGGGGAGGCGGGAGGCGAGGAAAGGCCTCCCGAAGGGGAGGCGGGCTCCCGAAGGGCTGCCGGCTCCCGAAGGGGAGGCGGGAGGCCTTTCCTCGCCTCCCGCCTCCCCTTCGGGAGCCGGCAGCCCTTCGGGAGCCCGCCTCCCCTTCGGGAGGCCTTTCCTCGCCTCCCACCTCCCCTTCGGCCGGGCTGGCAAGCAACGAACGGGAGGCGGGAGACGGGGAAAGGAGGCAGCCGGCAGCTTACCTGTCGCGAGCTCCAGGCATCCAAGCGCCCTCCCGCCTCCCCCCACCTGGATGCCGACATTTGCTGTTTTGCCCTCTGCGCATGCGCAGCATTCTGCGCATGCGCAGAGGGCAAAACAAATGGCGGCGCCCAGGCGCCCCCCCATCCTGCTTAACAAAAAATTAATCTGGTCACTTTACTCTACCTTAAACAGCAAAACATCTTGCGCCAGCTTTATCTCAAGAGTTTGAAATAGCACATTATCAAGGCTCTGTCTTTAAGCAGCACACTGGTCACATTCTCTTCCCCACATCCTCCTCAAGCGGTAACCAGGTTATGATTACAGTTTTGTTCAACCCCTCTCACAAATATAAGAGAGGACACGTTCATTCTGCAATGATTTTCTACCTGATCAAGAGACTTACATCCAGCTTATTCCTAGAGTGATTGTCATGACGCACCCTGAGGTTTGTGTCACTGATCCACTATCATTGCAATGCATCTTAGATTTAATAATGATGGCAAATGATACCCAGTGGCTTCGGATCTATACAATTTCACATTTACATGTTCTACATATCTACATACCATGCAGGCGTATGCATGCATTTATATCTGGAGATCAAAATCTGCATAATGTCACTCTCTGTAATCTAAGCTCCTTTTTTTCCAAAGCTATCAGGAATTTGCTATTCTTTCCTAGCTGATTGAAGAATCCACACATACACTGATAAGGAAAATAATTAAAATCTCAAGCACTGGGCTGCTAAACCACCATCACTCTAACCAGATTTTAGGGCAAAAGAGCATGCAAGTTTCTTTGGAATCCTAACTAGGTAAAAAAAAAAAAGACACAATATGAGGACAAATTACTATGTGGGTCATGACCTGGTAGATTTCTGTTTTTGAAACCATGGAAAATGTTGTTAGCAACAATTTCAGAAAGCGACAGATTTTGAGATGAAACGGAAATATTAACAATCCTCTTTAATATTTAAAGCTTACTTAACCAGTTGTACTTCACTTGAGGCTGATTTGTATCATTTCCTTTCATTCTTTTGATCAGTTGCAAAGCAGTTACATGACTGTAAATATCTGATTGTGCTACCTTCTTGTAGGCATAAGTGTTGAAATGGAGTTATCTTCAGTATAATGATATGCCATGTATGAGTAATAGAATATTTAGAATTAGCCAAGAACTATAAGATGTATGTGTGTGTCTCTTTCTCTCTCTCTCTCTGTGTATACTCACCCTAAAGGAATGCAATATGTACAACTAGCAATGAACTTGAAGCTTTTTGATCCACCACAACATGAAGACAATTCCAAATACTTTGAACCTCACTGTGGTCAATGAAGGAACTTACCAGCCCTGCATCACACAATTGAACAGAGAATTAAAAGCCCTTAAGCCAATTTATTACAACAGGCATCGGTGTGCTAATTTATGCCAAACCATGGCCTCTGGTTACAAAATCAATGAAACATATGAATTGGGTCGGTGATTCCAAATTGCAGTCTTGTAGATTCAAAGAACTTTGCAAGCACAAAATGAACCACAGGCTGCCAACAGGCTGGCGTGTGTGTGTGTGCGCGCGCGCGCGCTCAAAGACAGCCACAAAATCAAAGCAGATCACCAAACATCGAATATGGCATGTGGAGCAAGTGATCAGAAATTGTCAATTGGGTTTTTACACAATTCAGTATAAAAGCAGATGGACGCGCTTGCTTTTTCTACTCATAGCCACTGGCTCTTCTGTGGAGGATCAGTCATTTTCTTTCTGACCTCTCAGATGCAGTATGGGGCGTTTGCTTCCTTTCCCATACTTAGTCTCCAGTATAGCTTCTTCTCCTTCTTTCTTTTTTCTTTTTACTCAGACTTAATTCTCCAACTCTGGTCTGTCAGGCTGTATAAACAAGAGTTGATGAATGAGATTCAAGGTGTTTAGTCACCTGAAGCAGCTGTTTGAAGTAACTCAACACACAGCCTGAGGCTGATGTTTTCACAGCTGTGGGAACTCTTCAAAAGCTTTCCCTCTTGGTCTGGCTCTTTACCGGGCCGTAGACATGGAGTGCACAATCTGGACAATTTCAGAAAAGGCAGAATGAAACAAGAGACAGTAATTTTTGATGAGGCCGAGCCAAAAAAATGATCTAAAGTAAATAAATGAAGTACACTTGAAAGTGCATTACCTAGGTGGGCTCTCTATCTGAGAATAGCAGGCTCTCCTGGTGCACTCACTTTAAAAGGGAGACCCAGGAGTGAAACCTAATCCTTTGTTTATACAGCAATATGTTCATGGTCTACTCTTGCAAGGCAATCCTGAACTGAATGGGTTTATGGCGGAGCACACACAGATACCTGGAATGAAGGTTGACACTTTAGTGACACTGAAATCATTCCAAGACATACCTTTCTTATGGTAACAAACAGCATCTTGTTTAGGTCAAAATGTGGCTCTTGGCCCCCATGTTATGTGGCCAAATTGGTAATGCACCTGGAACTGAAAAGAAAAACAAAAAAGACAGATAACTTCATGAAACTTAGGGAATTGGGGAGGAGCCTCGTGAACGTTATCTGCCATGAAAACTATGTTAACATGAAACCCAATCATTGAGCTGTAATCCAGCATAATTCAGAAGCATTGTACGTGATGCAGTAGAAAGTAATATTCTATCTGTAGGGGAGAGTTAGATGAACTGGAAAAAAATAAGTTAGCTGTTTTGTTTTTCTGTATAATGGAAACTTGATAGATGATCTAGGTTGTACTTCGCACACACAGAGGGAGAAGGGTGTAAATGCAGTCTTTGACAATAAGGGAATTTCATGCACCAAAGAGCATACTTTGGAGGAGAAATTGAAGATTTGTTGACAATATATATCAAACTCTTGATTCTGCAAATTCAGTTGAAACTGATGATCACTTCCTCCCCGATTCCTATGTTTCCTAATACTTGAGATGTAATAGAGCAATTAAATGGCATAGTGCCTTAAACAATAGAAAATCTTGGGACAACAGAAGAATCAATCAACATCACTGGTGCTGATTTTACATATTTGTTATATAGCTGCAGACCAAAAGTTAACAATAAAACAGAACAGTATACTCAAAAACAATTTAGCAAGGATATCATAAAAGGCACTTAAACTTGATAAACCAGCATACATATCAAAAATCTATTCTTGTCTATGCATAGCTCAGTAGAAACCCGGTGCTTTCTACTAACAATTATCATGGCATAACATTGTAGACCTTACCAGAGATTTTGCTAGACTGATTCTATAATTAAAAATGTTAAAGCCTCTCTTTGGAGCCAAATATTTGCTAATACAGGGGGAAAATCATTCTGCAGGTGAAGTATAACGGGCAACTCAATAGTATATGTTCAGCTGTCTCATTTATTTCCAAGAACACGTAGAGGTGTTCCTGGTAAGGAATGTTTTGAGATTGCCACTCCATGAGCTTCAAATCTTGCTGATGTGATACAAAATGTTATATTTGTTATCTGATAAATCTAAAACAAACTATGTTTAATGTCAACCAGGAATTTTTCTGGATGAGGATGAGTAGGGAATAACTAGAGAGCCAAAAGTAGACCATATCCAAGGCTATGTATTTCTTCCAGGGTGTCTAGATACCAAGATGAACTGGTTAAGGGACCTATCCTAAATATTTGTTACAGCCAATACTTAAAACAGCAGGGTCTCACATGGGCTTCTACACAGAAAGAAGGAAGGCTGTCCAAGAATCATCTAAGCCACTGTTTCTCAACCTTGGCAGATTGAAGATGGATGGACTTCAACTCCAATATTTCCCTAGCCAGCAATGACAAAATTGACGTCTACCCATCTTAAAGGTACCAAGATTGAGAAGCACTAGTTCTAATCCAGCTCTTTGCAACATGCAGGAAAACTAATTAAACAGGGGGCAGTCCAACTTATTCTTAGGAATCTACATAAATGGATATCCATAACCCCAATAGGTAGACTATTCCCCTATTGTATACATCATACCGCTAGGATGATTTCTCTCAATTTATTATTATTTATTTATTTATTAGTGAGACTTATATACCGCCTCATAGTACAAGCACTCTCTAAGCGGTTTACACCATTAAGCAATGTATATTTACATTGCCCCCAACAATCTGAGTCCTCATTTTACCTACCTCGGAAGGATGGAAGGCTGAGTCAACCCTGAATGAAATCTATTTAGCTACCGCATACTGTATACCCACTATTTTTAGTGCTAGTTTCTTGGGTTATGGACAATAGTTCCTGAATACTTTTCTTATAGTTTAATCATTTATTTATTAGTGAGACTTATATACCGCCTCATAGTGCAAGCACTCTCTAAGCGGTTTACACCATTAAGCAATGTATATATTTACATTGCCCCCAATAATCTGGGTCCTCATTTTACCTACCTCGGAAGGATGGAAGGCTGAGTCAACCCTGAGCCCGTGAGTTTTGAACAGCTGAACTCAAATGATCACAGTCAGCTAAAGTAGCCTGCAGTACTGCTCTCTATCCACTGTGCCACCTCGGCTCTATTTTAGTAGTTTTCCAAAACAACTTTGATTCAGATTGGCTATAACAGTGATGGCGAACCTTTTTTGGCTCGGGTGCCAAAAGAGTGTGCGTGTGCATAATAGTGTGCGTGTAGGTGCCCATACCCATAATGCAATGCTCTCCCTCCTGCACTGCCCCCCATGCATGCGCATAACACCCGCACTTCCCTCTCCCCGTGCATGCGCACAGGCCTCACTGAAGCCTCTGGTAGGCCCGTTGGGCTGTTTTTCGCCCTCCCCATGGTTCAGGAAAGCCTCCTGAAGCCTGGGGATGGCGAAAAATGGCCCAACGGGCCAATCGGAAGTTCAGAAACGAACAGAAGTGGAGCTGCCCTACTATTACCTTCAGATAGTTGCAACCAGGCCTTGCACACCTCGACCCATTTCTTCTGCCACCGGCAATACTTTCCTGAAGGCCTCTCTAGCCGATAACAGAGCTCCGGATCGATCCGGACCTCTGTGATCGGCTGCAGAGACCTTTCCTAAAGGCCTTTCCTGAAGGCCTCTGCAGCCGATAACAGAGCTCTGGATCGATCTGGAGCTCTGTTATCGGCTGCAGAGGCCTTCAGAAAAGACTTGCCGGCTGTAGAAGAAATGGAGCTGACAGGGCAACACCTCGCGTGACCTCAGATATGGCTCCGCATGCCACCTGTGGCACGCGTGCCATAGGTTTGTCATCACTGGGCTATAATATGTTGTAATCTTGTAAGTCTGACTGTGCTTTAAGTTCTTATTCTTTTATGCTCTAATGAATTAGGGAAGTGTCTGAGCTTATTCCAGATGTTATCTGGCTGTCATGGAGTTTTTTTTAAAAAAGGTGCTTCAACCCCTTATGTCTAGACAACAGTTCCTGCATATCTTTCTGAAGACCTACCTTATTTTCCAGACTATGCTCCAAAGTCTAGTCCTCGAGTCCTTGCATCATTTTTGTTATCCTCTTGTGGACCTTCTCTAAGCTCTCTGGAAATGTGGTAGTCAGAAACACAGAAACAAATTCGGAACAAATTCAAATGTTTAGTGGAGGCTCTGGGGAGTTTTTAAAAATGAAATTAAGATAGGCATGTTTCAAAACGTATACCTCAACAGGACTGAAGACCAAACCAGTTGAGACTGACAGAAAGAAGGAAACAAAGATACATAAAGAAAGACATAAATGAATCTGAGGGACAAGTAATACACTATTTCAGAAACTGGCTATTACTGGTGGAGGGGGGGAACCTCTGGATGACAATCAATTTGGAGCAATGGAAGAAATGCATGAGTTCTTCACAGGGACAGAAGCCTGGAGCATTTCAATTGTAGACAAAAATATCTTTCAAAGTCCTCAGATATAAGCAAAGAACTTTTGATAGCAATTGTTGGCAATAATTAAACTACTAGAGCTTGGAATGTAGCATAAAATTGTCTAGAGGAATTGGCTTGGGCAGAAATTAAATTTCAATAATAATTACTTGACTTGTTTCAGCAACTGAAAAAAATTGGTGAGAGCTGCATGAAAGGAATCCCTTTTTGACAGCGGATGGGTCCTTTCAATTTTCCATTCTAGCTTATGAACACAAGTTTTAATGTTCTGTAAATTTGGAGATGGCCAGGGATGAGGATTCCTTTCACACCCCTCTTTTTCAAAGGCTTGGGTATCACTGAATGCCTTTTACAGAAATATTATCTACTAATGAACAAATGGATTGTACAGATTTCTAGCAGGCCTATTTTCCAATTAACTTGTAAGATTCTAAAAGTCTAATGGACCAACTCTCAAAATAATTTCAAAGTCCATGAAATTACATGTTACAAAAATCTCAAAATGATCTTTCCTTTGATATTTAGTTAGTCATAGGAGACTGGGAGATACACACAAACTTGGCTCAACATAAGAGAAAAACACAGTTATTAGAATATAGCTTCAGTAGAAGGTAAGGTTTTTATAAAATAGAAAATTCACAGTCACATCTGTATTCTAACCGAACCTTAATTCAGATGTTAGTAGGCATTCGGACAAGAGTTTTATAGTTTTTTTTTCTCCTTTCTAAACTAATATCATGCTATTATCAGAGTTAATTAAAATGTATAGGTCATCTATGCAATATGATCATTTAAAAGCTACCAAGTTATTCAATAGTATTAAAATATTGAATTGCCACAAATGTTTATTTCAGGCAAAATATAAAGGTTTGTTGCAGTGATGGAAGAGTGATGGATGGATGGACATCAGAGCTTCATAGAAATGTCACAACATGGACTTGAGTTATGCATTGGATTTGAACAAATCTCAACATAAAATAGGACAGTGAAAACAGATGACTCAGGGCAACCCAATTCAGCCATGGTGGACTTCCACACAGGTCTGATCTTGAGGATTATTATTCCGTACCATGAATCTTGTGGTCTCAGAAGTGTAGGACCTTATTTTTTTCCCATCACCTGAAAGTTTGTTCAACATTTGCATGATACCTCTGATTGAAAATACTTGTTTTTTCAAGTATTCAAAAGTATAAATGGCAAGTCTATTTAAAATTCAATTTTCCATTCCTAACTGTACATGCAACAAGGAGATTTCTACAAGATGAATAGTAACTGACCCTACAAGGATGACTACAAAAGTGGATTGGAGATACTGAAAAATGTTATTGCAATTTTGACTCAAAATAAGATCTTGGCATATAATCTACAATCATTTACCCGATGTATTATTATAAGAGACACAAATGCAAGGACCACTAGTCAGTTAGAGGGGATACTAACATTCAAGCTCATTTGGAGGTAATGGTAATGAGTAGGCTTGGGCAGCAGTCACTATATCCAGATTGTTGAAGTATAACAAATAAGTTGCTCATTGAGAAGTGGAACAGAAATTTAAACAGCCTTTCTTCTGATTATTTATTTATTTATTTATTTATTTATTTATTTATTTATTTATTTATTTATTTATTTATTTATTTATTTATTTTATTTGACTTATATACTGCCTCATAGTGCAAGCACTCTCTAAGCAGTTTACACCATTAAGTAATGTATATTTACATTGCCCCCAACAATCTGGGTCCTCATTTTACCTACCTCGGAAGGATGGAAGGCTGAGTCAACCCTGAGCCAGTGAGATATGAACAGCTGAACTGCTGATCACAGTCAGCTAAAGTAGCCTGCAGTACTGCACTCTAACTGCTGCGCCACCTCGGCTCCATTATCTGTAGATAATGTGTAATTGGTTATGTACAGTATCTAGTATAACATATAAAGTTTATAAAATAGACTAATACTTTTGATGGGTTCAAATATTTCATTGATAGTTTTTTTAAAAAACATTGTTATCAATAGTGTCACAAATAAGAAATAAGTTTCTTTGTTTAATTTACTTTATTGCTATTGCACCTCGTACAACAAAATTAAATCCCATCTTCGGTGTACATTATAACTATAAAAATAAAATGCAAACACACATCCTTCAAATCTTCACATTTGTACACATTATACCTATTTAACAAGGATACAGTATTAGGTGGTATCCAGAGGGAGTTAGAAAAATTAAGCTGATGGATGTCACCGGGTGATTGAACTCTCGCCCCCTTTTTTATATGTGTATGACAGCTAAATCACTTAATAAAAAATTGGGGAAAACATTGGCATATAAAGTTTGTGACCTTCCTTGTGGAAGGAAAATAAGCAAGATGAATGTTAGCACTTCATTCAATACACAATAATTTGATAGACATATCAAGACTTGGTGGGATGAGTCAAATAATTGGGTATAGCAATTAAAGGATACAATTTGTTTCAAATAAACAGAAATAGAAAGAAAGGGTAAAAATTGTCTTCATTTTTCCAGGCCGATAATGTAGCTCTGCAAAATTAGCACAGTCAGTGCATAAATCTAAAGTGAAGAAATTCACAAGCTAAGGAAAAGCAACATGGGAAAAGATGTATGACTATTTGCAAATAAATGTTTACATTTATAAAGAGGAGTGTTGGAATTCTCCTGTTTATTAAAGGGTATAAATGCAGGCAACAATACAGCCACTTCTTGGTTAATGACAACCTCTGTTAGAAGCCATTTAGAAATCTGATAGTAATGACCAGAAATTTTAAAAAAATCATTTTCTGACCATTGTCTGCATTTACAACCAAATTTTATGCACTTGGCAACAAGAGCCTTCAGTATGAAACTGGTTATGGTCTGGGCAGTTCCACGCAGCAATGCTGGAGGGTTCTAATCAACCAATTAATGTTGAGCTTGTTAAGTTGCAGTTAGCACTTTTTAAGAAAGCATGATGCTGCAAATGTGTGAATTGGTGCAGCAGTTAGAATGTAGTATTGCAGGCTAATCAGAGGTGGGTTCCTTCTGGTTCGCACCGGTTCTATAGAACTGGTAGCAAACCACTGGTGACATCACGGAGCTGGTTCTGTCGGTGCCGGTCCGTGGATGCCGCCATCTTTTTTGGGGGGGCATTTTGTGCTGATTTTTTCTTCTGCGCATGCGCAGAAGCCGAGTTTCTGGCAAAGCAATCATCTTGTTTTTGACTTTTTGGGGGGATATTTTTTGTGAATTTTCGGTACTGCACATGCATGTGCGCGTGATGCAGCTGCACGCTGCCGCAGCATAGCCACACAGCGCGGGAGGAAGCGAACCGGCGGCAAGGTAAGTTAGAACCCACCCCTGAGGCTAATTCTGCCAACTGCCAGCAGTTCAATCCTGACCGGCTCAAAGTCGACTCAGCCGAAGTCAGTAAAATGAGGACCCAGATTGTTGTGGGCAATATGCCAACTCTGTAAAACCGCTTAGAGAGGGCTGCAAAGCACTATGAAGCGGTATATAAGTTTAAGTGATAGTGCTATTGCTGCAGAATAAAGCAGCTCAGGAAGAGGTAGCATGTTTAATCAATCCCTCTGCCCTGTGATATGGCAAAAAAAGGGGAGGGGGAAGGGTCAGGCAACTCTGGCCTTAATCCTAAATATTACCTAGGACCTTGTCCAAGATGCAAAGTTGTTAAATCAATGAAAAACAATGGCTACAGTTTCATTATATTCATCATGAATGCAAGTGTTGAAAAGGTCATTTCTGAGTTCAAAGGAATAGATTTCAGGGGGGGAAAGTAGAAAGTTGTAAAAAGGAAGGTGAATGAGTGAAACAAGAAGGCAATATTTCCAGAATGCTTAAAAGTGATTCAAAGATACCATAATAAATGCTTAACAAGAGTGAAAATCTCAGCTTAGTAAAGATTCCTCAAAGCACAAAGGTATACAGTAGTCCTTACAATTACGATTGAACCCAAAATTTCTGTTGCTAAGTGAGACATTTGTTAAGTGAGTTTTGCCCCATTTTGTGACATTTCTTGCCACAGTTAAGTGAATCACTGCAGTTGTTAAGTGAGTAACATGGTTGTTAAGTGAATCTGACTGACCCATTGTTTTTGCTTGGCAAAAGACGATCAGATGATCTTGGGACCCTGCAACCATCTGTAGGAAGTTAATACCCACCCCCTCCTGAAAGGGTGAAATACCCTGGGAAATATTAAAAGGCAGAATATTATATACAGTAGAATATCCCTGGAAACATGCTTCTAAGCAGACAAAAGACTCATCTTATGTGCCACCTCACCCATTCCTCCCACCCTTGCCAATGGGCCATCAAGGAATGGCCTAGCCCAGCTCATTCCCCCCACCTAGCCTGAAACAGTATTTTTACATAACAAGCACCTACAGGAAGAATCATAATGGGAGTCCCAAAGCCTTTTCATTCACCACATGGGACCTGGTAAGATTCCATCAACCACGCACCTGGGATTCAGGACAGCCCACAAGAGATGCCCTATGAATCTTGACAGCCAATAGGATAGATTTCTGTATAGGAAGAGGAAACAGTTGGGGAGGGACCCCAAGAGAGAGTATAAAGCAAGGAACTCCAAGCATCTTGCCCCTCCCTTTTCTGGACTCAACACCTGGAAACATGTGATCCACCTTTTCTGTTCAGGAGCTCATGCCATGTGCTCCTGTTCCTTTGTTCTCCATTAAAACCTTCTTTCCAAGCAACTTCCATGAATCCAGTGTTCTTTTTCCCCACTTGGAACTGAACCCAGAAGAATATTACTTCCAACACATCATAAATATGAGTCAGTTGCCAAATGTCTGAATTTTGATCACATGACCATTGGGGATGCCACAACAGTAATAAGTGTGAAAAATGGTCATAAGTCACTTTTTTCAGTGCCCTTGTAACTTTGAACAGTCACTAAATGAACTGTTGTAAGTCAAGGACTACCCATAATGACAAGGAGCATAGAAGCTATCAGAGTCAAGAAGACATCCTTGGGGAAAAAATGGAAGCCTTCTCAAATGAGGAAAACAAACAAGATTATAAAGTTTGGCAAATTAAATTCAAGAAGGAAAAGAAGTACATTGATACCCAATCCAATAATACAAATATTAAGGATTTAAATATTTTTCAGCAGGATAAAAGCCCTTAGATGACAAAAGAAGGAGAAGGAGAAGGAGAAGGAGAAGGAGAAGGAGAAGGAGAAGGAGAAGGAGAAGAAGAAGAAGAAGAAGAAGAAGAAGAAGAAGAAGAAGAAGAAGAAGAAGAAGAAGAAGAAGAAGAAGAAGAAGAAGAAGAAGAAGAAGAAGAAGAAGAAGAAGAAGAAGAAATACAAAAACGTGATGAATTATTGGTTTCTGACTTCACTGCTGAGAACAGAGTTGTGCTTAAGCTAACATTTTCAAACAGACACAAATAGAACTGGTAAGAATAAAGCTGTAAGCTTCACTGACACATTCAAAAATAAACAAATCCTCAGGTCTAGATATTAGCCACAGAAAGATTTGTAAAGAATTGAAATGTGAAAATTCTGAGCTTCCACCCCAAAGCAGGCAAAGGAATAGAATAGTATTTCTGAACTTCAGCAACTTTAAGATATATGGACTTCAACTCCCAGATGTCTATGTATCTTAAAGTTGCTGAGCCTGAGAACAGGGATCTGGGGTGGAACAGATCCCTACAAGGGGAAAAAATACATCAGGAATTGGAGCTTTCAAGCATAGAGTGAGAACAGGTAAGGCGGGGGGGGGGGGGGAAAGGTAGTAGAAGTGTACCAAAATGAGGAAAGGATTGTCTCCCTTTGTTAAGAAAAGGAGGAGAAGGGAAGGATCTGGAGATATAATTACCAGCCAGCTGTTATCTCTGTAGTTCAGAAGATTTAGAGCAGATTAAAGAAAATCATTCAATCTGTAAACATCGTGAAACAACGAAATATTACAATTACAACTCTTCTACAATTATTACAATTCTTCATGAATTTCTTAAGGCAAATAGGATTACTGGGGGACTGAAAATTTACTCCTGGATGGACTAACTGAGAATTTCTCTGTTGGATCAACTGAGGGGGTTTCCTTAACATCGGCTAAATCATTGCTTCAATTTCTAAGCCTGATGAGAGGAAAATAAAGAAAAGGAATAGAGAAAGGAAGAAGATAACAGAAGAGAAAAGAGAAAGTAAAATAGGAGAATAGTAGATAAATAATATCTGTTCATACATGTGTGCATCCATTACCCACAGAAGCACCACACTTTTCAATTGTGAAAGCATCTGATCCCAACATTTTATGAACACATAACAATATGAGTGGTCTCAAAAGTTCTTTGGAATCAGCCTTGAATTGCAAGGAATTAATTTCCTTTCCAGTTTCAATATTTAATTCTCTCTCTCCTATCTTTTCTTTCTTTCTCTTTTTCCTTCTTTCTGAAACGCGTTAGGCAGCTAACTTCTATTTAAAGTAACCTCCTCTCCCTAGTGATTGATTTTAGAGACAACAATTGGCATGCCAGCGCTAAGGCTAATTCTTTGCAGATGTTGTCAAATTACAGGTTAAATGGGGGGAAACGTTTCGGTCTTCCGGCCACCCACTCTCGTTCCCCTGAAATAGGTGCAGAGTACTGTATATCCTGTGCTGTAGGTGCAATAATTCTGTCTTCTGTCATTCATCTGGTTTAAATGATGACCATTTACCATTTCAAAGGATGACAGCATGTTATGTTATTTTGCAGGTATCAAAAATGTCAAAATGCTCCGTTGTGTTCTCCCTGAGAGGAAGTGTGAATTGAACCTGGCAAGGCCACTGAGGTTTTAAGTGTGTGTGTGTGAGAGAGAGAGAGGGGTGGGTGGGTGGGAGAGGTTGCTTTTAAAAGAAATGACATTTGGCATTGTTCAAAAAAGAAAAAGGAAAGAGGAAGAAGGCTGGATTACTTACTTCTTTGTAAATCTTCACATTCTTTCATGATCAAAGGCTTTTTATCTTAAGGGGCTTAATCATAATTGATAATGAGTACGACATATGGGTGCTCTTTTATGCCAGACTGAGGAGTAATTTGAAGGATCCCGAGGACAAGATCACCATCAAAATCTCAGGCTGCAATTTTAAGCCAGTTGACAAAAGAGCCCTCCTTCTTGAACATTACATCTTGTATTCACATGGTGGTTTAGAAGTAAAGCTTGAAAAATACCCAAATACGACACAGTTTAAAAAGTGTAAAAAAGAAACCCTCATACTTCTTACAACAGCAGCTCCCACAGTATATCAGCAAGCATGACTTTAAACAGATGATGATGATGATGATGATGATGATGATGATGATGATGATGACGACGATGATGATGATGATGATGATGATTCAGGAAAGACAGGAGCATTCATTCTTTTTTTGGGGGGGGGATAAAGACTATAAATGTTGGGTTTTTTTCTGCTACCATCAATGTATAATGAACTTTTACTAATAGGCCTGGAAGTTCATTAATAAGAGTTAAGGATTTATTGACCAGACAGTGTCTTAGAAAGTCAGTTTAACATACTGGTGAAGTGTTGGGCTAGGCCCCGAAACATCAAGTTATCTCTCAGCCATTGTATATTTATTTATTTTATTTATTTATTTGTCAACAAGTGCAAGGAAACAGGACACATGAAAAAATGGCACAAATAAATGGATATAAAGAAGCATAACATAGCCATAAACACATCAAATGAGTACATACAAATGGGTACAGTAGGACAGGGATGGGTGGCACGTTGGTGCACTTATGCACGCCCCCTTAGGGACCTCTTAAGAAACGTGTAAGGTCCACGGTAGACAGTTTAAGGAACAAAGCCATGATGCTTTGTTCCTGCTTCACATCCCAACCTATCTCCTGGGGTTATTTTAAAGGCTAAACCATGGGACAAAACACAGAGACAAATCCTGGACACTACCTTAAACTCCAGAGAAAAGTGTATGCATTTAATAATTATGCAACATTATAAACCAGAATGTGATCCTCGGCAGCTTAGGCAGACAGAGGCAATCCTTCAAATAACCTTGCAAAAATGTTTTAGAGTCTTAAAGATCAAAGTGAGCACCTTGCATTGTGCTTGGAATCAAAAGAAAAGACTGTGCAACTAATGCAAAATTGTTGGAATAACTGACTGCTATTTTTAAGCCACTGTCAAAGAACAGAGTATATAATCTAGTCTAGATATAGCCAGAATATGCTTCGCTGAGGCAAAATATGCTTGTGGTTCTAACTACTGACCTCTGTCTCCTTGGATAAGGTCCTGCCCATATTCTTAGCTTGCACACTGGAAGTATAATCCATCAAGAAACAATTATTCACTTCCAGATTTTGCAATTCACAGTCTTAATTATTATCTGAAATAAGAGTGGCCTTTGTAAACTCACTGATAGTCCCAGCCTGTTGTTTCCCCACATATTCTCCTGATGCATTATTTTGTAACCAATAGATTTTGCAAGATGTCCACCTGATTTTGTCCACCTTATTTCCCAATCTGTGGTAGCATCCATTCCAATGTGTTACAGAAGATACATTGAATCAGGGGCAGGTTACCTTCTCCTACCGGTGCGCATCGTGACGTTGTGCACGTGTGTGCTCACTATGCGTGTGCACATGTGCATCCTCTGACGTGATTTTGGCTCTCTGCGCATGCGCAGAAGGACAATTTTACTTCCGCGCATGCGCAGAGAGCCAAAAACCACGAAAAATTTCAAACAAAAAGATGGCGGCATGCACGGACCAGCAAAGAAAGCACCGGAGCCGTTGCGCCGACATTGCGCAATTGCAGGCCCCTACCGGAACAGTGCACTGGACTGCACCGGTAGGAACCCACCACTGCATTGAATGCATATGAAATGGAACCTTCCTGATTACCTAGATTGAATGCTTAAAATCAGAGAGAATTTCTTTCCAAATTCCACTGAATATGAAGAAGCAGGACAGGTTTGTCTCTATTGTCACCAAGCCTCCACATCAGAACCTGAAATTCTAAATAATTTCCTCCCATTCAATTTGTATAGCATCAAGGCTGACAGCATTGCCACTGGGAATAATAGAAGTTCTGTCTAGTTGAGGGAGCTAAACATTTGGAATCCTTCTTTGTTTTAGGAGCTTGGGGAGGCTTAAGGAATAAAGAAATTGCCTTAAGCTTTAAGATGGGCTCCTTAAAAATTCCTTTACCTAGCATTCTTTAGAAGTCTGCTGGTCAGGGCTGTAGTTCATTAACATCAGGAAGCCCCTAAGTTTTCTGGCTATGGTGTGCACACTGGGTCAGGAAAAGACAACTTGATTTTGCTTATTTGCCAATGAAATGTTGATACAGAGACTTTCAGGAACAGAAAGACTCAAAAATTTCAATTTAGATTATACTCAAAGGTATTCCTTTGCAAAGTCTCATGACTTTTTGTAGATAAAGCTTTCTTAAAAAAAATGTTGTACTTTCTGCTTGCATAGTCAGTCAGTTATGCTTTCTGCTAGTAAAGTGTAGCTTTAGCCATATCCCAAGCAAAACATAACTGGAATTCCCAATATTTAGAATATGGTCTCAAAAGACCTGTGACTTTAGGGGGGGGGACTTCTGCATGTGGAATAAACGTGCATACCTGTGGTTATAAGAAAAGATATAAAAGTTTCAATTGCCTTCCAAAATGAAGCATTGTGGAATTTGTATGCATCAAAACTTTAAATGGTTCGTATATGAGGTATGTCAGCCAGTTTCTCTGAAAGGGTAGAAAACGTCTTGCCAGATTTCTTTCTGTTATGGTGCTCTAAGTAGTTTTCATGATTTGAAAATAAAAGTGGTTTTGCTTGCAGCTCAATAGAGTAAAAAAGTTTGAAAGTACAGTGGGTGCGTACTGTGAATTAAGCCATATTCTCTAATCCAGACAGAGGTGGGTTCCTCCCGGTTCATAACGGTTCACCCGAACTGGTAGCAACCTGCTGGTGATGTCACAAATAAATTAAAAAAAATAATAATTTTTTTTGGAATTTTATTTTATTTTTATTTTTTGGGGAATTTTTTAAATTTTTTCTTCTGAGCATGCGCAGAAGCCAAGTTTCTGGCACTGTCCATGCATGGCCATCTTGTTTTTGGCTTTTTTTTCTTTTTGGCACTGTGCATGCGCGCGCACGCAAAGCACGTGCATGCCCACGAGGTGCGGCCACGCAACACGGGAGGAAGCGAACCGGCAGCGAGGTAAGTTAGAACCCACCCCTGAATCCAGTCCCCTTCAGATGTGCTAGTTCCTATAATTCCAGCCAGAGTGACTAAGGAGGGTTGAAGACCAACACATCTGAAGTATAACAGTACATATTTAGCTCCGAAGTGTCACGTGGGGAAGGAACTTGAAGGAAGAGGAAGAGCTGGTTGTTTAAATAAATGTGTTCAATTAATGCCACCCCAATTTCTCTTCTTTGGGTTCCCCCTTCTCTTGACTTCTGCTTCCTCAATATTCAGGTCTGTCAACCTTTTGTTTGTTTTTCTTGGTCTACATAAGTCAAGGAACTACTCTAAAATATGCATTCTGTGCCCCATGGACCTTGATTTAGAATGTCAAGAAATATGAAATATGAGTAAGGAAGCAGAAAAAAATGGTTCATTGATCTGCTAGGGACATTACAAGTTGCCTTCACATTGTCTTGAACATCTGCTCCTAATTAAACCCTTTCCCCTTATAAAGTGTGAAATGTTCCCCTTTTTTCCAACTTGTTAAACAGCTTCTTCCCCCAGTCAACTTGGTTTGGAAGAACAGGAAATTTAAGCTGACAGATATTGCATGGCATTGAACTCGACACAATATCTTGATGGCAAAGAACCCACCATGGAGTTTAAAACAACCAAATGGTACCTGTTTCCGCGTGCTACAGAAAAATCTTCAGCTCTCCAGTTTAACAAGAGGCTGCCAAATCAGTCTTGACTCCTGACAACTAGGCAGTATTTTCAGAAGTGGTTTGCCATAGTTTTCTTCCTAGGATTGAGAATGACTCAAAATTACTTTGCTGGCTTTGTGCCTAAAGGCAGGCCTAGAACCCCTTCTCTTCTGTGCCTTAACTACTAGGCCAAACTGCCTGTCATTAAGGTATTACTGTTGGGAAATTGGGAGAGAAGGAGAGCTGGTTTTAAAAAAAGCAACTTATGTATTTAAAACATTTATTGCCATCTACAACTCAGTATCAAAAATTAAGCAAGATGTGATCGTCTTTTTTAGTTGTTGGGTATATTATTTATTTAATGTATTACATATAGACTACCTGTAATACATTTAGTGGAAAGAACTTGATTTAACCAATCTTTTTTTAAAAAAAATTCTCCATAGAATCACAGGCTTATGTCTCCATTTTTAAAGCTTATTCAGTCCTATAAAGAGAGGCAATCTCTGCTTGGGAGATGGGCGGCTAAGATAGATAGATAGATAGATAGATAGATAGATAGATAGATAGATAGATAGATAGATAGATAGATAGATAGATAGATAGATAGATAGATAGATAGATAGATAGACAGACAGACAGACAGACAGACAGACAGACAGACAGACAGACAGACAGACAGACAGACAGACAGACAAACAAACAAATAGGCAAAACTCATTTAACAACTGCTTTGCTTAGCAATGAATGGACACACACACACACACACACACACACACACACACACACTGCTTTAAGTAATGCTTATGTCCCACAAATCCTTCCCATTGTACAGGTAGCTATGTGAAATTTGAAATTTGCAAAGAAAAAGAAACAGAGAGAAAAAAAATATTCTGTTGCGCCCACCCACCACTGCCCGATAGACAAAATGAACAGAGGGCATACTTGAAAATAAGTCTCTACCTTTGATTAATCCAAGTAATAGAATGTTTCCTAAGTAACTTTGCTCCTGGGAAGATTCCAAGCAAGTAATTTACAAAATATGGCTTTCTTCATTGGAAAGGTTATAAAATTTTGTTTGTTGGAGGTAAGGAAGGAAATGTAATTAAAGGCTAAATTCAGTCTCACATTTCATTCTTAACCAAAAGAATATGTGTGATTTGGATAGGAGTCACCTAGGCATTTCCTTTCCTTTCCTTTCCTTTCCTTTGCTCTTTTTTTTTAAGTCAAGCACACATTGTCAGCAGATCAAATGATGTGATAGCAGACCTACATCTGGCAGAGCTGAATGTGCCAGGTAAGCTAAAATAGAAACTCTGTGGTTGTTAACTTAATGTTGCAACCCTGGACTCTTCTGGTAATGGAAATTCAAAGTTCCTCTTTGTAGTATTTCTATAAAAATACAAATAAGGAAGAGGTGAAATTAAACTTCAAAGAGTTTGGGTTTTTCTTTCCTTAGTTGTTTTTCAAAGTCTCCACTCTAGTTGGGAAAGCTTATAAAGGCTATTTAATGAAGAAGGAGAGAAGTGGGAACACCCTGTATATGCTGCATATCAAATAAAGCAATGGATTCAGCAGGGTAAGATTAGATTAGATTATTATTAGAGTTGGAAGGGACCTTGTAGGTCATCTAGTCCAACCTCCCGCTCAAGCAGGAGTCCCTACACCATTTCAGATAAATGGCAGTCCAGTCTCCTTTTGAAAGTCTCAAGTGTTGGAGCTCTCACAACCTCCGCAGGCAAGCTGTTCCACTGGTTGATTGCTCTCACTGTCAGAAAGTTCCTCCTTATTTCCAGGTTGAATCTCTCTTTGGTCAGTTTCCATCCATTATTCCTTTTCTGGCCTTCTGGTGCTTTGGAAAACAGCCTAATCCCCTCCTCTCTGTGGCAGCCCCTCAAGTATTGGAACACTGTTATCATGTCACCCCTGGTCCTTCTCTTCGCCAGACTGGCCAAGCTCAGTTCCTGCAACCGCTCTTCGTATGTTTTAGTTTATAAAAGAATTTATAGGCAACAAAGATTAGAGACAGTGAGGGATTTTTATTATACGACATTGAACTCTCAGTCTAGCTTACCTTATAGGACTGACAAAAACATGTAGATTTATCCTATCATCACCCTCTCTGAAGATGAGGAGACAATCCATCTCATCTTGGAGACAAGTGATCACCTGGACCTTAGGAACAGCCAAAACATATCACAAAATGGCAAGATTTGACAATGAATTGACAATGGGTCAATTCTGATTGGGCTGATTCTGTCACAGATGACCCTTTTTTAAAAAAAATCGAATCCAGTGTCAGTAGATATAACAGCCTCAGTTCCATAAACGCTTCCTTTGATATTTTCGTAGGATCACATCCATGGTTTCTGAAGGCTGTGTTCCTAGAACTTCAGGGATTTGACCTCTGTCCTCTTCTGTGTTTTTAAGATTCCAAAGATTGTTCAGATCACAAACGTTGCAGCAGAAGGAGGATTTAGTAAAGATTATCCATTGACTTATTATCCATTTGACTTTCTTCAGTAAGATCATCGCCAAAAGTAGGATTCCATTTATGGGAAATCTGTATCCAAACTTTTAGATGTGGCTTATGCCAAATTGAACATGTGAACGATCGTAATCTTCAGACAGCATAACTATCATTTATTTAAAATACATTTTATAAGTAGTATGTCGGTTTTAAATAGTCTCCCATCAGGTTTGATCATACCAAAGATTTCCTTATGTAATTCTGCCTTGGCAAAATAATACGAGACCGTAACAGTAAAATCACTATGTTCTCAATGAAATTTCATGTTGGATTCCAACATACACCCAATTTGAATTAGATCTTAAATATGCCTTAGCCATTCTTCCCCCTCCAAATGTTAAATATTTTTTGTAATAGCTGATTAAACAAAACCTGGAATCAAATTTTATTTTTTGTTTGGAAGTTCTTTACAGTTTTCATTATTGGCATACTTTGGTTTCTACATCCTGCATTATCTATTTATACTGAGAGGTACTGTATATCCTGTTATAGCTTATGGAGTTTAGAATAATCTGAATAATGTTGTTATCTACTGTCATTCCATTCCATTCCATTCCATGTTACATAGGCAGAAATAGTAAGCCTTGCCATACACAACTAGTTTGTTCTTCAGGCATTCTTACCAGAATCAACTCCCTTTGTTTTGCTTCCAGACACTTTCTAGAACTTGATATGACCTAAAATCAGGGGTGAAATGCTACCAGTTCAGCCTGGTTCGCCTGAACCGGTAGTAACAAATGCTTCCGGTTCGCCAAACCGGTAGTAAAAAATGCTTTTAAAAAGTTTTTAAAAAGATTCCCATGATCGGGCGGCACAGCTGATTGTCACAGCTGATGAACTTTTTTTACTTTTTTTAAAGCATTTTTTACTACCTATTCGCCCAAACTGTGACTCTGTGAGGTTCCTGCTTGTTCCAGGGGCCATTTTGTGTGAAGTCCAGCTGCTTCTACATTGTATGTGAGTCAGTTGTGTAGGAGTCAGTTGTGTAGCTTTTGTGTTGTTTGTGTGTGAAGTGTGAAAGTTGGTTTTTCAGCTCTTTGTGGCTCTGTGAGGTTCCTGCTTGTTGCAGGGGCCATTTTGTGTGAAGTCCAGCTGCTTCTGCATTGTGTGTGAGTCAGTTTTGTAGGAGTCAGTTGTGTAGCTTTTGTGTTGTTTGTGTGTATTCTCTGCATCAGATATTCTTTCAGAACTTTATTTTGCAGCAGAAGATACTGAGTATGGATCATGTAGAGCAGGGGTGGCCAAACCGTGGCGCATGCGCCAAACGTGGCGCATTGGATGATTGCAAGTGGCGCATTGCAATCATCCAACAGACAGAAAAGGTGACGCTGTTTTACAACCGTGAAGAAAAATGTACAGAGAAATTTGGTCAGTGGATAACAATTATGCAGGAAGAAGGGGATCGGACAATAAGAAGGTTTTAGCGAGCGAAAGTGATTCTGACCTTCTTATTTTCTGATCTCTTTCTTCCTGCATAATTCTGGAGAGCGCGCGCAGTTCGAAGTCAAACTCCGGCAATGACGAAACGAGCAAAGTTGGCTCTTCTGTGACTCGTGGACTTCAACTCCCAGAATTCCTGAGCTAGCAGGGCAGAGGAGGAAGTAGTCAGTCACAAGCGCCGGCCCCGCTGCTCGTGTTTCGTTACTTCAGAGCAAAGGAAGCGGGGGGGAGAGGGGGGAGAGGAGAAGAAGGAGGCGGAGGTGGAGGCAGCAATCTGAGGCTTCACCCCAAAGCTAAGCAATTGCCTGTTGCCCACACGCCCTGAGGTGCGGGATTCCACAGCTCCATTGGAGAAAGGGAGGACAGGGCTCCAAGGAGGGGGGCTGCTGCTGCTGCTGCTGCTTCTTGGAATGCAGAAGCTGCGTGGAAGCTCCGTCCGGGGCGAGCCTTCTCATCGCCCCGTGCTTGCTTTTGTTCCCGCCGGCTGCTGCTGCTGGTGAGGTGCTTTGCTAGCCCTGGTTGTTGTGATTGTTACTCCTGCGGGGGGTTCTTATTTCCAGGGGGAGGGGGGAAGCGCCCTCTTTCCCTCCCTTCTGAAAGAGGCGCAGGGATGCCAGAAGTAGCGGCATCAGGACTTGGCATCTTGGAAGAGGGCTGGGCGAGGGAGAAAGGAGCCACGGTGGGGATTGCTTTGCAGGGAAAAAGGAAGGAAGGAAGGAAGGAAGGAAAGTTAGGAAGGAAGAAAAGTTAGGAAGGGAAAGAAAGAAAGAAAGAGAAAGAAAGAAAGAGAAAGAAAGAAAAGTTAGGAAGGAAGGAGGAAAAGTTAGGAAGGAAGCAAGAAAAGTTAGGAAGGAAGGAAGACAAGAAAGAAAGAAAGGTTAGGAAGGAAGAAAGACAAAGAAGGAAGGAGAAAAGACAAAGAAAAAAGAAGGAAGGAAGGAGGAAGGAAGGAGAAAAGACAAAGGGAGGAAGGAAGGAAGGAAGGTTAAGAAGGAAGGAAGAGAAAGAAGGAAGGGAGGAGGAGGGAGGGAGGGAGAAAGAAAGAAAGAAAGAAGAGAGAGAAAGAAAGAAAGAGAAAAGTTAGGAAGGAAGGAAAGTTAGGAAGGAAGGAAGAAAAGTTAGGAAGGAAGAAAAGTTAGGAAGGGAAAGAAAGAAAGAAAGAGAAAGAAAGAAAGAGAAAGAAAGAAAAGTTAGGAAGGAAGGAGGAAAAGTTAGGAAGGAAGCAAGAAAAGTTAGGAAGGAAGGAAGACAAGAAAGAAAGAAAGGTTAGGAAGGAAGAAAGAAAGGTTAGGAAGGAAGGAAGAAAGAAAAGAAAGAGAAAGAAGAAAGGAAGAAAAAAAAGTTAGGAAGGAAGAAAGACAAAGAAGGAAGGAGAAAAGACAAAGAAAAAAGAAGGAAGGAGGAAGGAAGGAGAAAAGACAAAGGGAGGAAGGAAGGAAGGAAGGTTAAGAAGGAAGGAAGAGAAAGAAGGAAGGAAGGAGGAGGGAGGGAGAAAGAAAGAAAGAAAGAAGAAAGAGAGAGAAAGAAAGAAAGAAAGAAAAGTTAGGAAGGAAGGAAGGAAGGAAGAAAAGTTAGGAAGGAAGAAAAGTTAGGAAGGGAAAGAAAGAAAGAGAAAGAAAGAAAGAAAGAAAGAGAAAGAAAGAAAAGTTAGGAAGGAAGGAGGAAAAGTTAGGAAGGAAGCAAGAAAAGTTAGGAAGGAAGGAAGACAAGAAAGAAAGAAAGGTTAGGAAGGAAGAAAAAAAGGTTAGGAAGGAAGAAAGAAAGAAAGGTTAGGAAGGTAGGAAGAAAGACAGAAAAGAAAGAGAAAGAAGAAAGGAAGAAAAAAAGTTAGGAAGGAAGAAAGACAAAGAAGGAAGGAGAAAAGACAAAGAAAAAAGAAGGAAGGAAGGAGGAAGGAAGGAGAAAAGACAAAGGGAGGAAGGAAGGAAGGAAGGTTAAGAAGGAAGGAAGAGAAAGAAGGAAGGAGGAGGGAGGGAGGGAGAAAGAAAGAAAGAAAGAAGAAAAAGAGAGAGAGAGAGAGAAAGAAAGAAAAGTTAGGAAGGAAGGAAGGAAGAAAAGTAAGGAAGGAAGAAAAGTTAGGAAGGGAAATAGCAATAGCAATAGCACTTTACTTATATACCGCTTCATAGTGCTTTACAGCCCTCTCTAAGCGGTTTACAGAGTTCAGCATATTGCCCCCAACAATCTGGGTCCTCATTTTACCGACCTCAGAAGGATGGAAGGCTGAGTCAACCTTGAGCCTAGTGAGATTTGAACAGCTGAACTGCTGAACTAGCAGTCAGCCTGCAGTCGCAGCATTTAACCACTGCACCACTTCAGCTCTTATTAAGGAAAGAAAGAAAGAGAAAGACAGAAAGAAAGACAGACAGAAAGAAAGAAAGAGAAAGAAAGAAAAGTTAGGAAGGAAGGAGGAAAAGTTAGGAAGGAAGCAAGAAAAGTTAGGAAGGAAGGAAGACAAGAAAGAAAGAAAGGTTAGGAAGGAAGGAAGGAAGACAGAAAAGAAAGAGAAAGAAGGAAGGAAGAGAAAGAAAGAAAGAAAGAAGGAAAAGTTAGGAAGAAAGACAAAGAAGGAAGGAAGGAGAAAAAGACAAAGAAAGAAGGAAGGGAGGAAGGGAGGAAGGAAGGAAGGAGAAAAGACAAAGAAAAAAAGAAGGAAGGAAGGAAGGAGGAAGAGAGAGAGAAAGAAAGAAAGAAAGAAAGAAAGAAAGAAAGTTGTATGGCCGCCCTGAGTCCTGTGGGAGTGGGGCAGCATACAAAAACGACCAAAATAAATAAATAAATAATAAATGGCGGATTGGAACTCGTCTGCGAAAAAATTTGGCGGATGGTATGCTTAAGGTTGGCCACCACTGATGTAGAGGATTATGTAGAAGCAGTTATCAACTGCCCAAAATACTTTAAATGTTTATTACATAGAAAGGATGTGTCTGAATGTTATGATGTACAATCCAATGAAATTTCTTCTCATCCAATTGCTTAATTTTCTTGCACAGATAAATGCACTCATGGAGGCATGCACTTTTTTTCATTATTATGTGTATACCTGCACATAATAATTGTCCTCAATATATAGGAACAATGATGTGTATTTAGAATGAGGGAGTGGGTGTGCTGGAATATCACCCATCAGCATTTGGTGAACAAACTGGGCCTATTAGGTTTAATACTCCTTTATGTATTTGGATACTTGATTTCCTTATTGATAGGCCCCAGTTTGTGAGAGATGGAAGAAAAGTTTCCAACCCCATCTCCTTGAGCATGGGTTCCCCACAGAGTGTGTCTTGAATCCACTACTGTTCACCTTGATGACCCATGACTGCTATGCCAAATCTGCTGCAAATCATATTGTGAAGTATGCAGATGACATGGAAGTGGTGGGTCTTATCCGGGATGACAATGAAGATGCTTATAGGGAAGAGGTGAAGGCTCTGGTGGACTGGTGCAATAAAAGTAACCTGGTTCTAAATATTAATAAAACAAAGGAGATCACTGTAGACTTTAGAAAGAGTCAGCATGGTCATACTCCACTAAGTATCAAGAATGCAGCTGTAGAGGTGGTCAACAGTATGAGGTATCTGGAGGTGGAGATAACTAACAATCTGAACTGGTCTCTCCACACATCATCCTTAGTGAAGCGTGCAAACCAGCGTCTAAATTTCCTGCATCAGGTAAGGAGAGTACATCTTTCTATTTCTGTCCTGACAACTTTTTACAGAGGCATGACTGAGAATGTTTTAACAAACTGCACCACTGTAGAAAGTCCATACAGAGAGTGGTAAGGATAGCCGAGAAGGTTATAGGAAGCTCACTTCCTGTTATTCAGGATACTGCTTATAAGCGCTATGTGCTTAGAGTTCAAAACATTGTTAGAGACCTCACACACCCACTTTCTATTTCTATTGTTCCCCTCTGGGAGGAGATTTCAAGGTATTTCTAGCAGGACTACCCAATTCTGTAACAGCTTTGTTCCCTATGCCATCCATCCAGTAAACTCATTTTTCTCACCATGTACATGTACACATTCGAACTAGACTGTGTTGTTTCTCTGTCATATAATATAATATAGCCAACAGATCCACTACTGACATGGTATTTTCCCTTAGACAGCTGCAGGAGAAATGCAGGGAACAAAGACAGCCACTTTTCGTAGCTTTCATAGATCTTACGAAGGCTTTTGACTTGGTTAGTAGGGACGGCCTTTATGAAATTCTCCCCAAGATCAGATGTCCACCCCAGCTCTTCAACATCATCAGGTCATTTCATGAGGAAATGAAGGGCACAGTAGTTTTTGATGGCTTAACATCAGATTCCTTTGACATTCGAAGTGGAGTGAAACAGGACTGCGTCCTTGCCAACTCTATTCGGGATCTTTTTTGCTGTCATGCTGAAACAGGCTTTTGGAACTGCAACAGAGGGAGTCTATCTCTGGACCAGATCAGACAGAAAACTTTTTAGCCTCTCTAGATTGAGAGCAAAGTCTAAAGCCCAGCTGAAATGCTTATGGGATTTCCTCTTTGCTGATGATGCTGCCATTACTGCCCACTCTGCCGAAGACCTTCAACGACTCATGGACTGCCAAGATTTTGGATTAACAATCAGCCTGAAAAAACACAAGTCATGGGTCAGGACATGGATTCACCTCCCTGTATTATAATCTCTGCACAAGAACTGGAGGTGGTCCATGAATTTGTGTATCTCGGCTCAACCATTGCCAACACTCTCTCTCTAGATACTGAGCTGAATAAACGTATTGGTAAAGTGGCCACCACATTTTCTAGACTCACAAAGAGAGTATGGCTTAACAAGAAGCTGACGGAACATACAAAGTGTCAGGCTGAAGCCATTTTAGTTGGGGTCTTTGGCCTGCCACACTTTACGCTATTTAAAAATGTATTCTTAGCTGTGGGAATTTGGGAGGGATAATTGCATGAGGGATGTCTGCATGTAGCCATAACAAATTCCTTCTAGATTGTCAAGGTCATCCTTTGTCTTTGCACTTCTGCACCTGCACGGAAGGAGATGAGAGTTGCTGCCAAGTTGGCAGATGAAGATTGGTCAACGTGATGGACTTGGAGGTGTGGGGACAAGGGCTTGAACTTTCAACTGGGTGGAGAAACCCCTGGGACTTCAGATTCGGGTTTCTCCCATATGTGCCAACATGGCTCTGCTAATAATTTGGAACTTTGAGGAATACTTGGCCTCGGACTCTGATTTAATTTTTGATGCTATTTGGAATCCTGACACAAAGATCCAGATCTATAAAGCCTGCATCCTGAATTCACCCTTGTATTGCAGCGAGTTTTGGACCCTTTACGCATAGCAGGAGAGAAAGTTGAATACCTTCCATATGCGCTGTCTCCGAAGCATCTTTGACATCACCTGGCACGACAAAGTTCCAAATAGCACAGTCTTGGAATGTGCTCGAATTTCTAGCATGTATACACTATTGAAACAGTGATGCCTATGCTGGCTTGGGCATGTCATGAGAATGGCTGATGGTCGGACTCCGAAATATCTCCTGTATGGAGAATTAGTGCAGGGAAAGCGCCCCAGAGGGAGACCACAGCTGCGATATAAGGATATCTGTAAGAGGGATCTAAAGGCCATGGGAATGGACATTAACAGCTGGGAAACCTTGACCTCTGATCGTTCAGCTTGGAGGCTAAAGACGCAGCATGGCCTTCTCCATTTCGAAGAGACTCTTATTTGGCAGGCTGAGGCAAAGAGGCAGTCCCGAAACTAGCAAAATCTAGGGGCCGGGAAGGGGACAGAATGGATCTACCCTCAGTGTGGAAGGAATTGCCACTCTCGGATTGGCCTTTTTAGCCACACTAGATGCTGTTTTAGGAAATCTTTCCAGAGCACGATACCATAGTCTTTTGAGACTGAAGGATGCCAGTGAATGAATGAATATATGTGGGTATATGCATAATTTTTATTTATTTATTTATTTATTTATTTATTTATTTATTTATTTATTTATTTATTTATTTATTTAGTTATTTATTTATTTATATGTTTATTGTCATGTTTATTGTCATGTTTATGTCATGTATATTGGAGGCGGTGACCCTTTGAGAGCTGTATGGAATAACATTTCATTTTAATGTATGCCGATTAGTGTACATTCAAAGTGATAATAAAGCTATTCTATTCTATTCTATTCTATTCTATTCTATTCTATTCTATTCTATTCTATTCTATTCTATTCTATTCTATTCTATTCTATTTATTTATTTATTTATTTATTTATTTATTTATTTATTTATTTATTTATTTATTTATTTATTATGGTTTTCTTATATGCCGCCCAACTCCCGAGGGACTCAGGGTGGCGTACAACAGAGAAAAGATACAAGAATCACCAATAATAAACGTTACATTAAAAGCAAATATAAAAATTAAAAATTCATAATTAAAAAAACCATCCAACAATCAGACATACCCGGGGGAGAGCTCAGATGGATTAGGCTCTACCCCCAGCCTGCAGGAAGAGCCATGTCTTAACGGCTTTTCGGAAGGCCAGCAGGGTGGGGATAATTCGGGTCTCTGGAGGCAGTTGGTTCCAGAGCGCCGGGCCCGCCACAGAGAAGGCCCTTCCCCTAGGGCCCGCCAGCCGGCATTGCTTGGCCGACGGGACCCGGAGGAGGCCAACTCTGTGGGCCCTAACCGGCCGGAGGGAAGTATGAAGCAGAATGCAGTCCCGGATATTCTATTCTATTCTATTCTATTCTATTCTATTCTATTCTATTCTATTCTCAACAAAAGCTCTCTTTGAATTACTCCAATGCTGGAATGTCTCAAGAAACTCTAAACCCTTGGACTGAAGAGTGATAAAGTGCAAATGAGAATGAAGGCATGATTTGGTTTTTCAAACATCCTTCAGGGCTTACTTTAAAAACTGACTTTTAATGGAAAAATAAGTTTAAAATTATAGAATCAGAAGGTGCTTTTGTGGCCTTCATTTCCAAACCCCAGCTTAGTGAAATGATCCAAACTGAAGCAACAGATGGCTTTCTAGCTGCTGATCAAATGTATACAGTGAAAGTGAGCCCACAATTTCTCCTAGTATTTGATCCAAAAGTCAAATGTTCCTATTGTGAATTTTTCTCCTTTAAGTTTCAATTGAAATTTTCCTTCTTGTAGCTTAAATCCATTATATTATCCTGCACTCTGGAAAAATAGAGATCAAATCTTCATGTTCTTGTACAGCACATCTTTTCAAATATTTGAAGAGTGTTATCATAGACCCTCTCCAATCCAACTTTTCTTCTCAAAACTATAGATGTCTGTCTCTTTTCATAGGACATGGTTTCTATACTCCTGATCAATTCAGATCCCCTGGTTATTACAGGTGGGAAGATAATGGTTGACAAACTATTGGGGTAATTAAAGTCCTCCAACGACTCCATATCTTCTGCTTGGCTGGAGAGATGTTAGTATTCACAGATAACACTATTGCTTTTATTTTTTTCAATTTGTTCCTATAGATATCCGTAGGGAAGTGGCAAGGGGCACAAGTGATGAAATGTGTATTGCAACATCACCCTGGAACCCCCAGTTGTTATAGGGTTACATGTGGTCTTACAACACAAACACAACAGAGTAGACATGTGTGTTTATGTCATGACACATGTTTCATCATTTTGACATTATTGTAGTTAGGATTAAAAATCCAGGTTTGTCCCTCTTGCTATTTTAATCAAGATGTTCTTTCTCGAACAGCAAAAGGGTATTTTATCCAGGTAATTTTTTGCATTTTTGTTCCTTTGCACTGTTTTTGAACTGAGTACAATACCACCAACTTCAAAGAAATGCAAAACAAAACAAACACTACATTCTGGAATGTGAATTAGTTCAGGACATGAAAATTTTAACAGATACAAACATTGTTTAGTGCACTGTTATTTCAAAGCCAGTTTCAGCTGTTGACATTGTTTAATTACAACAGTTTAAAAAAACTTAGTTTGATAATACTACAGTTTTGGGAAGGGAGAGAGGGAGAGGGAGGGAGAGAGGGAGAGAGGGAGAGAGGGAGAGAGGGAGGGAGAGAGGGAGAGGGAGAGGGAGAGGGAGAGAGAGAGAGAGAGAGAGAGAGAGAGAGAGAGAGAGAGAGAGAGAGAGAGAGAGAGAGAGAGGCGCAAGGGAAAGGTTCAAAAGCCTCCTCTATATGGACTCCATTCAAATATTGACCTTCAGAATTAGATAATCTAATGAAGTTCCAGTGTAGGAATAGAGCAATTGATGTCATATGTTTCCAGAGGTATCTTTGGGAAGGAAGTGACCAAAAAATTGAAAATGATTGCCATATCCCTGCAATCAAAGCCCCACCATCTTTTGTATGCATCACATGTACAATGCATGCAGTCACCAACAAAGAGTGAGACTATGGTCATGTTTGGCATTCTTGTTCCTTCCTGAAGCTTCCAAAATGATACAATTATTAAGTTCTGTGGCACTTTTGAAGAGGAGTCATCTGACTCCTGGAACCTGTTCCAGCACAATCACTCTGCTTGCACTGAAAGTCAAGAGATAGACATCCCAAATCACAACCCCCCACACACACACATGTAGGTAAATTATTTCTATTAGAACGGAACATAAAAGACCTCTTGAAATTCTGCACCAAACTTGTGGACAGAGATATTGCAAATAATTTCTCCAGGGAAAGGAATGAGGATATTAAAAAGAAATAGCAAAGAAATTTTCCGCAGAACTCTGTTCTAAAAGGGGCAGATAGCAGTCTCTTTGCCATTTATGCTATGTTCACATATATTTATTCTTAAATCTTTTTTCTCTGTGTCCACATTAATCTGATGCTTTCAGTAAAGGGAATGAAATCTCATATTTAAACCCAATTTCTGTGCATTTTCTTAGAACAGAAATAAAACATGTCATTTATTAGATTTCCAAATCTATTTTGGTGCCATTTGAACTGTGAGGTAAGACCTGTGTTACAAACAAGGATAATTGTTCCAATGCATTGCTCATTCAGGAGGAATAGGGGAATTCAGGAGGGATCAATTGCTCATTCAGAAAGAACCCCTGGCTCAAGAGATGTTGTTGTCATGAAAACCATGGATTTCTAGGCCATGGTCTATGTTACTTACATGATGGGTTTCTAAGCAAGAGATGGGCTCCACCTCACAAAAACTGGAAAGAATGCATTTGGAAGAATGTATTTGGATAATCTTTCAGGTTATCCAAACAGCTTTAAACTAATCTGGAGGGGGTAGGAGACCAATTTCCAGAACCAAACCCAAACTCAAGACAATGAATTTGACAATGAGGAAGGAGGTGGTTAGAAGGAAGGGGCACTCAGATATAAAACAGGAGATACAGCAAGCAAATGTAAGATCAGCCGTAAAGGGCTCAAGAGGCCTACACATTCATGCTCAAAGTATGGGGAACAATCAGACAAAACGTGAAGTCCTAGTACATGAGGGCAGGTTACTGGTATTGCCAAAATTTGGTGGGATGGAACCCATGTATGGAATATACTACTAAAAGTTTACAATGTGTTCAAAAGAAACAGATCTGACAAAAGAGGAGGAGTTGTACTGTATGTAAATAATTACTGTACAGAAATACACAATACCAATGGTGAAAGCTTTCTTGAAGGTACTTGGCTGAAAGTTAGGGGAAAAGAAGTGCATGATATCCAAGATGGTATGAGGACTCCACTGGCAGGTAGTTGGACTAGAAGACTTCCAAAGTCCCTTCCAACCCTATGATTCTATGAATGGATCAGATTGGCTTATTTAAAAATATAGAATTAGAACAAGAGATTGAAATGAAACCAGAACTATTTTTATTACGTATTTTAAAGGCGATAATGGGTATAAAATTTCAATATATAATATTACATATATTAATTGCAACCAGAATCGTCTTTGTTCAAAATTGGAAACAGACTAATATCCCTTCAGAGGCAATGATTATAAGAAAGGTACTTGAATGTGCAGAGATGGATAGGTTGACTATGGAGTTGAAAGAGAGAGAAGAATCGGAGTATTATGAAGTTTGGAGTAGATGGTATACCTGGCTGGAGAATAGGAGTAAAATTATTGTCTAAGAACTATAGAATATTGATTACAATATGATTACATCGTATATGTGTGTAAATATTGTTACAATTTAAGTGACTGTATAATATAGGATAGTGAATTATAGAAATAGAACTTATGTAAATTCGAATGTTATGGATGATATTGATACCGATATGAAAATGCTGTAATGAGTGAAAATTTGTGTTTTGTTTTTTAATGTTGAAAATCTTTAATAAAAAATATTTAAAAAAATAAAAATAAATAAAAATGTAGAATTAGCAAAATCTTGTATGGCCCTATATTAAAATACAGAAATACACCACCACACCACACCACACCACACACTCCCCCCCCCCCAAATCTAATACTTCCCTCCATGTGGCAGTATATTAACTACATAGGTAAAAAGTGCAATCTGCCTTTGAAGAGGGGATATTTGGTCTATTATTGTTGATGTCATGAAGAGAGCTTGGCATATTTTCCAAGGAACCTCAGAACTCCCTGAAATATAATTTTTCAATGAATGGTTTTAAAGAATAGTTATTGCTCACATGATTAAGTCAATGACCAAGTCTTAGGTCAAAGTTACCTAAACCTCAAATATGTCAATAAGGAGGAGAGCCAAATTGTCAGCTGCGGTTTGCTACAGGGTTATGTGGCATGTCTGACAATTTGGCCAGCAACTGATTACTAGTCATGTCCCCGAATGGCCAAGGTCATCCTCAGCCAGAATTCCCTATTCCTCATTTCTGATTCTTAGAACTTCACAATAGCTGTCCCTGGTTCTCAGAATTCATAAATCAAGTCTCTGCCGTCTTCCACAGAACAGGCTGAGGTGGATATGGATTTTTCAACCCCCATTTACAATCTGAACCAAAAATTCTAAGCCAGGGAAGCAGCTGGCATCATTAAAAAAAAACAAAAACAAAACAGTAAAAAGCTCTTGCTGGCACCTCATGCTGACAATGACTAGCCAAATCTCCATGGGCAAAAATGCCAGCATAGTTTTCTGTGGCAAAAACAACAAAATAGATTTTTGTCAATGTGCAGCGATTTTGACAGGGAGTCAGATAAATCTATCAATAGAGAGGGACATACGTCTTTGTGTAAGGTTTCCAAATGAACCGATGATTAGAAAGGGGGAACAACTTTAATTTTCATGGTTAGTGACCAAACTTATCTGTTCTTTTACAACACTTTGCATTCCTTTCTCTGGCCAGTTTCTTTTGCTATGCTCTTTATAACCAGAATTGGCTGCTCTCCTAAGACATCTGCTGAACATTTGAAAAGGAATGGTAAAAAAAATTAAAATTCATCCTCTTTGTGAGATGGAGCCAATGTGCCCACTGCTAACATAGGCCAAGAGAAAAGTCGGAGAGGATAGAAGCTAAAAGTAATCCATGCAGCTCTTTAATCTGTGATTCAAATAAGTTGTTAATCATAGTAGTTGGCTAATGGAAGTCCATGAAAGTCCATGCTTCATAATATATGGTAGACTTTAAAGGTGTTACAAGGCAATTTGGGGTGGAACACTGGTGTTATTTTTATGTGTGTAATCCATGCAACTTTTTTTCCTATCACACAAAAACAAAAGTACCTATAGACCCTCAGAAAGGCTCTTTGGATTTATTTATTTATTTATTAGTGAGACTTATATACCGCCTCAAAGTGCAAGCACTCTCTAAGCGGTTTACACCATTAAGCAATGTATATTTATATTACCCCCAACAATCTGGGTCCTCATTTTACCTACCTCGGAAGGATGGAAGGCTGAGTCAACCTTGAGCCGGTGAGATTTGAACAGCTGAACTGCTGATCACAGTCAGCTAAAGTAGCCTGCAGTACTGCACTCTAACCGCTGCGCCACCTCGGTTAATAAAATTCAGTGGCTCCTAACATGACTAGATTGTGGAAACCATCTTGGAACATTTTAAATAGAATAGAATCCAGTGGCTTATATTGGTGAGAAATTTCCATTCACTGGATGGCGATTCCTTATTCTCATGCTATATGTCCAAGAGAGCCCCGCATCCCCTTCAAACTTCCAGAGCAAATTTTATTGAATTTGGAGAAGGAGGGTGAAGGAGGAAAATGTGTGTGTGTGAGGATGCACACTCACGTAACTTTAGATCTCACTTTTTATGCAACTTAATTGCATATGCAGATATTGCACAAAGAATGAAGGCGAACATATTTGTCCCAGGATAATGTTGCAGGATCCAATCCGGGTTGGTCACTGGAGCCAGAGGTTTTGTATTCTGAGCTTTTGGACTCATGCTGGAGCACATCTTCTGGGAACTTCTCTCTAGCAGATATTGCAGACTGTTACAATCAGATGTGTTCATGCATACAAAAATATCATTTACTCAAAACTTTTTTGAAACATCCTGCCAACCATCAAAAGTGAAGGTGAATTATTTTACGAGGTTGAGTCAAAACGTAATGCCATTTTCTTTAGGACAGGTATAATTACCAACACAGGAACATGTAGCATACATCAAAATGAAGCTGGTCCTCTGTGGATCACATCCCTACTTCTCAACATAGTCACCATTTCTCTCAATAGCAATGTTCCACCTTTGAATGAGAGCATGTATCCCTGCCTCGTAAAATTTTGTTGACTGTTCTTTGAGCCACTTCTTCACTGCAGTTTTCACTTCCTCGTCACTGGGATAATGTTTGCCTCTCAAACCCTCTTTCATGGGGCTGAAGAGATGATAGTCTGAAGGCGCTAAATCTGGTGAGTATGGAGGATTATTATTCCAGTGACGAGGAAGTGAAAACTGCAGTGAAGAAGTGGCTCAAAGAACAGTCAACAAAATTTTATGAGGCAGGAATACATGCTCTCATTTGAAGGTGGAATATTGCTATTGAGAGAAACGGTGACTATGTTGAGAAGTAGGAACGTGATCCACAGAGGACCAGCTTCATTTTGATGTATAATACATGTTCCTGTGTTGGTAATTATACCTGTCCTAAAGAAAATGGCATTACGTTTTGACTCACCCTCGTATAAATAAATGGCTTACAAATTATAGCAATAGCACTTAGACTTATATACCGCTTCATAGTGCTTTACAGCCCTCTCTAAGCGGTTTACAGAGTTCAGCATATTGCCCCCAACAATCTGGGTACTCTTTTTACCGACCTCAGAAGGATGGAAGGCTGAGTCAACCTTGAGCCGGTGAGATTTGAACAGCTGAACTGCTGAACTGCAGTGCTGCACTTTAACCACTGCGCCACCTCGGCTCTTATTATCTTTCTCCATAAGCACATTTCTTTTACTCCAGATGGGGAGGGGAGGGAAGACTTTATTTTAAAAAAATGAAATCTACAGTTTCAAGTGTTCAGTTCTGTAAGGTAATTTCCCCTTCAAAATGAAAAATGGAAAAGTAGTAATGCTTTAATTTATTATCTGGAATAATTTCTGTCTGGCCTTGAGGAGTTACTTCTACATTGAGCTTAACAAGAAAACCATTTAACTTGTATTTATCGTTGTAAAATGTCCCAAATGCTCAGCAAATACCTAATAATCTACAAAAAAAAAATCCTTACTTAAAATACCCTTTCCCAGATAATGGAAAATTATAATTTACGAGACCAGAAAAGCAAAAGTAGTATTTAAACAGAAGAATTTTCATTAGTCTCCTTTTCCTTCTATTCTTCTGAAGAGCAATCATATAGAATCAGATACTTACCTTTCATTTCCTACATGTATATTTAGAGAAGTCCATCATAAGCGGGTTTAGGCCCAACAACACATATGCATGTACATTAAGATCTCTGCTTCTCTTCTTCTGATTGCTTTACTTTAAGCCAGGCTTAAATAGGCAAACCATCAAACAAAAATCCTTCCATTCCCCACTATCCTGTCAGAGCTGAAGAAGCTTCTTGGATGAGAAGTGAAATTTCTTCAAAAGAAAAAACAAGAAAGTCCAGTTGCCTCCTGAAAAAGCACCTTTGGATGACTGAGAATCTCTACAGACATCAAACAGAGAATGTCTTCAAGCAGAGGATGTTATTCCAGTAGCATTTTGTCAAGAAGGAAGTCCTCAGGATATGGCCACCCTGCTTGGTGAAATGCTTGATGACCCAAGCTAACAATTCTTCAGAATACAGATAGTCCTCAACCTACTGTTGTGGCCCGCCAGCAGCCCGTGCAGCTGATAGTGAATCCCTTTCGAGAGGAGACCAACTTGGTGTTGCGCCAGCGGTCCGTGCAGCTGGCACCCGAGTCGGACAGTGAGGAGGCTGGCGAGGACTCAGTGCCAGAGGCTGAGGTTCAGCCAGGGCCTTTGGAACCTCCAGCACCTCATAGCAGTGATGAGGGAGAAGAGGCTTCTCCTCTTCTGAATGCAAGGGCACGCAGAGCTGCTAAGAGGCAGGAATGGTTACTCCAGAGGAGGTCTCCTCAGGAGTAAGACTTGGGGATAATTGGCCACTCCCCTAGTCTACTTAAGGACATCAGAGGCAGCTGAAAGGCTGCAGGAAACAACATTTGGAAATCTGTCTGGTCATAGTGTGCTCCATGTCTGAAAAACTTCCAATTTGTTTCACTGCTTCGGCTTGGTTATCAAGGACTTCCTCTAGGCATTTTGCCAACTCTCTGAAGCTCCATAAGATAGCAAGACCTAATTGCTCTTCTTTGCTTTAAGACTCTTTGAACTGATACCAGCTGTTAATGAAGATTAATTAGCAGCTGGTTGCTTGGATGAAAAGACTGCTTGTAGATTGGTGTGTGCATATTCACTGCTAAGACGTTTATTAGTAGTAGTTATTAGATTAAATAAGTTTGTACAAACTGGGTGTTGTGTTACATTCTTAGCTGGGGCAGGACACCTACCTCAGTTCATTTAGTGACTGTTCAAAGTTACAACATCCCTGAAAAAAGTGACTTATGGCCGTTTTTCACATTTACAACCATTGCAGCATCCCCATGGTTATGTGATCAAAACTTGGATGCTTAGCAACTGGTTCATATTTATGATAGTTGCAGGGTCCCAGGATAATGTGATCAACTTTTGGGAACTTCTGACAAGCAAAGTCAATTAGGAAGCCAGATTCACTTAACGTAACCACTGCAGTGATTCACTTAACAACTGACGAGAAAGACAGTAAAATGGGGCAAAACTCACTTAACTTAGCAACAAAAATTTGGGACTCCATTTGGGTCATAAGTCGAGGACTAGCTGTATTAAGAAATCTAAGGATTTAAGAAAATACGAACACATTATTTTATGCCTGACATTGTATCCTGTGTTAAACTATGATGCCCTTTAGCTAGCCAGATAAAACACACTTCTCCCATTCATGAGTGTTGTTACCCCCTGACAGGGAGGGTGGTTTGTCCTGAGAGAAAAGCTAAGAAGCCTGGTAACGCTAAACAGGTCAGGACTGGAAACTATTAAGGAGAAGGAAACAGAAGCAAACAATATGTAGCACCTGCAAAATTATCAATTGCTGTGAAACAGGACTTTAAAGAATTCTAAAATAGCAATACATCTATTCCAGATTTATATATCAAAGATTATAACTGCGGGCATGGCTGGATGTGTTTTTTTTAAAGATATGCTCACAGAATTTCTGCCTGACCCTTGAAAGCAGCTGAATTTTAAGACATTTTTTGTGGTCTCTAGACTACCTACATTAATTAAGTTGGGGAAAACATGTCATTTAAAAATAGAGGATCAAGTCAGCTGGAGATAAAAGGAAACATCCAAAGTAGTTTGGGGATCAAGAAACACAGATAATAGTAAACAGAAATTAGGTTAGCCAGTGATAAATTGGCTGAGACTCCATCCAGGATATATCTGTAAGAAAACAAGTTTTGTGTCTGTTCTCTCTGCTTACCTCTTTGACCTTCAGTTAAGCAGAACTTACATCCTTTTGCTGTTGATGGAAACAAGAAGCAGCAGAAAACAGTGATGGGAGTTTTGTCACCAGAAATGGTTTATCATGAGGACAAATATTTTCCTCTTTTTAAAAAAACCAGGTGTACACGGTCAATTTGGCATCTATTGTCCCTGAACATTTAGGCACACTAAAACTTTCACAGGATTTTATATGCAATAGATTTTTAATATATCATAGAGCTGGGCAGGAAATTAAAGAAATTAGGGGTTCCCCTCCCCCCCAAAAGATTTTCACTTCTTCTTGCCAGCTTCTTAATGTTATTACATTGTAGGCAGGGGTGGGTGCCTCCCAGTTTGGACCAGATCGCCCGAACCATTAGCGACCCGCTGGTGACGCAACGATGGCGTCACGGATACGGTTCGGTCGGTGCCGGTCTGTGGGCGCCGCCATCTTTTTTTGAGTATTTTTTTGTGAATTTTTCCATGTTTGGATGGCTTCTCTTCTTCCACGGCTTGAAAAAGAGTCCTCCTGCCCACCCACGGGTCAATACTGACTTTTATTTCTTCGCCCGAAGCACAGCTGATCAGCTCCTCAGCTGTGTTTTGGGCTGAATACTGCTACTGATCATGCATGGAAGTGAAATTGCACGGGGGAAATGCGTGAAACATCGCGATGCGAATCGGTGGCGAAGGTAAGTGGAACCCACCCCTGACTGTAGGGTTTTTTTGGTGGGGGGTGGGAGGAAGGATAAGAATTTATGGTGGTCTAAAACCTGAAGTGTTACTACTTGTACAATCTACTAGTAGATGTTTCTGATCTTGCTTTAATTTGGTATGCTTTAGGCTCATATAAAATATTAATATCTTAGCCAGGAAAAGTTAGTGCCCAAAGCTCATACTTTCTGCAATTGATGTAATCTGGTTGATTCCAGCAAGGCAGAAGAAGATCAAAATTCAAGATGCTCCTTTTTTATATATTTAGTTTTCTTTATTTAGGAATGTCTCAGCTCCCTGATGGTTTTTAAGGAACCCTAGAATCCTACATGTTATGCACATATATGCCCAAATGGAAGAATTAAAGGTATGTCAAGTCCCTCTGAGGGGGTTATCAATCAAGGAAAATTGTTTGATCCTTTCAAATGGCAATAGGCTATACATGAAAATACTAAAGAAGTCCAATATAAATAATACTCTGAAGCTTACTTTAGAACATATTTTTATATTCTTGGGGTATATAATTATCAGACAAAAATAAACAAAGGAAGCTAGATATGATAATTGGACTAAGTTGAATACTTCTTGAGGGCTTAGATGGAAGGATATCAATATATCAGTGGTATTAAGGACATTTAATAACTATGCACAGTATCTCTCCAGATATTTACTATATTTAAAATAGAATCCAATTTACATATTTCCTCCAATCAGCATGTAAGAAAACATGCCATGAAGATGGCCATTTAGGAGGCAGCTGACTGCTGGAGGTGGTTGATGGGGTAAGAAGACCTTCTGGTTTTAGCATCATTTTAAAGTGTTAATCAGTATAATTTAATGCTTTCATATTTTAATTATTATTCTCCTTGTTTTATAACTTGTAAGCCACCCAGAGTCACCTTATAGGGGAGATAGGCATCATAAAAAGTTAATAAATAAACAAATAAATTTAAAAACATACTCCAATATAATGATCCTGGTTATTGTCATCGTGAATTAAAAAATAACTACATCCACACAGCAAAAACACAACTTCAAAATCCCAGCAAATATCAAGAAATCCAGAATAACCCTGTGCCCAAATGATTTAGGAACATCAATAACTTTCCCAAAAATATGAAAGCACCCATAATAAATAAATACTGGGAACTGAGTATATCTTGGTTAAGCATTAAGGCATTCTCCAATGATGCTCAGATTTCAAAATAAATTGATAATAGTGACATTAAGATGAGGGTTCTCCCCTTTGCTGTTATCATTAACAGCCTAGACACCTTGCCTGAGCTCAGATTATCTTGGTTAGTTCAAGGGTACTTCTGATATTCTTTCCAACATATTAGCTGAAGCATATCAGGATTGAATGATGCAGAGTGGTGCGATCAGTGGTGGGTTCCTACCGATGTGGTCCACTCTATAGCACTGGTAGCAGCCCACTCGTGACGTCACAGTACCGGTGTGGTCGGTTGCCAGTGCCTGGGCACCGTCATTTTTTTAAAAATTTTTTTTTTAATTTTTTTTTTAAAAATTCTTCTGCGCATGCCCAGAAGCCGAGCTTCTGGCACTGTGCATGCGCTGCCTTCCTACCCCACAGCCACACCCACAAAATAAGCCACGCCCACAGAGTGGTAGTAAAAAAATTAGGAACCCACCCCTGGGTGCGATGGCCTAGAGGTGCAGCTCTTGCCTCACAATCAGGAGGCTGTGAGTTCGATCCTAGGTAGAGGCAGATATTTCTCTCTCTCTGGGCACAATGAGAATATATCTGCTGAACAAAGCTCCGCATTGGCGACAGGAAGGGCATCCAGCCATTAAATGCTCTGCTAGCTCCATTCAGTTGCCCAGACTCCACCCACAAGGGATTATGTGGTGGTTAAATGATGATGATGATGATATCCAGCGATGAAATCCTCTGAAGTCTCCTACGTAGCGTGTGCTTGAGGTGCACCCGCGCAGTACTAAAAAAGGAACATTTTGAAGCCTTCCACTTCTGCAAAGGTAAGGAGAACAGAGAGGAAGGGGGGATCCACTGTGCCACACGATTTAGATTAGCTAGAAAGCAGGAAATCCGACAATTCTAGCTAATATAAATCACGCGTCACAGCTGATTGTCGCCCATCTGATAGTCGGAAATACCGGTTCACCCGAACCGGTAGCATTTTTTACTACTGGTTTGGTAGAACCAGTCCAAATCGGTAGCATTTCACTCCTGATGATATCAGGATTGAATGACATCCATGAAAATGTACAGTATTAAACATGGAAGACCTATTAGGATAATTGTCCCCAGAATAATTGAAATAGATTCTAGAAAGTTTCATATTATCATAGAATCAAAGGGTTCATAAGGGTCTTGGAGTTCCCTGAAACCAATGCCTTGTCCAGCAGAACCTACATCTTTTTTTTCTTCTTTGTGTACTGCAATTCATAGCTAGATTGTTCAGATTATGCTTTTTGCTTGCCTGCTTGAGACAAAGTTTATGTACAGCAAGTGTGCACAGTTTTCATTAGTCCAAGGGTTGCATTGGTTTTTGTCCAGTCCACAAAAGGTTGTATTGTAAATACGCAAAAAAAATGAGGTGTATGGTGAGCCTTGTATGGCTTAGGTCCTCATTTTGGTCTTTAAAAATCTACCTTTTATGATGAAACCCCCCCCCCCAGCTGTTTGGAGTCCATTGACTCTAGGAGTTCAGGGAGCCACAAAAAAGAGGAGATCTTATGTATTCTGTGAGTCACATATTTTGTACTTAGATAACGCTCAAAGTTGAGGAGTCTGCCTGTGGCCAAAGCATAGGATGTCTTTAGGAACTTCCTATGGGACAACATGGCATCAGTAGTTCAGTCCCATCACTCTCCTATCTATCTTGAAATCCTTTCCTTACTTCATGGAAAAAAGCATGTTTCTTTCTTTATTCTCAGAGAAGCATTCTAGACAATCAGAGGCCGGGGAAGGAGTGTGCTGGTGGTTCATGGCATTCCATCCATGTTGAGAACAATATTTTACTTCTCTATGAGATCAGATTCACTAGAGATTGAAAAATGAATTTATAACTGGAAGACACGGGATCTAAGCATAGCTCTCAAACATTTCAGTTTATGTACATCTGTTAATCTTTGTTGTTTAGAGTTTTTTCTGTGGCATTCAAACACTCTACCCTTTGCAAAAGCACCACACAGAAGCAACTTTGATACCACCATATGTGTAATTTCAATTCACATTTGTTAAATAAACACAATTAGCTTAAAAATGAAATTAATATTGTGGTAAATGACGAATGCCATCATTTTTCATGCAAAATAAAGTCATCTAAAAGTAAAATACATCAGATTAATTTTAACCTTTGGAATTTAATCTTGGGAAACAAAGTTTCATTCAGAACTGCCTAATCCAGGGAAGAATCAGATTAGGAAAGTTTGGGAAGCATGGGAATAATATATTCTAGCCAAGTAAACTTGGGATGCTTTCAGACAGTCAAGAGTTTGCAACTGTTTAAAAATCAGGCCAAAGAAAGATAGAATCTCTTCTTAAAAACCTCCATGTTGGAGCACCCTCAATTTCTGAAGGCAAGCTGTTCCACTGATTGGTTGCTTATCTCCAAGTTGTCTTTACTATGTGCTTCCTTAGCTGTCTACATAATTCTACATATATTGCTGCATTCAGGATAAAGGCTTCCAAAGAAGTTCATACTTTCACCCTTAACCTCTCTTGCTTCTTTTTTGTTTTAAACTTGAGACTATTTAACCACTGTTTCAGGTTACATTTACAGCTTTAAATGAGATCCTGTTCAACACAGCAGTGCTTGCAAAGAATGCACATGCTTTCTTAGAAAATAAGGCTGGATATGCTAGATCAATCAAACTGGGTTTAGGGGAACACCTAGCCTAAGAATTGAAGGCATTAAGAACAGGAGACATCAATCTATGTGAAAGGAGCACTGGAGGAAAGAAACAGCCATAGTGCAAAAATCTTTTGGAAGGAAGGTGCGAAAACTAGCTTTCAGGGAAGCTCTGGAGGATACATTCTGCAATGGAAAAGTATGTAGTTTGACAAACATGTGTGTGTGTGTGTGTGTAAGGTCTCACTCTGGAACAATAAACTTAGTGCCTTCATACTAACAGAAATGGAAGCAAAATGAATCCATTGGGACACTGGTGGTTTTTTTTTTCAGAATCACATACACAACTATCCTCACAGAACATCACAGTTAAGTACTGAGCTGTCTGCCCCCCCCCAAGAAAAAAAAACTTTTCGAAAGATATCCAAGAGTAACTATCATGAATAGACTGTTCTATTTTTGCATTTATTCTATTTATGAGGTAGATGCCCTGTGTAATAGAGCACAGCCACACTAGCATCAGCTCAAAGAGGGGAATTATATACATATAATTGTGGATTTTTTACAGAGGTGGGTTCCTGCCTGTTTTTGCCGGTGCGGTTAATAGCTGTTGTTCAGCGCAGAGCCGAAGACGCTGCTGCCGTTCGCGGTGCGGGAGCTTTCCCCGGGCGCTTTCCCCACCCGCATGGACGCCACCAATTGCATTCTTTTGCCCTCTGCACATGCAGAACTCTTTGCGCATGCGCAGAGGGCAAAAGAACGCAAATGGCGGCATCCATGCGGGCGGCGGCAGCGCCCAGGGAAAGCCCCCGTACTGCGAACGGCAGCAGCGACTTCGGCTCTGCGCCGAACAACAGCTATTAACCACACCGGCAGGAACCCACCTCTGATTTGTTATTATATTATATATTATATAGGGAGCCTTGATGGCATAGTGGTTAAGTGCAGTATTGCAGGCAAATACACTCAGACACCAGGAGTTCGATCCTGAATGGCTCAAGGTTGACTCAGCATTTCATCCTTCTCAGGTCAGTAAAATGAGGACCCAGATTGTTGGGGGCAACATGCTGACATTGTAAACCACTTAGAAAGGGCTGTAAAGAACTATGAAGTGATATATGTCTAAGTGCTATTGGTAGTGCTAAGGGCTAGTTACCTGCACCCACACGCATATAGACATGCATTTTGTATGGGAGCACAAGGCAGCATGCATGGCATTCCCTTCTCCTATTTGTCCCCAGAACAGTGGAGTTGATTTTGGTTCAGAGAGACAACATCTATGACTGAAAATGGACAAAACCCTGAATCTCCCCTCTCCAGCCTTTCCTAGAAAAGTTATATTCCAAACTTTGGTGTTTCTCTGCACATTCTTTCTACTTTACAAAGATACCTGCGATCCAAAATACCCTTTTCTGAAAAGCAAGAGTGGCAAAAGAAACTAGGTGACTCACTGCAGTTTCAACTTGTTGGGTTTTAGCTGAACCATGAAGATTGCTTATCGTTGCCTCTATTGTAGTTGTACCAATGAGCTTTTCTTTTGCCATCTCCTTTTGGCCAGATGAGACAACTGCTGCGGCCCAGCGGAATATTCTCTCCTTACTGTGTGCTTGTGCCAACTCTGCTTGTGCAGAATATGATGGTCATCAGGCTCTTAGAAGTAAAAACATGTAAAAATGTGTCCTCTGTGATACAAAGCATTTTTCACCACAAGTCAAGTAAGAAAATGGTAAATAATCCTCGACTTATAAGCATTCATTTAGTAAAATTAAATGAGATTTAATACTTTAAAGTGTGAACTTTTTTTGCTTACAGAAACAAGTTCAGGGTTGATTTAAGAAACCTGAAGAATTAAAGTTGTGAACCAGGGCTTTTGCAAAATCTTTCTGAAAAAATAACACTGCAAATGATCATTCTGAATCATATTCTGTCCTGTGTTAACGTTGTTGGCAGAATAGAGGATTCATGTTTGGTTGTTTTATTTTCTTCCTTCTATTCTTGTCAAATGGATGAACTATTAGAATTGCACTTCTTTGTATGCAATATAAATCACCACCATGTTTTGACCTTTTCAATATTCTGTTGTTTGATTGGCCAGCTGCTCAAGATTACCATGTTTATTGACTTGAATATGAATAGAGCATTTCAGATCATCCAATCACAACAAAGAATATTAAAAAGGCCAAGTGCAATAAATCTAGCCTTCAATATATAGTCTTAGGTATTACAGAATATGTATCTAAATGGCATTTATATTTTGCCTTTCCTACCCATGTTTAGAAAAATATATAGACAGAAAATAACCCTAATTAGTAAAGTCCGTCCTAATCTTTACAACAATTGCAATGTATTATCCTTCTACTGTATAAGCATCCACTTATTTTTAGGATTATACAAATGTTAAACCAGTTTCAGGACATTCTTAGGTTAGGGCAGATGTTAAAACCCGATGAACCAAATGTCAAATATTAAACAGAATAAAAGAAATAGCTTAACTAGGGTATTTTTATTTACTCTTTATACTGGATAGATGCCGATTGAGTCAGCATATATGATCACATGCCTATATGTGTATAAACATGTACATGCAATATACAAATTTTAACCAATTCACTTGGGTTGCAATCCCTTAAAACTAGTTGGAAATACCTCCACTGAACTCAGTGGGTTTTATTCAGAATAGATTTGCATAAGATTGCTGTACTGGGCAACAATTCTAAAATCTCTTAGTCTACTCTGAGGATCACAGTTTTGGCAACAGGACAAGTGATTCAGGGCCCTAGTTCTGGTGTCAAGGAAACATACTATATTTACATATGAGGGATGAATGAATATTTTGTATTGAATTTCATTATTGTTCTTAGCTCTGCTTCATAATCTTTAGCCTTACCTTGCAGCTGCTATTATTACTGTTCTTTAGTCATTATTGTGTTATTATGATTGGTCACACAGTCAGCCAGATCTTTAGACTGGATTTGGCATTTTTGTCCTATTGTATCTCCCCAATGACCTTAGATAGGCAGACATTGTTTTTTATGTGATTAAAGCAGAGGTGGGTTCCTCCCGGTTCAGACCGGTTCGCCTGAACCGGTAGCAAACTGCTGGTAATGTCACAATGATGTCACGGAGCCAGTTCGGTCAGTGCCGGTCCGTAGACGCCACCATCTTTTTTAAAAAATTTATTTATTGATTGATTGATTGATTGATTGATTGATTGATTGAATTTTTGAATTTTTTTTATTTTTTGGGCACTGCGTATGCATCACCATCTTGTTTTGGCTTTTTTTAATTTATTTTTTATTTTTTTCAGCACTGTGCATGCGCATTCATGCAAAGTGTGTGCGTGCCCATGAGGTATGGCCATGCAGCACAGAAGGAAGTGAACCGGCAGTGAGGTAAGTTAGAACCCACCCCTGGATTAAAGGTATAATTGCAGGATGTAAAGCTATCTTTTGCTATTGACCGGTGGTGGTATTGTCAATTATTACACTGTTCTACAGGTAAAAAGTTGCAAGCATGAATACAGCTGTTCTTACATAATTTCAAGGTGCTAAAAATGAAAATAACATTTAAAAATGTATATTGGCTCTAGTTTCCATGATATACTGTAAGCAACCAACCAAGTTTCCATGATATAAGCAACCAAGAACCTCTCTGACAGGATGCAGTCAGTGTTGACAGGAGGGCAGAGGTCAAGCCCTAGGCCCCTGATTTGCAGGGTGCCTCAGGGCTTTGTCCTCTTGCCCATCCTGTTTAACATCTACATGAAACCACTGGGTGAGATCATCCGAAGACATGGGGTGAGGTTCCAACAGTATGCTGATGACACCCAGTTGTACATCTCCACCCCGTCGCAATTCAGGGAAGCAGTGGATGTAATGTGCCGATGCCTGGACAATGTTAGGGTCTGGATGGGAATGTACAGGCTCAAGCTCAACCCTAACAAGACTGAGTGGCTATGGATATTGCCTCCTAGGGATTATGTTGATTGCCCCTCCTTGGTTCTTGGGGGAGAGAAATTAACTCCCTTGGAACGGGTTCACTACGGGATCATCACGGGATTGTTGCTAATAGCAATATAATGAAGATTTTAACAAAAAGAATAGCATTACATTTTTTTCAGTTAATTATAGATATATCCCAGTGAGCAGGTTTCATGTCAGATCCATGTTCAGATCCATAACAAACCATAAAAATGGGTGGTATCATACAACAGAATTACATAACAGAAACAATGAGACAAACATATGCAACTGGGTATGCAACTTTCAGTTTCCAGACAACTGCAACTATAATTCCTAGCAGCCCCTGCTTCTGCTTGCATGGTTTGTAGTAAGGGAGCTGTGGTGACGCAATGGTTAGAATGCAGTATTGCAGGCTAATTCTGCCAACTGTCAACAGTTTGATCCTGACCGGCTCAAGGTTGACTCAGCCTTCCATCCTTCTGAGGTCAGTAAAATGAGGACCCAGATTGTTGGGGGCAATATGCTGACTCTGTAAACCACTTAGAGAGGGCTGTGAAACATTGTGAAGTAGTATATTGGTCTACGTACTATTGCTACTGGATGCTGAGAGACCTAAGTGAAAAAAGGCTCAGGCAAGGTTCCGTAAAAGCTGTTGTCTCATGACCATCTTGGTTCCACCTGTTGAAAAACACAGTGTAGCAACATCTGGATAGCTGCACTTTGTGCACCCATGACTCAGTATATCACAGCAAGAAAAAAAGCAGTATCAGACTGATAAAAGGTACAGTGGTTGAAATCAACAGCTTTTAAATACAATTAAGTGGATCCTGTCCTATGTGCTTTGAAAGTCAGGGGGTATAATATATCATCTCTTAAGAATTCCAGTCCTAGCCAGAAAAATACAATTTCCCCTCAAATGCATTAGCTCTCTATTACTTACTTCATAAATGAGCTAATTTACAATGCCTTGTGTTCTTAAAAAGAGAAAAGAAAAGAAAGAAAACCACAGCCTTCAAACATTAGGCTGAATCATTTCAAAGAAGTCCTTCCTGCCAAAAATGAATCTGTTAAGCAAAAGAATTTAAAAGGACTAAATTGATTCAAATCCATCTTAACTGATCTGTGGATTAGATATTTGTGCACTTTAATGGCCTACACTTCTTTTTTTCAATTGAAGTTACGTTCTTTTAATTTCAATTGTGCTGCTCTTTTTTAAAAAAAAACTTTTTTATTTGTAGCGTACTCTGAGGCAGAGTTTTATTTTTGAACAGAAATGTGATCGGCCTGCTTTACAAATGGTTAAGCTTCAGTCCTTCTTCCATGCATTTTCCCTTACAAATAGTAGCAAAACGATTCACTTGGGCCATTACTGGGCAATGAGTAATACCCTGCTTATATCAAAAGTGGGGGGGAAAGATTGCTAATATTAAATTGGAAGGCATACATTTTTTACAACTTCCCAAGTACCATAACTTTAAAACCCCATATATTTTTGCAAGATGAATAATTGTCATCAGCCTGTGCTTCATTAGGGACCAAAAATCAATTGTGTGGGAGGGACATGGATAGGATGCTACACAAACTATGTTTTTTCTGGGTTTCGTGATGAATAGCAGAGGAAGTGTTTCATCAGATGGCTCCAAGGTAGTTAAGCCAGGGACAGCTCTGAAGCGTGTAGAGATAATTGGGCAGGGTAGGAAAAGTATGTGGACTTGGGGGGGGGGGGGAATCTCATGAATAGTTTGGGTTACAATCTTCAAGCTTTCTACTCCAGAGGATTCTTCTTGATTCTCTATGGATTCAATAACTTTAAGATTAGAAGACAACAGCTCAGTGAGCAGTTGAAAGTTTGCTTGGAAGCCTGAACTATGACGGATATGGAAGTGTTCAAAGTTGAAGCATTCTGTGTGTTGTAGGAACATTCCCGTGAACATAAATTTGACTGGAGATGAAGCAGATTTCTACCTATAACAGCAAGGACATTTATTTACAGGAAGTACATGAAAAGGAGAGCTAGATTTCATGCCTGCTAGCTACAAGGAGGTGGATCAGAAGTGCATGCTGCATGGGTAGAAGGAAGTGACCTTGGAGAGAAAAGCAAGCAGAGGGGACCCAGAGTAAGTCCTTCACTGTGGATCCACCTCCTTCTGCTCTCTTGTGGTGAACAGCATCATGGGATACTGAACGCTCATCACCATTAGATTTGTATCTCCAATCAAAAGGCAGTCAAAACTGTCCCCCAAAAGGGACGTGCATAAGCGCACAAGCGTGTCTACCATCCCTGTCCTTATGTCCCCATGTATTCGTAACCATCTCATATACTCATAACCATGCTTATACATCTTATGTATTCACAATCATGTTTATACTTTGTCTGTAATCATATATACGCTTGACAAAATAAATAAATAAAAACTAAGTTATGGCCTATTAAGTTTAAAAGAGTGTAGTTGCAGGACTGATGCTTTACCTGATGTTTTCCTGTGGGGACATTTTTTGGGGGAGGGAGAGGCTCCCTTTTCCCTGAATTTCCCTGAAGGGTAAATCAGATGAGTTTTTCATGTGTGTGTGGGGGGGGGATAGTTGTGTTTCTCTGTTATGTTTGTTTTCTTGGGAACTAGATTTCCCTATAAGATATTGCATTTAATTTAATAGATTTAATTTAATAATTAATCCTCCATTCATTCATGGAGGATTTGTTTTTCAAATGTATGCTTCCGGTCTGCAGGAAAAGGTTAAAATAAAATCATAAACATCCAATGGAAACCCCATATTTTTTTTTTTTACATTGGGCACATAAGCAAAGGAGTGAGGAGTTGAATTCAAGATTGTGGCTGTTTTTGTTTTTTTTTAAGTTTCTGACCCCATCCCCTTGTTGACATTCTTTCTTAAGGAAGAAGAAATGATATCTTTCTTCTGTATTCCTTCTTAAAAGGGTTGCTTTTCTTTATCCTTAAAGTTTTACATGTAAGCTTTAAAATTCTCTTATCGGCCATAAAACGTAGCATGCAAAAAACAAAATTCTGAAACAAATTATTGTTGTTCAACTCAACGGTAGATAAGGGTTGCTAGACAAATCAGTGACCTATGGGAGCACAAGAACATGGCTCAACTGAAAACATTATTGCTAGATAGTTATTGTTTTAATAATCTTGATTAAATGAAGAAAGGCTTTGCAATTCGATTTGCTGCTTTGGAGTCTACCTAAGAAGGCAACCATTGCAGAGACATTCTTGCTTGAATATTTTTTCCCCTCCTCTGAAAAGCACTTTTCTCATAAACAAAATTAGAGCAAAGGAAAGCTTCCTTTGGAATGGAATTTCCTATGAAATGCAAATAGCACCTCTAAAAATCCCTCCCTCCACCCCCTTGCGGGAAGAGGAGAATGTTAAAACTTTTTCTCTTCATCTCCTGGTCCTGGAACTGCAATTCTTAGGGTTCCCTGTGGTTTCTAATTCCATTTAAAAAGTATACATGCTAACCACATTCAGACATTCAATATTTGAATCTAGTTTGCCTCTTAGTGCACATTGTATCAAAGTCAAGCAATTAGCTTGAGAAAAGGAAGTGTTTGGCCACACTTTTAAAAGTGTATGAGTCATTCTAAAATAAATGAACAATGCCACAGCAGTTTTCTGCCTGCAAATCTGGCCAAATGCACCTTCAGCCTAACTCAGGATGCCTATAGCTTGAATTCACCATTCATCCCTTCCAAATGTAAGATTTCCTGCACATGATGAAATTTGGTATTATGTGTCAAGGGAACGAAAGGCAGATTTTCTGCCACATGCTCCTGACTCCCTCTATCATTAAGTGTGTACAAATTCTGCTAGAACAGCGGTTCCCAACCTGGGGGTCGCGACCCCTTCGGGAGTCGAACAACCATTTCCCAGGGTGGCCCCGGCATCCTCAGCTCCCCCCCACTGCCACAAGCCTGGCCATGATATCGTGCCCCACAACCCGTGCCTCCACCACGACCCACCCCGCCACCGCCATTTGGCTTCTTTTACCCTCTGTGCATGCGCAGAATGCTTTGCGCATGCGCAGAATGCTTTGCGCATGCGCAGAGGGTAAAAGATCCCAAATGGTGGCAGCGGGGGTAGCGCGCGGTGGGGGCGCGGGGGCGGGGCATGGGTTGCGGCATTAGGAAGGTTGGGAACCGCTGTGCTAGAAGGATATGAGGAGGTTTGTGTGGAGGTGTGTAGAGGTATGGTCTGACCAACACAGAATAGAGAGGAACAATGACTTGTCTTGAACTTGACTGTCAACTTATGTTGAAGCAGCCTAGAAATGAATTTTCCCCCCACAACTGCCTCACACTGTTGATCATTTTTATTTGTGATCTATCAAGACTGTGATCACATACCTTACAGCCCATCATTATGTTTCCCCCCCCTACCCAAATGCCTTTGATATTCTCCCTCACTTCAGGCAACTATTATGTGAGAATGTTGGACCCAAATCAACTAGTGTGCTCCACAGTTGAGTTTGAGATTTCTCAGCCACATTAAATGCTTTAAAAAACATACTGGTTTAGGATGCCTACATACTGCTATGCTTGGTCATAACAACCTTTTAGATATCTGATTTAGCTTGTAACCAATACGCTCCTGAACAAAAATGGTGTGTTTATTTATTACACAGAAGAACTTATGCTCCCCTTGCTGAGAACATCCTGTATACCACTTTTTATGAGCAAATAATGAGCACTTTTATATCACAAGCTCTTTTTAAATTTATATCTTGAGATCTTGGTAAGTGTAGAATTATATTCAGGATGATTAAATAAACATATTTAGTCTTTTTGTGAAACACTTAAATAGAAGGAAATCTGTCCATGTAATCTCACTCCCATGTAGTTTATTTACTTTACTCTATTTCATAAATTTGTTAGCCACTTGCTATTTTAATTGTCCTGGGCCCAGCATGGTGCTGCAAAATAAGATGAAATACCATCATGTTTCCGCCTCTTAAAGTTCTAAAATGGTAATATCAAAGCCAAAACAGAAGAAACAATTGGGTTCTGCCTAAACTGTGGGTGAGCAGATACATTTTCAGCAGGTACCGAAAGCTTAGGCAGCTGGCAAAAGTTGTAATCAAGCAGGAGATGAAATTTGTAGTGTAGGCATTCCTATTAAGGAAACCTACCTTTGAGTTCTTAGAGAGAAATTTCTTTCAAATGAAACTTCTTGTCAAAAAAGCATGCCAAACTGAATATTAAGGCAATAAAATTCTCTATGAAGTCTCCAGGATGAGAGAGAAGGGGAGAGGGAGGGAGGGAGGGAAGGAGGGGGAGAGAGAGGGAGAATATATAGCTAGATAGATAGATTATACATATATAATCGAAATAGATCTATAATAGTCTCCCTTTATTTTCATTTATCAGCAAAAAATGTTTTACACACACACACACACACAAAACCTCTGCGCATGCACAAAGCGTTCTGTGCATGCACAGAGGGTAAAAGAACTCAAATGGCGGTGTCCCGGCGGGTGGGCGGAGCGTCGCGCTGCCTTCGCGATCGGCTCTCCGACAACAGACAGGTAAAAGCGAACTAGGAGCATTTCACCCCTGATATGTGTGTGTGTGTGTGTGTGTGTGTGTGTGTGTGTGTATAGATGACAGATAGATAGATAGATAGATAGATAGATAGATAGATAGATAGATAGATAGATAGATAGATAGATGGATGGATGGATGGATGGATGGATGGATGGATGGATGGATGGATGGATGGAGGGAGGGAGGGAGGGAGGGAGGGAGGGAGGGAGGGAGGGGGGTAGGTAGGTAGGTAGACAGACAGACAGACAGACAGACATAGAAAAACATAGGTAAAGGTTCTCCTGCACATGCGTGCTAGTCGTTTCCAGCTCTAGGGATGGTGCTCATCTCCGTTTCTAAGCCGAAGAGCCAGTGCTCTCCGAAGACGTCTCTGTGGTCATGTAGCTGGCATGACTCAACATCGAAGCACTGTTACCTTCCCACTAAAGTGGTCCCTATTTTTCTACTTGCATTTTTTACGTGCTTTCGAACTGCTAGGTTAGCAGAAGCTGGGACAAGTAATGTTACGCGGTGCTAGGGATTCGAACCACTGAACTGCTGACCTTTCGATCAACAAGATCAGCATCTTAGCCACTGAGCCACCGCATCCCTTAGAGAGACATAGACGTAGATAAATGATAGATAGATGGTAGATGATAGATAAAGACTATACCTATCTATCTATCTATCTATCTATCTATCTATCTATCTATCTATCTATCTATCTATCTATCTATCTATCTATCTATCTACCTACCTACCTACCTACCTACCTACCTATCTATCTATATCTCATCTATCTACAGTTTCTATCTAGCTACAATTGGAACTTAACCCACTGAGTTCCTAGATGTTTGAAAAGGACTATAAAAGTATATTTCTGGTACTGGATAAACTTGCTGGGGCTATATTTTATTATATGTTTTTGCAAGGAGGAAGCACATTAGACCCAATGCAGGACATAAATATACCACAATTCAGTGGTGAATTCATTACCTGTGCCATACTGACTACTGGCAAATGTATTAGCAAATAACCCTTGCAGACCAGGACTTAAGTGAGTGACCAGGTATACTGTTCCTCTGTGAAGGAGAATGAAATCAATGAGGTTTTGGACTCCCTTGAAATTAAAATACATTTGAAAGCTATTAAAATACATTTGAAAGCTATTCCATGCAGATAGCTGGGCCTGCATAGGAGCCCTGAATGAATTCCTGACAATTGATCAGGTAGCACAGCCATTAAACTGAATCACAAGAAAATATCAGCACAATAAAACCGAGACTATTCACAGGAGGGCCCTCCAGGAAAGAGCTCCTGCTTACGGAAAAGGTATTAACTTCCAAGATATTACCCCTGACATACCGTTAAAAAGGAACAAACATTGGAAGCTTTTCAATGATATGCCAGAAAGGGTGGGGTGCCTCTTTATGAATTACTTTCACATTCAAAGCATTGTTAAACCAGAAATAAAGCCATTACAATAATTAAGCCAGAAAAGTTAGGTAAAAGGAAGGTAAATCATCAAATTTCTTAATGGATTTTTCAGCTCCAGAGAATTGAAAGCTGGAAGAAAAATTTGGCACATGGGCTTTCTTCTTCTTCTTCTTCTTCTTCTTACCGCTTGCTATATTTTACCCATCCAACTTATTTCCCAGTATAGCAACCAAAGAAAAAAAGCATAGGTAAAAAAAGAGGGGTGGAATTGTAATTTCAGCTTAAAAAAATGTAATTCTATGGAGACACATATTAGGTAAGTGGGTATTTTAACGTCAGCATTATGATAGAAGAGGCATGCATAGTGTAGGCACAATCTGTAACGGCAATCCACATATGAATCTTAAACTTTGCTTGCAATCCCTAGCGCATTTTGAGCCCCAGAGCTGAAGGGATGCTGAAGGGCTAAGCTCTTACAGCTGCATTCTATTCCTGATTCCCATGTGATTCCAATTGCCCTTGGACCGGTTGATGAAGAGGATGGACTGAGCAGCTATTTGAATATACAGAAAGTCTTCAATTTACGGCCACAATTGAGCCCAAACTTTTTGCTCCTAAGCGAGACAGTTGTTAAGGGAGTTCTGTCCCATTTTTTTTAACCTTTCTCGTCATAGTTGTTAAGTGAATCACTGCAGTTGTTAAGTAAACCTGGCTTTCCCATTGACTTTGTTTGTCAGAAGGTCGCAAAAAGTGATCATATAATCCCAGGACACTGTAATCGTCATAAATACATACTAGTCGCCAAGCTTCTGGATTTTGATGATGTAATCCTGTGGATTCTGTGGTGTGAAAAATGATCACAAGTCACTTTTTTCAGTGCCATTGTAACTTAAAACAGTAACTAAACGAATGATTGTAAGTGACGACTAGCTGTATTGATGACTGAAACTAGCTAAGCATGAATAGCTGCTGGGCGGGGAGGGATTTATTTATTTATTTATTTATTTATTTATTTATTTATTTATTTATTTATTTATTTGTTTGTTTGTTTGTTTGTTTGTTTGTTTGTTTGTTTGTTTATTTATTTATTTATTTATGAATTCTTCTATGCCGCCCTACTCCCTAAGGACTCAGGGCGGCATACAGCATTTTAGAGAACACCAAACAATAAAATCATTTAAAACAATTTAAAAAAGAATAAAAAAAACATACAAAACCATACATATGTGGGGGACACCTCAGATGTAAAATTGTCTCAGAGCCCCACCTGCAGGAAGAGCCATGTCTTAATGGCTTTTCGGAAGGCCAGCAAGGTGGGGATGATTCGGATCTCTGGGGGTAGTTGGTTCCAGAGAGCAGGGGCCCCTACAGAGAAGGCCCTCCCCCTAGGGCCTGCCAGCCGGCATTGTTTGGCTGATGGGACCTGGAGGAGACCCACTCTGTGGGACCTGACCAGTCGAAGGGAAGTATGAGGTAGAATGCGGTCCCGGAGGTAATCTGGTCCTAAGCCATGTAGGGCTTTAAAGATGATAATCAACACCTTGAATTGTACCCAGAGACCAATGGGCAGCCAATGCAACTGGCGGAGTATGGGTGTTACATGGGTGTATCTTGAAACACCCACCACAGCACGTGCATTTTGCACCAATTGTAGTCTCCGAATACTCTTCAAGGGTAGCCCCATGTAGAGCGCATTACAGTAGTCCAATTGGGAGGTGACAAGGGCATGAGTGACCGTGAATAGAGCCTCCTTCTCCAAGTATGGTCGCAATTGGTGCACCAGGCGAACCTGTGCAAAGGCTCCCCTAGCCACAGCTGTAAGGTGTTGGTCTAATTTTAGCTGTGGATCTAGGAGGACTCCCAAATTGCAAACCCGTTCTGCGGGAGTTAATTTTTCTCCCTCAAGAACCAAGGAGGGACAGTCGACATGGTCCTTAGGAGGCAATATCCAGAGCCACTCAGTCTTGTCGGGGTTGAGTTTGAGTCTGTTTCTCCCCATCTAGGTCCTACCATCGTTTCTCTCTGATATTTTAAATATGGAGCAGATTTTTTTTAAAGCAGTGTCAAAAACAAAGAAACCCCAGGAGTCTTGTAGTGTCTTTCTGACTAACCAATAGTATGGAAGTTCTGCTCTTTTAATGAAATTTGTTAGTTCTAAAGGTTAGCACAGCTTCCCTATGAAGTCTAAAAAGCGATCTGTGTTAAGGAGAACTACAATGCTGTTTCTTACATATTCTCTTTTCCTATGCATTATTGTTTTTAATTATTCATTGACTCAATAATCCTCATTTAGAAGGTAAGTTCCAAAAGGCGTAAATTACGAGGTATTTTGAGCCACTTTTCAACTAGAAATATAATCTAAAGAATTTCTGAATCTCTCAATGCTGCATGAAGTTTTGCCCTTCTACTGTGATGCAACAGAAAAGCAATCCTACTCAAGGAATCAGAGATGGTGTGGAAAGAATGTGCTCATTCTGACAAATTTCCTGGGAAAAGAAATGTCTACTTACAACTGTAGATTTCTATTTGAGAAAGCAGCCCATCTGAATGAATAAGGAATTGGCAGCGCTGACAAAGGGTTTAAGAGATGATACTTAATATCATGATGGAGGGCATAGCAAGAAGCAATCACAGTGGTATGTTTACATGAAAAGAATTTTTTCCCCAGGAGCCCCTATAGCTTTGAACTGGGTTTAATGTCACTATGATTCCACACAATAATATCTTGTGTAAGGATGTTGAACGTTAAAAAACATTTTATTGTGCCTCGGTTGGTATGACATAGAGAGACTTTCCATGATCTAAATCCTTTTTTGAATTCTACCAAAGCCTGCATTTCAAAGTTAGCAATACATCTTCTCAAAAGGACATGTAGAATAAAAAAAGCCCTCAGATCTTTCTAGCAGAGCAGTGGACAAATCAGAGGGACTTGGTGACAGGTCCTTAATCAGAATAGAGCTAGAAGGAACCTTGGAGGTCTTCTAGTCCAACCCCCTGCTCAAGCAGGAGACTATACCAGGAGTAGGCAAAGTTGGCTCTTCTATGACTCGTGGACTTCAACTCCCAGAATTCCTGAGCTAGCATGATTGGCTCAGAAAGTCTGGGAGTTGAAGTCCATGAGTCATAGAAGAGCCAACTTTGCCTACCCCTGCTCTATACCATTTCATTTCATTTGATAGTGGGCTGCCACTAATGATCAGGGCAAACATTAAATTATTCACATGCTTCAGGTGTGTGGCTATTTAAACCTGTTATTTTAACATGTGGTTACAATAACCACATATTAAAACAATTAAAACAAAAACTGTTAATTTCAAGCTCATGTTTTCTATTGGGAGATAGTTATGATTCACTGGAACTGGACTATGAAGTGTTATTTATTTGCTGCTAATAAATAATACCAATATTATTATTGAAATGTGTGTGTGTGTGTGTGAGAGAGAGAGAGAGAGAGAGAGGGAGGGAGGGAGGGAGGGAGGGAGGGAGAGAGAGAGAGAGAGAGAGAGAGAGAGAGAGAGAGAGAGAGAGAGAGAGAGAGAGAGAGAGATCCTTGTTTAGAGAAAAGACATGTACCATATATTTATTTGCTTTTTATACCACCTTTATTACTTTACAAGTAACTCAGTTCGGCAAACGTACATAATACTCTTTCCTCCTCCTGTTTTCCCCAAACAACCCTGTGAGGTAGATTGGGCTAAGAAAAAAAATGACAAGCCTAAAGTCACCCAGGTCACTTTCATGTCTAATCATGCCAGTTCAATCTAATGATTGAGGCACCAGAGTAGAAACTAAGTGTGAATTCTAGTCCTGCCTGAAAGCCAGCTGGGTGACTTTGGGCCAATTACTCTCTCTCAGCCCAATTTACCTCATAGAGTGGTTCTTGTGGGGAAAATAGGAAGAGGAAGCAGTATATTCATGACCTTGAATTATTTATAAAAATAATAAAGGTGGGATAAAAAAGATTCTACATCTAATCTAAGGAATCTTGATCATCGTTTCCCTGTTTTTTAAAGCTCTTTAGCAACTTTTGAATTTCTTTTACACTCAGATATCTAACTCAAGGAATACACATGACCTTTGAGAGGCAGATGGACAGAAACAGTACCAAAGGTTATTTCATTTTAAAGGGAATCATGAAATTGAACACATAGAATTGAGGTGTCTATGTGTATTTATACGCATAAATGTATGGTGTGTGTCTCTCTCTCTCTCTCTCTCTGTGTGTCAGAAAGACACAATACAAGGGAAGGGAAAGAAGGGAAACACAATGCATGAATAGGATCGAGGTAATTCTTGGAAGATCCATGAAGAATTCTACTTATTGCTAGGCAACAGGTTGAAATAATGAACATTTGTCAATGCAACTACAAAGAGTTGAAGTTGACTAAATGGCATGCAACTAATTTATTATTAATTTCCTACTGCTTTGCTTCCATCACTAAACTGTACAATTTTGAGGCATCATTTGGATAGACGGAAGGGGTGACATCTTATTCTTGGTGAGGTATCATCTCATCTCAAGAGCCGTGATGGAGCAGTGGTTAGAATGCAGTACTGCAAGCTAAGTCACTGCTCACTCCAGGAGTTCAATCCTGACCAGCTCAAGGTTGACTCTGTCACGATGTGAATATTGTCAGTTTGTACATCTCTGTATTTTCTACTGTTTTCTTGTATCTATGGTCAAACAGACGTATGATATATTCTATTACGCATGTCTGCATTCCAGTGGTTTCCTCCTTTCCTTTCTCATCGCCATCTCTATCGAAGGTAGAACTGATTTATCTCTTAGCCAATAAAATGTAGTCCTAATAAGAATTCTTTATTATTTTTCTACTGAAATAAATATTTTGTTAATTAGATTTGAATCTCGGTTTTATTTTCTAAGTAAGTATGTTTTCAAAGAAGCCACGGTCCATCGACCTCAGGAGGATTTATTTCTCCGCTAACAGACTCAGCCTTCCATCCTTCCGAGGTTGGTAAAATGAGGATCCAGATTGTTGGGGGCAATATGCTGACTCTGTAAACCACTTAGAGAGGGCTGTAAAGCACTGTGAAGCAGTATATAAATCTAAGTGCTATTGCTACCTTCAGGATACAAAAAGGGATCTTTGTATCTCATCCATTTCTGCTTCAGATCTGTGTACCATTTTTAGGTTGATGCAGTTGTAACTTAATCAAGTTATAATAAAAGCTATTTTATTCACCTTATGTGCATAAATGGACCTTAGTGACTAAAGGGTAAAATTGTGTGGTACTAAAGACACACACACATAGAGGAAAAAGCTGAAATTTCTTCTGACTTGACATTGCTATGTTTAGCTGCAACACTTATTCAAATTAAAAGATGGCATGTGGAAACATTTTCCTTTCACTGCATATACTGTTAGCAGCAAAACTGTTAGCAATGTATATAGTTAACAGCACAATTCCAAGACTGTAAAGTATGTGTTATAGTTGGGGGCATATTTTTTTTATACTGAACCAGTAGTTCCTATATATGGAGTAGTGTATTCTATATGGAACAAATCTCCAACTAATAATGTGACTACCGTATTTTTTGGAGTATAAGACGCACCGAAGTATAAGACGCACCTTAGTTTTGGGGGAGGAAAACAAGGAAAAAAGGCCTCTGCCTCCCAGCAATTTGCAAACAGCAAACAGCAAACAGCACAGATATACAGTGTTTGCTGTGTATTTCTGTGCATGTGTGCTTGACCCATAGAAATAGAAATAGCAAAGAATTGGAGAAATGTACATTATGGCACTATATTAATCCCAGAAAGTTTTCTTAAATGTAATCACACTAACTCCTCCCAATTATTTAAATAGATCTACTCCAAACATGACTAAGTCAGGGTTTAATTCAGCTGCCTTATTTTAATACTAATACTTAATACTAAAACAGGACATTTCAGATTATACTTTTACAGATCTTCAAAATTGATGTGGCTTTCTGGAAGGCTTTCTGCTATTTAAAAGAAGATACAATAGCACTGGGCCTCTTCAGAGCAAGAATTTATTTTAAAAAGCTTCTTCATTTTGTTAAGTTGTCTAGAACAATAATAAAGCAGTCTTTAAAAAAAAGTCTTATAATTTGAACATTCTACAAACATTTAACAAAACAATATATTAACAGAATCTGCCTCTACCTAGGATAGAACTCACAACCTCCTGACTGTGAGGCAAGAGCTCTACCTCTAGGCTACAGTAGCTGTAGCTTACTTTCTTGCAATTTTAGCAGTGTAATATTGCCACCAGTTTATCTCCCAGCATTTTATCTCATTACAGCCACCGTAGTTAGTGGCTTGCAAGCCTCTGTCAGCTGTTGGTCGGGAGGCAGATAATCTTTTATTGTGCTAAATAAGGCTTCTGTTTCTGTTCTGTTTGCTGCAAAGAGGTAAATTGTTGGCAGGCAGAGGCCAAAGTGTGGGGGTGGCTGGGTGGGGCTCCATTCGGTGTATAAGACGCACCCAAATTTTCACCCTCTTTTTGAGGGTAAAAAGGTGCGTCTTATACTCAGAAAAATACGGTATTTCCTAACTTTGGGCACTACTTAAACATCTAATCATATAAACTGGATTGTTGTAAAATAAGTTCTCAAAACAAATATATAATCAAACAAGTTGGGTAGCATTTAACTGATATACTGTACATTTGTTTAAAGTGCAAATAACTCAAGGGAGATGGGTTTAGTTGGCTGGATTATTTTTCCTACTTCTGACTTTTCAAAGCAATGGTGGACCTGACAGAAAATAGAAAGTAGTTATTCAGATTTTTCTATAGAGAAAATAATTTAGTACACTTGTTTGATTGCATCAGAGGTGGGTTCCTCCCGGTTGGGACTGGTTTGCCCGAACCGGTAGCAAACCGCTTGTGACATCACGATGATGTCACGGAACCGGTTCGGTCGGTGCCAGTCTGTGGGCACCGCCATCTTTTTTTAAAAAAATTAATTATTATTTTTTATTTGGGGGGGGATTTTTTCTGGGTTTTTTCTTCTGCGCATGCACAGAAGCTGAGTTTCCGGCACTGCACATGCGTTGCCATCTTGTTTTCAGATTTTTTGGGGGGGGGATTTATTTATTTTTTTGGCACTGCACCCATGAGGCACGGCCATGTGGCATGGGAGGAAGCAAACTGGCAGCGAGGTAAGTTAGAACCCACCTCTGGATATCACATTCAAAGACTAATCCCCATTTTAACAATGGTTAATGCAGACTACCAGAACTAAGTTGTAAAACTTTACCTGACCATTAGATGGCAACAAAATGTGGCATTTTGGGTATGTGTTTGCTGCCATCTAGTGGTCACCTGGACTTTTCCTACTCAGACCTGGTAGCCTTGAGATCTGCTATGGAGATACATGGATTGTCTCACATTAAAGGAACAACTAAGCCTTGACCTCTTTGCTGTGAAGACTTGCTATCTTCTAATCAACTAAACAGTTTAACATATCGTTTCCACACATTCCTGGAAATGAGTAGAAATGTCCTATTTTCTGGGATCAGGGCAAAAGAAAGGGTTTCGTAGCTTTATGATTGATTGAGGCTGATGGCAACCACCTTCTTCCATGTGCCATGTACCTAAACAGTTGTCCTTTTTTCCTACTACCATCCCATCTTATCCTCAATTTCCTCTTTTAGTTCATGTTTCAGTTTTTTTTATTATGCCTCATCTTTGCTCTTTCAGTGTGTCTCTGATTGTGGGTTTATCCTATTTTATCTTGCCTAGTTCTCATTTATGCTGCATATTTTATTCAAGGGACCAATTTAGTCTTGACCTAAACCACAGAAAGTTAAAAGTAAAGAGGCTCAGTACTGTAATGGCACTCTCTATGGTAGCACTTTTATATTATCTAAGTATAATAATACACTGTATTTTATATTGCTTATAGCAATATGATATCTCTGCTTTGCATACAACAGTATTTTCCTGACTGCCATCCACAATTCTAGGTTGACATTCCATTCCAGGATAGTCTATGTATCCTGTTGAATTGAGGCTATCAAGACAGTACTGCATGTATTCCTGGGTTGCCCTCTGTATCCAGTTTGGAGTCCTGCATTAAAAATACATTTGCTAACCAAACCTTTCACTCATCCAAAAGAGGAAACCACCTTTCTTGCTAATGGATCAGCCTCCAGAAACATCTAGGAGGGTTGCTAAATCTTATGTGGTTTTAATTGCTGGAAGAGAACTATGAGTTTCACACGGGAGAGGTTTATTAGTTGAGTTATTCTTGCCCCGACATGGCTTGTATTCTTTTTATTAATTGTTTGGCTCTTATTGTAATAACTGTTTGGTTTATTTTATGTGATTGTGCTTTATTAGTCTTTGACTGCTAATAAATTAACTTGCATTCATAAATACAGAAGCTATGGTATTCAATTTTTGAAAAAAGAAATGTTTTGAAAGGAATGCTAGCAGAGCTATGAATCATGGGTTTGTGTGTCACATTTTACATCCTGTTTTGCTTGAAAATAAAGCTCTGATCAGTTTCCACATACAAAACTTACATCCATAGATATGTATCCATCATCCTATTCCGTTTTTGGTGATTAATTCCAATTATGTTCAACCACTGTGTTTCATCTGATATACCCAACTCT
>JALIGW010000001.1:200029481-200086981 GCA_023053685.1 Diadophis punctatus similis | reverse complement strand
TGCTTTGAATGAACCATTCGCTTAGCATTCCATTTATTTTCACACATGCTTTGCTTCCATCACTTTTAATTTTTTAAAAATTTATTGTTTTAATAAAAGAAAACAAAACAAAACATATCAAGTACCGAAAAGGAAAGAGCAGAATAACTAAATAACCTGTAACAATTACTTATGAAATAGGAAAGTTCACATTTTTAGACAATGGATTAAGTGTTAACCACATGGAATCATCCTGTCCAGTCCTTAAATTGTGTTAATGAAGCACCAGTACAAAAGCTTTGTGTGTGTGTCTGTGTGTGTGTGTGTGTGTCTGTGTGTCTGTGTATCTGTGTGTGTGTGTGTTGTCAAACTAATGTTGAGCACAGAACATTTTTATTTGTCCAGCAGTCCATCCAAGATAAATACCAAATTCTTAATAAATACTTTTCATATTTTAGGAATATATTTCAGCAATACATGGACATCTTTAAATCTTAACTACCTTACTAGAACCTCATTTTATGATACTGGGAAAATTAAACCAACATGGAACAATCAAAAGGCAATTTCAAATTAAATGTGCTAATGCATTTTCAAAAGTATTGCATTTCCAGCACAAAAGATTATAAGACTTTTTAAAACAGCCACCGAGGTTTCCAATAAGCCTCCAAAACTATTTTTGATTAATTAGTTTTATCTTAAAATCATACAAAACAAATGTAAGCAGTCGTGTACCACTCTTACTGTAATCAACAATCAACCTTCAATTCTATATTTATGCAAAGTGTCCCATCATTCAAGCCTATTCACTTAGCTGCATGCTTTCTTTAAATCAACAAAAATGTACAATAATCTCCCTTTCCCACACACATATATTTCTTCACAAGAAATGTTATTTCATTTCATTGTTATTCCCTAGTGAATAATTTCATTCAAATAATGTGGGGTTTTTTTTTCCTGATTAACTCTGCTTGTTCCATTTTTCAATCCCAGAGAGAACGTCCACCCTGTGTCCCATATGGTAACAATTGAGACCAAGTCTTCTGATCTCCCTGGTCATGAATGGTTCCTGATCCTGACACATAACAACACAGTGGGCCAGCCAGTCATTCCAAGGTAATTTAGCAATTGTTAGCTAGGTTATTGTTTTTAGTTTGGAATAGGCTATTGAAGATATTCATAATTAAAGATTGTTCATGGCCAATATGTAATCTCCAGTATTCTTAATAATCAGGGGTTTTTTTAGAGCTTTTTCAGACCAAATGAAACATTTGCAAATGACTGTTTAGTCCTCTGTTTATTGGCACCTCTTAGATTGGCTACACCAACAACTTACATTTGAACGTAGTTATCTGAAACCATTCTGAAGCAAAGGTGTGCCCAACTCTCTACAATTCTGAGCCACTCACAACAATCCAACAAATAAGTTACCATAAAGTTAATAAAAGATAAAGATAAAAAGTGGCAAGTGTGATGAAGGAAAGACCTCTTCCTCACCAAAGGCCTGGATGAACAGCCAGGTCTATAAAACTCTTCTAAACAATAACAGAATAGAGGAACAAATGTGTTTTGTCTGTCTTCTCTCTCCTCTGTATTTGGTCACATAGGAAACATTTTGAAAATAGGTATAAATTGTGTATGATCCTCCATCAGAATATTTCTAATGTCACTATCATTTGAATTATTCACACTAATCAAAGATACTTCGCAGTACACAATGCACTTGTAGGAATGAGAGAATCAATTTTGTAATATATTGATGATTTCTGAGAAAATGCTTTTTAGACTTGTTTGCAACATGTGAGACCTCTTTCTGAACAAAAATTTCCCTTGCTTGGTAGATTATGAAAATCCTAGAGGACCAAAGTGTCTTCTCTAAAACAGACACACTTATTCTGACTTGTACATTCATCTCCAAAATAACGGTTTATTTTGTCTCTTTAGAATAAAGAACTGTAACATCACATTTAACATTGTAAACTACATGCCAATGGATAGACACACATATTTCTCAGATGTTGAGTCCCTTTTTAGATACAACTGGTGCAAAATATTTCTGAAATTACTTGTATGCCGCCTGATTCAACAACAACTATCAGCTCCAATTAGCAGAATTAATAGCTGAGAAAAATGAAAATAGGAGACATCAACATTTTGGGATCGTAGGGATATCTGATTTATTTCAATTATTATTTATCTGATCATTTTTAAGAGGCCTCCTTACATCTCATTTATAAATATTGACGTCAAATATAAACAACGGAGTGTTAAAATTAAATAATTTCCAGCCATAGCCCATAGGCTTTACCAAAGTTATTAATGGACAGGTTTTAAAATTATTAGAGACAGTCACTGTAGAATCAATAGGCAAAGCCTTCATTCTAGTTTGGTCCAAATTTCAAGATGCATGAAATTCCTTATTAGTAACCAAGATACAGTTCACAGAGGACTGTTAGGCCTAGATTTCCATAGAGGCAGATATGGTTTGAAATCAAGCATGTGTCGAACTGTAACAAACAGTACTTAATTTTTTATGATGGAATATTCCTCCTTCACCCAACCACAACCAGTAGTGGACATCTTTAATTTCTAAAGCTGGTTGTTAAAGAATAAACATCCCTGCTGAATTGCAGCTTCATGGGACATGGCCGGTTATGTGTCATACACTCTTATTATAAGCCCTTCCTGAAAACATTTAGGCCAAGAAACTAAGCCAACCCTAGAATGTGAAAAGCTTAACTTTTCCAAAACATTCATATTTATTTTTATTTATTTTATTTTATTATTTATTTATTTATTTTGTCAAGTACGTGTTGGTAATATACATAGATGTAACATTGTTTATATACATAAGATGGGTACTGAAAGATGGAACATTAGGACAGGGATGGTAGGCACGCTGGTGCACTTATGCATGCCCCTTACTGACCTCTTAGGAATCGGGTGAGGTCAACAGTGGACAGTGGACATATCTTCAGTCCCTTGTTCAAGTTCAGCATTTGCTCAACAAGGGCTTCTCAAGCTTACTTTTCTGATTGTACAGGGAACTAAGGAGGGCTTGAAGGAGAGGAAGAGAAAGTTGTGTTGTTAAATGCATTTCACCTTCCCCAAGATCCTACGTGGGACTCTTTAGTTATACAATAGCCACAGATCTTTCTTCAGGATTCAGAAACTCCATCAAAATTGACCAATCAAGTTTATAGATGACTCCCTCGACACATGATGTGGTAAAAGAAGAAGTAAAGAAAAAGAAAATGTTTATGGAAGACTATAAACAGGTATCCAGGTTTTGGAACTCCGTAGTGTTGCAGGAAAGGATTTGTGTCTCTAGGTGGTCCATAGATATAATAACACCATGTAATATTTACAGTCTGTAAAAATAGAACAAATCTAGCCCGGGGAAGAGCAAAAAAACAAAACAAAAACCACCATGTGAAATCATATACAGAAAAACATAACATAATGTGACATATCTATTTCTCTGTTCTGAGAGCTTAATAAAGGTGGACTCTGTAGATCACTCCAATATTAACAGAAGGGGTGTGAAAATCATCCACTCTAGGCACAGATTTGCTTATCAATGAATATCTACTGGTAGGGCAGAATTCACTGGTACACATTTGTGCTAGATGTGAATTTAAGTCCTAGCTTTCAATCAATCAACCAACTGTGTTATTTGCTGCAGAGATTATGCTTCTAGGGTTATAGTTCTCTGTGATCTTTTGTCCTGGAGAAACACACTCTCTAGGCATAGTCAGTATATGGTTCAGAAATGGCTGAACTGAATTTTCCTGCATCCATCACTGTTGGGCATTAGGGGGGTAGGGTGGGAAGAGGTATCCTATATTTTCTAAGAAGATATTCCTTGAAGAAGTAAATAAGTATTGCTTCCTTCCCTGAGTACTACTATAGTGCTGGAAGATGATAGGTTGTAAGGGATATAGAGCCAGGCGTGTTTAAGCATACGGAATATTCTTTTCCCTAGTGAAAACAATGTGGGAAATGTATATATTGGGTGAAAAGATTTTTTCCCTGGTGAGACGGGTCTAGCAGGGCAACCTGGTCTACCCAAACATGGGACAGAGCATACTGCTTCCGCTTGTTGGTAAATTTAAAATTAACACAATATAAATTGGGTGGGAATAATATTGAGGGTCTCAGTGCATGTTATGAATATTGTCATAACACCAAATACAAGCTGGGCAGATACGACCTCGTAGATGACCCTCACTCTGTCAAGGACCTATGAGTACTCATCTCAAATGATCTAAGACCCAGAGCTCACTGTAACAGCATTGCCAAAAAGACATTAAGAGTTGTTAACCTAATCTTGCGAAGCTTCTTCTCGGTAACATTGGACTGCAAACCAGGGCATACAAAACCTTTGCCAGACCAATTTTTGAATACAGCTCATCTGCCTGGAATCCACACTGTATATCGGACATTAATACAATTGAGCGGGTCCAGAAGTATTTCACGAGAAGAGTACTCCACTTCCCTGTCACAATAGAATCCCTTACACCACCAGGCTCAAAATTTTGGGCTTGGACAACCTGGAACTACGCCGCCTATGGTCTGACCTAAGCATAGTACACAAAATTGTCTGCTACAACATCCTACCTGTCAATGACTACTTCAGCTTCAACCTCAACAATACACGGGCAAACAATAGATACAAACTCAAAGTAAACTGCTCAAAACTCGATTGCAGAAAATACAACTTCAGCAACAGAATGGTCAACGCCTAGAATTCTCTACCCAACTCCGTTGTTACATCCTCTAACCCCCACAGCTTCAACCTTAAACTGTCTACCGTGGATCTCACCCCCATTCTGTAAAGGGGGCGTGCATAAGAGCACCAGCATGACTACTGTCCCTGTCCTACTGTCCCCATTTATTTGTACTCATTCCTTGTCATGTCCATATTTATACTTATACTTATACCTGTTATCTAGTACATGATCGACAAACTAAATAAAATAGATAGATAGATAGATAGATAGATAGATAGATAGATAGATAGATAGATAGATAGATAGATAGATAGATAAATAATAAATAAATAAATAAATAAATAAATAAATAAATAAATAAATAAATAAATAAATAAATAAATAAATAAATAAAAAGGTCTCTGAAGAAAAAAAGTCTGCTTGTTAGGCTGTTGAAAATAAAGGAGGATTCCATTTAACATGCTTCTTAAAATTCTATTTATTTTAAGGTGCTTTGAAGGAATTTATTGAGAGAATTTTGTCTCACAATGAATTGGAGTTGGGTGGCTAATAAATTCAAATAAATTCTACTGAAAAACTCCATAGTAAAAAGAAAAAAAATACAAGAAGAAACTTAAATATAGCAACATGAACCTGCATAGGAGAAAAAAATCACACATTTTCATTAACTTTTAAGAGTCCCTTTTTTAATGCACTAAAATGTCAGAAGTCTCTAAATCTAATGAGCAGGAGATTCTCTCTAGAGTATTTCTGCCCATGAGCTTACAAACCTGGAACTTTATTAGTCATGTTTAGCCAAGTGCAAGGCCAAAGAACCATTCTCTCTCTCTCTCTCTCTCTCTCTCTCTCTCTCTCTCTCTCTCTCTCTCTCTCTCTCTCTCTCTCTCTCTCTCTCTCTCTCTCTCTCTCTCCCTCCCTCCCTCCCTCCCTCCGTCCCTCTCTCCCTCTCTTTGTCAGAGTAATTGGGAGCAAATGATGAAATGTATGTTGCAATCTTGTGATACAAACTCTTCTCCTTTTGTATATGTAAGTCTGTTGTTTTGATGAAATCTTGGCTTGCTGTGGATGCTTTTAATTGAACTAGCCCCTGTCCTTAGATGTACAATACATCTCTACATCCCCTGTTTTAAGTATTTAAGGGATCTCTCCATGTGCTCCTAGAAACCAAGAGAGCTATATTGTAATATGTGAAATACAAACTAAGTTGTCTTTTCTCCAAGGGAGGGAGGGAGGGAGAGAGGGAGAGAGGGAGAGAGAGAGAGAGAGAGAGAGAGAGAGAGAGAGAGAGAGAGAGAGAGAGAGAGAGAGAGAGAGAGATCCATTGCTGCTTCTATACCACAACCTGATATTTTCCTCAGCATCATGAAAATAGCATAGCATTGGTAAAACATAGCAAACTATTTATACAAACTACCTGAAAAGGTGTTCCATTCAGGAATCAATCAATAATGTGAAAAATTCTCATACAATGGGAAAATATATAGAAATATCCAGAGAACCCATCATCGTATGCATTATTCCCAAATATTTCAACTGAACTTCTGAACAAATAAATATCTCTAGGATTATAGTCCTAAATCCTTGATCGGTAGTTTATGGTTTATGGGTCAAATGGACCCAGAAGCTTTCAACATTCAGTGGCAAGCTACTGTCATTATAGTCCCTGTCTTTCTTTTCTTTTTTAAAAAAACAACACATTAATACACTGAAGATGTTAGATTGTCAATAGGCTTAAATAGATTATTTCATTAAAATGTGGAAACTCCCCCCACTCAAAAAAGATTTTTTTGGAAAAGGGGCTTCAACAGCTGTTCCTCAATGACCTCATTACATCACTTGCATCCCCCCTACAACCCTTCAAAATAAAAGACCAAAAATCAATGTGTCCTTTATACAGACAAAGTATGCACCCCATCTAAATTGCACCAAAAGCCTTAAGATACCTTTTTTTCCTCTTTAAAACTCCAAATGCCTAATCCTCAAAATGGTTTAAAAAAAAACAAAGGTCAGCTCCACCAATTCTAGGAAATTCAAATAATATTTTGTGTCTGTTCTTTAAGTATGTGAATTCTATGTCTGGATTAAACCAGAAACAATCCATCTAATCTAAGATGTGAGGTTGAAACCCCTCTGGATTTATTATGAAGATTCAGTGGCAGAATCTTACTAGATGTTTCTGTTGTTACAGTAGGATTTAAAAAAATGCTTCCATATTTTATTAAAAATTAGCACAGTTGCTTTCACTTTAGGGTAAAAACATGCCAAAGATTTCCTCTCAGCTTTTAGAAGTATTTCAATTCCAAGAAATGTATATGGAATACATTGGTAAATATGGTGGTACATATTGATGCATTTAAATTTGCCTATTCTCTTCTATTGTTGTTATTGTTTTAATTCATATTCCCAAAACTCAGTGGCACAGAAAATACTAACCATGATTTATTTTCTAGTAATGAGATGGGATGGTGATGATGAAAATGATGATCATCTCTTAGAATTGTACTCAAAATAATATATAATGTGGCTAAGGCATCAGGTTAGAAACCAGGGGACTGTGAATACTAGTCTTGCCTTAGGCATAAAGCCAGCCAGTGACTTTGGGCCAGTCACTCTCTCTCAGCCCTAAGAAGCAGGCAAAGGCAAACTGCTTCTGAAAAACCTTGCCAAGAAAATTGCAGAGACCTGTCCGGGCACTCGCCAGGACTCAAAAAACTGACTCAAAGGCACCCCCCCCAAAAGTAGCATGTTTAAAATTTTAGTTACAAAATAAATAAATATTTAAATTAGAAATTAAAGTACTTTCTAAAAAAAAATATGAGGACCCAATCTGGGGCCTAAGACAACGTTCTTAGAAAATGAAACATAGTGAGTGGCCCTTATTTAGATACTTAGCTAATCTGCTTAGGACAAGGGCAAAGATCAGTTGAGTACCATATTAGGAAGTTTAGATGTAATAGAGGTAGTTGGAACCAAGTGTACCAGGTTGCAATCAGATAGATAGTATTTCCAGACTATCCATAACTCTTAGGCAGACCTTTTATCAGAGCCTGATCCATATGAACTTCTCAAATGTTCCAGGTGTGCTATTGGTGTAGAAATCTAGCTAGCTTGCTTGCTCCAAGCTTTATTAAATCAATGGATTCACCAATGTTCAAGCATTCAAGGTCTACCAGAAGCTTTGCAAGGTCAAATTCTTGGATTAGATTTGATGGAGTTCAGCGTTCAGTTAGGGAAGACAAATCTAATTCAGGGAAATGAAATTTTATTCCACTGTGCTGCTTTCTTCATTCTAGATAGGGCAGAAAAGTGCAGTGAAATAAATAAATGCATAATTTTGGATGAAATAAGTTCATCTACAGTTTTTTTTAAATAAAAGCAATTATTCACTGGTTGTTGTTTTTTTTCTAAATCAGGGCTTTTTTTCTCCAGAGGCACCTGAGATAGAATCCATCCAGCTGATGGTTTTATTCTGTTTTAAAGCCAGATTGTCCTATCTTGGCATTAATAGACCTCATTGATTCAAAGGGACAGCTCCTAGAAGCTATCTCTGCCGGGATATTCTTATGGCTCCATTTACAGGCTTTCTTATAGGGTCATAAATGGAAAAGAGGGAGGGAGGGAATGGAATGAAATTTAATAACTGAATAAAAATGTAAATAAAGATTTGCCTAAAATTACTTGTCCAAGAAATAATTCTCCCTCCCCCTTAAGCTAATACTTTGATAAGCTCTGAACAGTGATCCTGATTTGGAGCGTGACCTTTGAAAATGCTCTCCAGCTTGATTAAAGATGTATTAAATTTGTTTAAATAAACCTCGTTGTAATGGCACATCATTTGTAAGAAGCTATTAGGGGGCTAGACACTGTGCTGTATTTGCATGAAAATGTGCCCTGCTCAAATCGAGGATCTTTCCTGAATTAACTACAAAGGGAAAGTGACACTTTCATAATTTTTTTTCCACCAAATTAAAAAAAAAAATCATTGGCAAAAACTTTACACTAAACTCCAAGTGAGAAAGCAGAGGGTTATGTGTCAAAAATGGAGCTGTAATACTTGGGGAAGAGATTCTCATTTAATCTCCCTCTCCCTCTCCCTCTCCCTCTCCCTCCCTCCCTCCCTCCCTCCCTCCCTCCCCCCTCTCTCCACTGGGGAGAAAAGACAGCTTAGTTTGTAGTTCACATATTACAATATAGCTCTCTTGGTTTCTAGGAGCACATGGAGAGATCCCTTAAATACTTAAAACAGGAGATGTAGAGCTGTACACTACATCTAAGGACAGGGACTAATTCAATTAGAAGCATCCCCAGCAAGCCAAGATTTCATCAAAACAACAGACTTACATATACAAAAGGAGAAGAGTTTGCATCACAAGATTGCAACATACATTTCATCATTTGCTCCCCATTACCCCTTCCTCCCCCCACCTCCCCCTCCCCCAATGGCTCCAACCTTACTTTTTAAACAAAATATGCCAAGAAACTTATGCTGACAAACATTTGCTCTCTTCTGTTTTGTGTAGAGCCTTTGGGAAGATTGCATGGATGTGTAAAGACTACACTTTACACATGGTCAGTGGCAATGCAGCTGTAGCATCGCTTCACTGGCTCAGCCCTAGCTCTGAAAACATATACTGGCAGTAAGTTTGAAAGAATTCACATTCAGTTTTATGAGCCTGGGAATCATGCAAACTATTTTTAAACCAAACATACTATTTATTTATTTAGATTCGTGGAGTTTATAAGTTTGATATATCATGTATTATTCTATTTATGCCCAGCTTTCTTCAAGGTGCTTAAAGTAGTATGTGTGGGTTTATTTGTGTTTTTGTTCTCACAGTAGTTTAGGCAGGAAAAGAAAGAAAGAAAAAGAAATAACCAGCTCTCGGATATGAAAAAGCACAGAGCATGAGTAGGGATTTGAAACTTTCTCTACTCTTAAGATTCAATAACATTTGCTAATTTACCTTGGTTTTCCAGTTTCTTGTGTGTGTGTGTGTGTGTGTGTCTATATCTATCTATCTATCTATCTATCTATCTATCTATCTATCTATCTATCTATCTATCTATCTATCTATCTATCTATCTATCTATCTCTATCTATCTATCTATCTATCTATCTATCTATCTATCTATCTATCTATCTATCTATCTATGAATTTTTAAGTTTTATATTTGTTTTTAATCAAATGTTTATTATTGGTGATTCTTGTATCTTTTTCTGTTGTACGGCGCCCTGAGTCCTTCGGGAGTTGGGCGGCATATAAGAAAACCGTTATATATATATATATATATATATATATATATATATATATATATATAGAGAGAGAGAGAGAGAGAGAGAGAGAGAGAGAGAGAGAGAGAGAGAGAGAGAGAGAGAGAGAGAGAGAGGGAGGGAGGGAGGGAGGGAGGGAGGGAGGGAGGGAGGGAGGGAGGGAGGGAGGGAGGGAGGGAGGGAGGGAGGGAGAGAGAGAGAGAGAGAGAGAGAGAGAGAGAGAGAGAGAGAGAGAGAGAGAGAGAGAGAGAGAGCGCAAATGTTTATCTTCTAAAAATATGTTTTCTGTGACTGCAAATAATTTTGGAATGTCTCATTTCATTTATTTACCTTGCTTAGCTAACAGGAAATAAGGTATAACCACAAACTTTCACATATTTTGTCATGACATTCTTTTTTCATTTTTTGGTTGCCTCAGCTGCACCCTAGTTCTTCTTCTTGCACATTCCTCAAGATAATATTCCCTTTAATCATCACTTCATTATTTTTCCTCTTTCCCATCCCTGAATGTTTATTTCTCCTTTCTCCCATGTCCTTTTAACATTTGCTAAACCCCAGCACTTAGACAAGCTGTATTTGAATCAAATCATAGGTCACTGAGGCAAACTTCATGCTCAGTTGTGAAATCTAAATTGAAGCAAAGAAACAGAGGTGCTATTTGGTAGCATCCTTCCCAAGAAGAAAACCAAGAAGCAGAAGAGTTAAAGCCAGGATACAGGAAAGACTGGCTGTTAGCCAGGAAAAGTCCAAGCATGTTCTGGAGATCTTTATACTTCTACTGCATTAGAACTGTTCTGAAATTGATGGAATTCCCTTGGTAGATTTGATCATTTCTTCAATCTAAAGACTGATCTAAATAAATACAAAAAAAAAATCAAACAGTGACATTTTAGGATAGGTAGTTTTATACTGCACCCTTGGATACATCATCCCTGAAACCTCTTAACCATCAAAAACAATGGAGGAATTATTCTTGGAACCAACCAAAATGGGTTGCCATTTTGAATGCATTAACAAACCTGCATTTTTGAGATTGCCATTCAATTTAATGGGATTTTTTTTTTATGTACAGAAAAATAAAGATGTGGCTTTCCTTTACTTTAATGGCAAGGCAAATGAATGGACTATCTTTGAACATCCCATCTTTTATTATTGCAATCATCTTTTAAGCAATTGCTTTCAATTAAATCCCATGAGTTTTTTTCCTCCTGCATAGCCAGGAAAGCTACAGAAGAACAGAAAGTGGTACAACAGTAGCAATAGCAGCAATGGCAACAGAGGTACATCATTCTTTTGTCCCAGAGTAATAAGGGATGCTCAAAAAAAAATGGTCATTCTAAATTTCTAAAGTTATTCTGAAAGTTTTATGGAGGAGCAAAACTTTCAGGAAAACGGGGGAAGATTTCAGAACACCATTAACCACATATCCTCACACTGTGATCTTGAAATGACATAAATTCAGGTCATAGTGCTATTCTTGAGGTATTGTGTCTTTGTAGAAGGGCAATAGTGAAGGGCAATAGAGCTGAGATGGCGCAGGGGTTAAATGCAGCACTGCAGGCTACTGCTAGTTCAGCAGTTCAGCTGTTCAAATCTCACCGGCTCAAGGTTGACTCAGCCTTCCATCCTTCTGAGGTGGGTAAAATGAGGACCCAGATTGTTGGGGGCAATATGCTGAACTCTGTAAACCGCTTAGAGAGGGCTGTAAAGCACTATGAAGCGGTATATAAGTCTAAGTGCTATTGCTATTGCTATTGCTATTGCTAATCTCTCTAAGCAGAGATGATGGTGAGGAATGACCCTGGAACACTGGAAGTATTCTGGAAGTGATTACCGGAACTGTTAGTACCACTTTATAATGTCCTAGTAAGACCACACTTGGATTATTGCATCCAATTTTGGTTGCCATGATATTTAAAAAAAAGATGTTGAGGCTCTGGAAAGAGGGCAGAGAAGAGCAACAAAGGTGATTAGGGGATTGGAAGATAAAACAGAAGAGGTCTGTAAGGGACGTGCATAAGCGCACCACTGTGCCTACCATCCCTGTCTTACTGTCCTATTGTCCTCTTTTATAGTTACTTTTTACTTATGTTTATACAAATTACTACTATACATGTTTGACAAATAAAATAAATAAATAAATAAATAAATAAAGAAGAATAGTTGCAGGGATGGGTATGTCTAGTTTAATGAAAAGATGGACATGGGGTGACATGATAGCAGTGTTCCAATATCTCAGGGGTTGCCACAAAGAAGAGGGAGTCAAGCTATTTTCCAAAGCACCTGAGGGCAGAACAAGAAGCAATGGGTGGAAACTAATCAAGGAGAGAAGCAACCTACAACTAAGGAGAAATTTCCTGACAGTTAGAACAATTAAACAATAGAATGATTTGCCTCCATAAGTTGTGGATGTTCCAACACTGGAGGTTTTTAAGAAGAGATTGGACAACCATTTGTCTGAAATGGTATAGGTTTTTCTGCCTGAGCAGAGGGTTGGACTAGAAGACCTCTAAGGTCCCTTCCAACTCTGTTATTCTGCTATTCTGTTATATAAGATACCATGTCCTAATACTGAACCAAGGAAACATAGTTTAAGAAAGAGAAGGAGGCAGGTTCCTCCCCACTCATTAATGTAAGGGGCAAACCAACATTGGGAAAAAAGAAAAGGGGGAGAATCTGATGTCACCCATCCCAGTAACAATACCTGATGTTTTTGCCCCCAAATAATAAAAACTCTCCTCTCTGAAAGACATAATTGATTGTTTTTCTTTTAACCCGCCATGCACTTCTCCGCCCTACATCTCATGTTTGTGCAATGGGCAGCTATATACATTTGATAAATAAATTTGATGAATCAATATGTAAGACAAATTTTCTCATTAGAGAAATATCTTGCTAGCTCTGCCACACATCTTCGGAAAACTGGTAACCTCCTCTCAAAATGGAAAACAGTGAGCTAGAGGCTGACTTCTAAAAGGGGAATCAATTCCTCTGGCCCTAACATGATTATTATTATGCACAGCCCAAACAGCCTTCAGGTATAGTTCCCAAGTTGGTAAAAGAGAAAATTGGTCTATTTTGTTTGCAAAGAAATTAGCATTGGAGAAGTATAAATGGACGTGGCTGGATGGAAGGGGAGGGTGGATTGCATTGCAAACAATGAATCATGACTGTCTCCATCCCCAATAGATTTGCAGATGAATTTTGCAAAAGTTTAGAGAAAGGTAAATTCACCATCCAATGCCCCGACATTTAGATGATTGGACAGATAGGTAGATAAATAGAAAGATAGATTTCACTCCCACATGAAGCATATAGATTGCCAAATGTACTTTAATTACTTGCAATGGCTCCCAACTGAGTGGGTAACTGATACACTAATGAAAAAGTGTCTCTCCTTTAAATCAAACCTTAAATTAAAACCTTTCTCATTTGCCTGGTGATGCTGGAGCACTGGGACATCTACCAGAGCTCAGTACCACAGGCTCAGTCTGTTGTATCCTCCAATCTTATTAACCCACAAAAAGGAGGCTGATTGAAAACATCAGCTCCGACTCTCCATCATGCATTCAGCATGAAAGAGCTGGCAACACATGAAGACACAGCCGTTCTTCAAGCCAATATATTGCCTCTGTGCAAGAAGCAAATAGCTGCTTTCCCTTTCAGCCATTCACACACACACACACACACACACACACACACACACACACACACACACACACACACACATTTGATTTTGAAAACTGAAGGAATATTTATTTTTTACCCTGTTGTAATTGTTTTTACTCCTTTGCAGAGCTTATCTTACTTATTGCGAACTAAAGATAGTCAATTAAGTGCAGAACACTCCAAAGAATCAGTAATTAAGAACTAATCAGGCCAGTCAGAAGAAATCTAACCTGGAGCAAGTAACAGCGGTCTGTTGCATTCCACTTGTTAATATCCCCTTCTTAGACTGGTGTTCAGGTGCTCATACACATATGCAAAGCTATATGTATCTACATCATAAAAACCAGTCAAAATGCATCTGACTATTCTTTAATTTGGGGACTATGAGATGTAGAGCTTAGATGTCTTGAGAACTAGATGACATTGTCCAGACATACTTTTTATATTAAGAACTTATAGTTTTTCAACGAAATAAGCAATATATTTTTACATTACCCATTTACTGTTCTGAACATACTTCTTACTTGAACAACAAGAAGTAGCCACACATGTGGTTAAGATTCATCATGGATTGATTATATGCTAGTGAATGGCGAACCTTTTAGACATGGAGTGCCCAAACTGGGTGCGCACGCATGCCCAAACTGAAAGGTTCTGGTGCGCATGCGCACGAATGTGCACATGCGTGGATATACATGAACATGCACATGCATGGGCATGTGCACACACATGCACAGACATGTGTACACATGCACAGACATGCACATGCATGCACAGACATGCGCATGCATGCACGGACATGCACGCATGCGCAGCAGAGATCCAAAGACCATAGAACTTTGACATTTGTAATGAGAAATATGCTGTGCTTTTTATCATGGTAACCTTAACATTACTGTTTGATGGACAAAAGAATTTTTAGTATGGTAAATAGCCTATATTAATTTCATGCCTCTGTATCTTACTCGATATAAATCTTATGGAATGATCTACAGCAGCGCACATATACACCTGTATGAAATATGTCTGTTTAGATTCCACATCCTTAGAAATGCTTACAGTAAGATTGAAATATGTAATCAACACAATTGAATTGCTTAGGCAAAATGCTTTGAGGCTGAAGTACTTCAAAACACCCCAACTCTTCTATCAATGATCAATAAAACAGAAAAGAGGAAAGTTGCTTTGTTTATTGCCTTTCCTATTTGACTGATTGCCTTTTAAAAATAAAACAAATTCTCTCTCATTGCTCATAGCAGGAAATAACATATTTAGGCAATACCAGTTGCTGTTTTAAAATTTTCCCTGGGTTAGGAAAAGGATACGTCCTTTCTCGTAGAGTGGAGCTAGCCTCCAAGAATGGGTTAAACCTGCCCTCTAGCCAATCAGTACCGAGTTTCTAAAAGCTATAAATATGACCCCTTGTGCCCTAGCACCCCCTCTTTTACGAAGGACGAAGGTCAGACTCAGAGTGCTTTTCCAGGGAAGGAACCAGTCAATTTATTCAAGGATAACAGGAAAAAGGTAGAACTGCAAGCAACATATATACAGAAACCCAAAGACACTCCAGCCAACCCAATCAGGGGAGGACTTGGAGGCTAGCTCCACCCTACGAGAAAGGATGAGTACCAGGTGAGTACCAACGTCCCTTCTCCATACTGGGTGGAGCTAGCCTCCAAGTATGGGACATACCAAAGTACCCTTGTCCCAAGGCGGGCCATCTAACCCAGGCTGGAACCCCCACTATCTCGCACCACCTGGTGCAACACCCTCCGCCCAAAGTCCGCCGCTTCAGAGGCATAAGAGTCCAAATTATAGTGTTGTATGAATGGTGTCAGAGAGGACCAGGTGGCCACATGGCAAACCTTGTCGATGGATGCCTGGGCATTCCAGGCAGCCGTAGTTGTTGCACTGCAAGTGGAGTGTGCAGTGAGTCCAGAAGGAGGTGGCAACGAGAGGTGTTCATAGGCCAGAGAAATAGCCTTCTGAAGCCAGCAGTCCACCATGAAGGAGGACACCTTGCGCCCCATGGACGAGGACTGAAAGGACACAAAGAGCACCTCCATTCATCTGAAGGTAGCAGTGCATTGCAAATAAATGTCTAAAGCGCGCTTGACGTCCAGCACGCTTGACCTTTCAGTGTCATTAATCAGATTCTGAAAGAAACTGGGGAGCACAATCTCCTTTACTCTATGAAAATAAGAGTTAATTTTCAGCACAAAAGTCGGGTCCAACCTGAGGACCACCCTGTCGGAGTGAAAGACACACAGGTCCCCCCTTACTGACAGGGCCACCAACTCAGAGATTCTGCGGGTAGAAGTTACTGCAACCAAAAAGACTACCTTGTAAGTCAGGTGTACTAGAGAAGCCTCGGAAAGAGGCTCAAAGGGCCCCGTGGTCAAAGCAGTCAGTACCTGAGAGAGATCCCAGGTCGGAAACATGTGGACCACGGGTGGGCACAGATTGACCGCCCCCTTGAGGAATTGTCTGAGGAGCGGATGAGCGGAAAGAGAGTTCACCGATTGACAGGAGAGGATGGTAGATAAGGCCTGGTGACAGAGCGTATTTGGGGAGAGACCCCTGGTGAGGCCCTGATGCAGGAACTGGATGATGTTGACAATGGACAAATCCACGGGAGAGTATCCCACCTGCCTGCACCAGGTACGGAAGGCCCTCCAGGTGGCCGCATAAATGCGCTCCATGGATGGCCTCCTAGAGGCCAACATGATGTTTGCTATTTGTCCGGGACCAGGCGATGCCTCAGAGTGATCCGCTCAATCTCCAGGTTGTCAGCTGAAGCCAATGCGGCTCTGGATGATGGACTGACCCCTGGACAAGCAACCACTCTGTCGGCAGGATCTGCCATGGAGGTGACACGGAGAGGGACATAAGGTCCGCGAACCAGGTTCTCCTGTGCCAATGGGGTGCCAGGAGAACAACTTCCGCCCTCACCTGAAGGATCCGCCGGATGACTTTGGGAATCAGTGGAAGGGGAGGAAAGGCATAGAGAAGCCATTGCAGCCAGGCGCAGCGAAGAGTGTCTGTTCCCTCTGCCCCTGGTGTCTGGTACCTGGTGAGGAACCAGGGCAGCCTGGCATTCTCCAGGGTGGCAAAAAGGTCCATGACTGGCAGGCCAAACCGACTGACTAGCTGCTGGAACAGGTCCGGGTGGAGGGACCATTCCGCCGGGTCGATGGGATGCTGGCTGAGCCAGTCAGCTGTCATGTTGTTCACCCCGGAGATATGTTCTGCTGCAATGGACTGCAGATGTCTCTCTGCCCATAGCCCCAGGTTCATGCCTCTGTCATGAGGGCTTTGGACATTGTACCCCCTGTCTGTTGATATGGGCTTCGTGGTGACATTGTCCGTCAGGACCAGCATGTGCTGACCTGCCAGGGAACCCTGAAAATGGATGAGGGCAAGCTGGACCACCCTCAGCTCCAGCAAGTTGATGGGTAGGCTCTGTTCTGGGAGGGACCGTGTTCCCTGAGCCACCTGTGAGCAGATGTGGGCTCCCCAACCCATAGTGCTGGCATTGGTGATTAGTGTTAGTCGCCGGGCTCCAGGAAGTGGGACCCCTTGTTGAGTGAAAAAGCATAAGTCCTTTATGGCTAAGGACCGAGGTAAAAGAGGGTGTACTAGGGCATAAGGGGTCATATTTATAGCTTTTAGAATCTCAGTCCTGATTGGCTAGAGGGCAGGTTTAACACATTCTTGGAGGCTAGCTCCACCCAGTATGGAGAACGGTCAATTGGCATTGCTGGTTTGGATGTAGGAAAGGGAATAAGATTATCAGAAAGGAAATTCAGTATACATTATAAGCCCCAAGACGCTATGATCTGAAGGGTCATAGAACTTTGACATTAAGTGATATTCAAGTTGGACTTTCTTTGCTTGTTTGTTTAAAAGAAAGCAGCCAAACAAACAAATGGATTTGGCTATTTGTATCACAGCTTGCTATTTGGTGATTAATCCATACTGTTAGAATGCCGCCTAAGACTCTTATATTGTTAGAAATACTCCATGTAACTTCTCCCCAACTAGTTTACATGACATAATACTTCGCCATTTAATTATGCTTCTGTTTGTTTGCTGAAATAAAGATGTTTATTTCAAAGCTTGTTTTTGAGAATGAGTTAGCATAAGCACACAGAGCAAAAGAATTTATAAATAGGACCATGATTAAATATTATAAATTACTATTTGCTGCTGGCCTTGCTTATGAGCTACATATCAACCAAGTGAAACACTTTTGTTAATTTGCTTTGTTTTATTTCTCTCTCTCTCTTTAAGTCAGTAATAGCCTGAACTAACTTCAAATCTTTCTGATTTTTACAACAACTATAAATCAGAACAAGGAATGCCACTAAATGTTTATCCTCCCATCTTCCCCTGAAACTTTTCAACTTACGCTAGAGACAAACTGCAAAACAGCCAGCTGCCATGGACATTGCATTGGTTCTTTCATTGATTTGCATCTGGTGCCATTTCCAGATCTTTGAGTTACTTAAAATTTCAGTTGCGTAGGTTTTTTTTTAAAAAAGTAGAGCTGCTACATTGAATTGAAGGGTTGAGTGAAAGAGGAAAATAATTAATAAGGCTATTTTAATGATAGCAGTAGCAATTTATTAAATGTTTGTGGCATATTTAACATAAATGGCCAATCATTATTTACAAATAGCAACCATGATAAATGCAATGTTGTCAGCTATGTATCAGAAGAGAATAACTTTGAAATAGTGTCTACTGCAATTAACATGCATGAATGTTACATGAATCCCAAATCTACTTATAAAATGTTCCTAGTACCGTAGCAGAAACAATTAAATTATTTTTTAAAAAATCACAATTGGGGGCCTTCTAGAATAGTACTGAGACCATTCTTATGACATGAAAAAAGGCACCCAAAAGCATGGCTGGCTAGGGAATTCTGGGAGTTGAAGTCCACACATCTTAAAATTCCCAGCGTTGAGAAACACTGTCCTAAGCAATTCATTTTAAAGAATCTTCTGCCACAAGGATTGTATAGATAAGGAAAAGATAAAATATCACCTTGTATAGATAAGGAAAATACCCAGCTTGTAATCATGAACAAAGCTAACTTTTTCGTTATCATTATTTGCCTTAGAAAATACACACAAATCTACAAAAATGCAAGAAATATGGAAACAATGGGAAACTGTTGAGTTCAGAGGAATTGCGGCTTGTATCCCAAAGGAAGGCTTGCTCAGAGTTATTAGTTTTAACTTGACAGTCCTCAAGTTAAGAAAATCCAACTTAAGGACAACCCTTAGATGCAAGCAGGCTGCCTATTGCTAAAAATGGTGGATGGCATTCTTTCCCAAGGCAACAAAAGCCTGAAGCCTCCTGTTTAAACTTAAACTCCTGTGTAAACTTAAGCAGTTACGTCGTTCCAAAGAGGAAGCCTACAGAAAAGGTGATAGAATGCTGTACAATCAGGCCAGAAATGTATTAACAAGGGAGATCAGAGCAGCAAAAAGAAACTACTCTGAAAAGCTAAGGAACCAGTTCTCAACAAATGAACCAGCAAACATGTGGAAAACTCTTAAAAACATCACCGGCTACAGCAAACCACCTTCCCAAGCTGAAGGAAATCAGCAACTGGCAGATGACCTGAATGTGTTCTACTGCAGGTTTGAAAGGAAACTACAGCCACCTATCTCCACAATCTCCATCCCAGACACACCAACAACAGCCAAACCTCCTACAACTGAACCCATCCCATTGGGTTCACAGCCCCTGGTGATCACAGAAAAGGAAGTGCAAGATCTATTTCACAGACAGAAGCCGGGAAAAGCACCAGGTCCAGACAAGATAACTCCTTCTTGCTTAAAAGTCTGTGCTGACCAATTGGCCCCCATCTTCACCCAAATCTTCAACAAATCACTAGAGATATGCCATGTTCCTTCTTGCTTCAAACGCTCCACTATCATCCCAGTGCCGAAGAAGCCCTCCATCAAGGAACTGAATGACTACAGACCAGTTGCTCTAACATCTGTAGTTATGAAAACCTTTGAAAGGCTAGTGATGTCCCCCTTGAAAACCATCACGGATCCACTGTTAGACCCCCTGCAATTTGCATACCGAGCAAATAGATCAACAGATGATGCTGTTAATATGGCTCTGCACTACATCCTACAACATCTTGAATCTCCAAATACCTACGCAAGGGTCCTCTTTGTAGACTTTAGTTCAGCATTCAACACCATCATACCGGACATTCTTCTAACTAAACTAAATCAGCTAGCGGTACTGAACACACTTGTAAGTGGATCACAAGCTTCCTAACAGAAAGGAAGCAGCAGGTGAAGCTAGGCAAAATCACATCAGATACCTGTACAATTAGCACAGGGGCCCCCCAAGGCTGTGTACTCTCACCACTTCTCTTCTCTCTATATACCAATGACTGCATCTCAAACGATTCATCTGTTAAACTACTGAAGTTTGCAGATGATACAACAGTGATTGGCCTCATTCGAGACAACGATGAAACCGCATACAGACAGGAGGTTGAACAACTAGTCTCATGGTGCGACCGGAACAATCTGGAACTGAACACATTCAAAACCGTAGAAATGGTGGTAGACTTCAGGAGAAACCCTCCCATCCTACCACCTCTTACAATACTAGACAACACAGTATCAACAGCAGAGACCTTCAAATTTCTAGGTTCCATCATATCTCAAGACCTAAAATGGTCATCTAACATCAAAAACATCATCAAAAAAGCACAACAAAGAATGTTCTTTCTGCGCCAACTCAGGAAGCTCAAACTTCCCAAGGAGCTGCTGATACAGTTCTACAGAGGAATCATTGAGTCTGTCATCTGCACCTCTATAACTGTCTGGTTTGGTTCTGCAACCCAACAAGACAGACACAGACTTCAGAGGATAATCAGAACTGCAGAAAAAACAATTACTGCCAACCTGCCTTCCATTGAGGACCTGTATACTGCACGAGTCAAAAAGAGGGCCGTGAAAATATTTACTGACCCCTCGCACCCTGGACATAAATTGTTTCAACTCCTACCCTCAAAACGTCGCTATAGAGCACTGCACACCAAGACAACTAGACACAAGAACAGTTTTTTCCCAAACGCCATCACTCTGCTAAACAAATAATTCCCTCACCACTGTAAAACTATTCACTAGGCTGCATTACTATTACTATTAGTTTTTCTCATCGTTCCTATCACCCATCTCCTCCCACTTATGACTGTATGACTGTAACTTGTTGCTTGTATCCTTACGATTATTTCATATTGATTGTTTCCTGATTGCTTACTTGAACCCTATGACAACCATTCTTGACAAATGTATCTTTTCTTTTATGTACACTGAGAGCATATGCACCAAAGACAAATTCCTTGTGTGTCCAATCACACTTGGCCAATAAAGAATTCTATTCTATTCTATTCTATTTTTAGCATGCAGTCTGGTTACCTGCAGGTCTAGAAAGCCTTGTATAGCTTTCAGCATGTCATCGGTTCAAAGAAGGACAACACCATCCATCATTTTTAGTAATAGACAGTCCATTTGTAAGCACAAGTTCTAACTAAAATGTACATTTGAGATAAAATAGGGGCAGAGAACAGAACACATTTTTAACCCAGTGGATAAAGAAGAAGCAACCAGGAATTAAGGAGAAACTTCCTAACAGTGAGGACAATTAACCAGTGAAACAGCTTTGCCATCAGAAGTTGTAGGTGCTTCATTACTGGAGGTTTTCAAGAAGAGACTGGACAGCCACTTGTCTGAAATTTGTATAGAGCACGGGCGTCAAACTCATGTCGTCACGGCAGCATCACGTGATGTATCGGGACTTCCCCCCCCTTCGCTAAACTGGGCGGGGGTGGGGTCAGCACATGATGCAACTGGCCCAAGGGCCACAAGTTTGACACCCCTGGTATAAAGTTTCCTGCCTGAGCAGGGGGTTGGACTAGAAGACCTCCAAGGTCCCTTCCAGCTCTAGTCTGATTGATTGGTGTTGCTGCCTATGCACAATAATCTCAGCAGCCTCCCCAAAGGTGCATCACAGGTAGTCCTCCACTTATAACCACAGCTGAGGCCAAAGTTTCTGTTGCTAAGCTCAACAGTTAAGTTTTGCCCCATTTTACAACCTTCCTTGCCACAGTTGTTAAGTAAATCACTTCAGTTGTTAAATTAGTAACACAGTTGTTAAGTGAATCTGGCTTCCCCATTGACTTTCCTTGTCCAAAGGTCGGGTCACAAAATGTGACCCCAGGACACTGCAAGTGTCATAAATACAAACCAGTTGCCAAACATCTGAATTGTGATCACACAAGCAAGAGTATGTTGCAATGATAAGTGTGAAAAATGGCCTTCGGTCACTTTTTTCAGTGCCATTGTAACTTCAAGCAGTCACTAAATGAATGGTTGTAAGTCAAGGGCTACCTGTACATGCCTGATGCAAAACTATAATTAAACAACCCAACTCTGCCCCCTCTCTTGATAAATGTACACTGCAATAGCCATCCTTGCAAATGTTTTACATAGCACTTTCTACCCCTGGTTCCTGTCTGCTTTACCCCTCCTTCCTTCTAGCTCAGGGGTCTCCAACCTTGGCAGCTTTAAGCAAAGCTGGCTGAGGAACTCTGGGAGTTGAAGTCCACAAGTCTTAAAGCTGCCAAGGTTGGAGACCCCTGTTCTAGCTCATCTGAATCCAATCTACATATCTTTTGATTCTTTAGGTATTGATTTCCACCAGCTGATTCAATAGGCAACTTCTTTGCTGTTGAAACTTGCCAGGTTCTCTCTATACATCTTGGATGAATTGCCAATTGATATTCCAGAATATCTTGCACTCATTAAAAATTATGCATCTCCCCTGTAAGATGCAGGAAGTAGAATCCCAGCAGACAAAAATGCTTTCTCCCAGGGGTGGGTTCCTCCTGTTTCGGACCGGATCGCCCGGACCGGTAGCGACCTGCTCATGACGTCACTGTTGGTGCCGTTCCGGGCGCATCACCATCTTTTTTTTAATTTTTGCGAATTTTTCCCCTTCTACAGCTTGAAAAAGAGCCCTCCTGCCCGCCAGTGGGTGAATGCTGAGCTTTATTTCTTCGCCCGAAGCACAGCTGATGAGCTCCTCAGCTGTGTTTCGGGCTATTTCCTGCATCTGAGCATGCGCGGAAGTGAAATTGTGCGAGGGGACGCGAAACATCGTGATGCGAACCGGTGGCAAAGTTAAGTGGAACCCACCCCTGCTATCTCCCCATCATCTCTTGCTTACCTCTATAGCTTTTCTCTCTCCCTCAATTTAAATCTTGGTCTCTTATTCCCTTTATTTGCTTTCTAGGCTAACCTTTCTAATCATTGCTCCAATCTATTACGATTACCATATTTTTCGGAGTATAAGACGCACCTTTTTTCTCCCCAAAAGTGGCTGAAAATTTGGGTGCATCTTATACTTCGAATGTAGCTTTTTTTCCCCAGCCCTAACCAGGTGCTAACAGATCTTCCCAGCTCTTACCTTGCAGGCTTTTTCATTGTTACTCTCTCCAAAGAATGTTTTTCCAGCCCTAAGTCTTTGCAGAATTTTTTTTCATTGCTCTACTTGCTCCGAATAAGTTTTTTTCTAGCCCTAACCAGGTGCTAACTATCTTCCCAGCTCTTACTGGCTTGCAGGCTCTTTCATTGTTACTCTCTCCGAAGAAGGTTTCTTTAAGTCCTAACCAGGGGATAAAATAATGTGCTGAAATTGACCAGACTAAGGACGCTAGCCAGATGAATACCTGGTAGGCAGATTGTTTTCCCCTATTTTCCTCCCCAAAAACTAAGGTGCGGCTTATACTCCGGTGCGTCTTATACTCCGAAAAATACAGTATTTCCTTTCTTCTCCTGTGCATGTGTGTGTGTGTACATACCCACAGCTCCAAGAATGGTTTTTTTTAAGTTTTAGTTTTGCTTCCATGGGATGAACCCCTTCCTTTGCTAGAGGCTCCTAATGTGGATTATTTTAACTGTTCCAAACTCACAAACAACTTTTGGCTCCTTTAAATTCTAGCTACCATCGCATCTTAAGGATGGGTTTCTGATATCTCCCAATGACAAACTTTTGCAACCAGTTCTTTAGCACCCAACTTATTCTGGCACTGTCTTGCCTATTTGACCAAACTTTATTTCGATTGCTTTTTGTCCAGCTTTATTACAGCAGTTGGGTTGCCCATGTGGATCAGTTAAATCAGTTCTCGGAGGGCTATTTGGCACAGTCTTAAGCCATTGCCCAGAATGGGTTGTAAATCACTTGTGATAGGTCTGAATATTTTTACTGGAACCTGCAAGTGAAGACTTGCTTTCTTGTATGTGATTACTTCTAAACCAAGCTCTTTCCTTGACTAGAAAGAACTGTTCCTGCTAATAAAATTTTTGAATCAAACAACTGAAATTATTTCCTATCTTTACTTCATGGCTTGTTCTCCACTGTATAAATAATTCTGTAGTCATTTATCTGAGAACAAGTCCTATTTAAGTTAGTGGGACTTATGGTTAGTAATGACGTACAAGTGCACTTGATCTATTCCTATCCACCTTCATACATACATACATACATGCATGCATGCATACATGCATACATACACACACACACACACACACACGCAAACACACACAATATGCATGCAATACAGGGTCATAAAAAGAAATTACAGTAAATGAGCTTCAGCATTTCTAAGTTCCATGTTTGTGAATTTGCTTATTTTCAAAGATATATTTGTGACTTTCCTTGAATAATAAGAATTGCCTATGCACATGCACAGGCAGGGGTGAAATGCTAGCGGTTCGGGCCGGTTCTCCGGAACTGGTAGTAACAAATGCTTCCGGTTCGCAGAACCCGTAGTAAAAATGCTTTTAAAAAGTAAAAAAAAAGTTACAGTGATTGGCACAGCTGATGAACCTTCTTTTTACTTTTTAAAGCATTTTTAACTACCTATTCACTGGAACTGGTAGTAAAAATGCTTTAAAAAGTTAAAAAAAGGTTCTGATGATCAGCTGCTTGAAAATCAGCTGAGAGGGGGAACCTTTTTTAATTACTTTTTGAAAGCATTTTTTACTACCTATTCGACCAGAACGGTGACTCTGTGAGGTTCCTGCTTGTCCCAGAGGCCATTTTGTGTGAAGTCCAGCTGCTCCTGCATTGTGTGTGAGTCAGTTGTGTAGCTTTTGTATTATTTTTGTGTAAAGTGTGATAGTTGGTTTTTGGTGCCATGCCCACCCAGTCACATGATCACCAAGCCACACCCACCCAGTCACATGATCACCAAGACACGCCCACCAAGACACGCCCACAGAACCGGTAGGGAAAATTTTTAGATTTCACCACTGAATTCACCACTGTGCATTCACCACTGATGCACTGATGCACACACACACACACACACACACACACACACACACAAAGGAAATGTGCACATTTTTATGGCAAAAATAGACCAGGGACATAAATATAATGTAATAGACAGCACATGTGCAAGAAAAAGATTATCTAAAGTCTAATTTGGTAGCTTAAGACAAAAGTTGAAATGTATCCTCTACCAAGATGAGTGTCACTCATCAGGCTTGTTTTGTGAGTTAAAATTCTTGTTTTGGTTGGCATTGCAAAAAAGTGGGGACTGTCAAGTCAATGGCAGTTGACACTGCATGGTTTTTGACTTCTAAAGGGGCTTTGTGAGGGGACAAATTGCATAGGTTCAGCATAAGCCAGACTGTACATTTGTTCAGCTATCACTCGAGAAAGCAAAAGTCCCTAATTAAATGATGCAAAAATAATGACACCCATTGGCTAAAGCATCCTTTAAAAAATATACAATATATATCCCAGAAAAATTAAATTGCACCAATCACTTCTCAGCAAAGTCCTTTTGCTTCTTTCAAATCACCTGGCCAAATGAGCTAATCTGAAACAGCAGCCAGTGCTGTCAGATTTCTGTATGCAGTTGGCATGAAACCTCACTCAATGAAATAAATTATTCACCTAATAATATTAGACATGGCAAGCTGTAGACTGGATATGACTATAATCTTCTGCTTCTTTCTCCAAGATAAAAGGAGGCTGAACTACACGGCAATTAGGATTCTGACAAAAGGTGTTTTAAAGACCTTGATGCAAGGTGTGGTGACATCTGGGCAATATGAGCTGTCACATGATGTTTTACATCATGTCACGATGATGTCACGAAACATACTGTAGGTTTTCAAATAATCCGCAGCATCACCTTACAGCATCAGGGTCACAATTAATTTAAATGAGTGCTGCTCATTTTGAATTAATGTAACTGCTCAGAGACACAAGCAAATAAACACAACGAGGTGACTTTGGACGTCTTTAGTCATAGCTGTCTTTTTGGGGGCTTTTGAAAGGCACAATGCAAATTGCACCTGACACCTAAAATCAGGAAAAAAACAGGTTAAGTGGAAGTCGCAGTTTTCATGTGGATTCTGTCTGCTAGCAAATTATTGCCTATGGGCAACAGTTCTTTATGTTTTCAAAGATCAATAGCACAATAACTCACACTGAAAAAGTCACAATTGGATGCTTCAGTGATAGATGACATCTGAGAACCTTACCCCTCTCTTATACAAAAACCAGGGTCAAGTATCATCTGGCAACATGTTTTGTCCATTCTGTGCCCAAATTGCCTTCATCTCAACCTCAGGGCATGAGTGAAATAGGGTTTAAATAAATGTTTAGCTATGCCAGTGTTAAAATAGCATTTTACTCCTTGATTCACCATTCTCCAAGGACTGCCTCATGGTGCAAAAGAGTCTGTTAGGTGTTTTAGACTTGGAGAAAGATTTGTCTATAAGTGTAGGCGAATGCTACTATAACTCAGCAGTGAATAAAGGGTCTCTAAATGTCACTATTATGTTTTGTAGCAGCAGTCCAAGTTAGGACTAAGAAATGTTGATATTTATGATCGATGCAGGATCCCGGGATCATGGGATTGCTTAAGCAGGGGATTGGACTGGAATAGGTCCTTACTGAAATCATCTTCAGGTCATTTGCTTCAGAAAAGATAACCCTTACTCCACCCCACAAATAATCTGCTAGAGGCTGCGCAAGAACATACCTTCACACACAACTTCCAGTGGGTTCAGAGACTGTGTGAGATTCGTGCATGGTCTCTGCAACCTCTGAAAATTACAGGAGAAAGGGGTAAGCCTTTTAGAATAGGTGTTGGGTGTTGGTGGATGTCGGCAATGTTAGATTCGCGCATAAGGAAAAGGAGGCAAGGCATAGTGTCAAATAAACCACTAATCTATGCTTATATAAAAAAGTGATATTGCTTTAAATTGTAAGCATTGTAGGCTTGCTGATAATTATAAAAGAGAACAGGTTAGCTTGAGTCATTTGTGCATCCGTGTGCTGTGTGCTTAGTGTTTGACTGATTGCTCCTGTTCCTGTTAAGACTGAAGATGCTACCAAAAGAAGTTCAAGGTTTTTGCAGAACTGTTTGCTGAAAGAACTACAAAGAAGAATCTACAAAGGATTAATAGCTAAGTGCTAAGAGTTTGACTTTGTGTCTGTATATTAAATAGCTATAATATCTGTTTGCTATTTCAAAAGAAGATAAGTTAAAGAAAGATTCTTCGTGGACTGTTTGTTTTGAAGTTTTGCTAGTTTATTTAAGTAAATTATATTTAACACTTTGAAGACTTCTGTTTACTGACTCTATAGTATCGAACAGCAACGCCACATTCCGTTGCGTATATTCATTTCATAACTACATAACCCAGGGGTGGCCAAACTATGGTTCTTTGAGGACCTGTGGACTTCAACTCCCAGAATTCCTGAGCTAGCCATACATTCATTTCATAACTACATAACCCAGGGGTGGCCAACTATGGTTCTTTGAGGACCTGTGGACTTCAACTCCCAGAATTCCTGAGCTAGCCATACATGCATGGCTGACTCAGGAATTCTGGGAGTTGAAGTCCACAATTCCTCAAAGAACCATAGTTTGGCCACCCCTGACATAACCTCAACACACAATAACCGTTGAGCATTTTTATTCTCTCCAAGCTGTAGCTAGAATAGTATGCCTACAGGTTACAGGAAGCCGCTTTTAAGGGCTTTGGCTGGAGTCTGCCAGCCACTGACAGTCCTTTAATTTTCCCGCCGTGAGATTAACCAATCAGCGGCCACTATGCAAATAACAACATACGTACGTACGTAACAGGCAATGTCACTGAAAGAATGGTGATGTGTCATAAATTCACCACCACTGCTCTAGATTACATTATCAGGAAATTAGAAGCATATCTTTAACGTTCATGTTATCCTTCAATGTGCCTAAAACCATTGACACAATATTCCACCATGGCACTGGATTGAGGAAGAGTTGTTTTCCCCCACCTCTTTCCATTTAAGAAATGAAATCTGTTAAATGAGTGGTCCACAAGACAGCAATAAGGCTGTTGGCAATTTGGAAGACCAAATTAAAAATAAGCAAACAGCTGAGACATTGAGTCTTAAAACGATCTTGGGCGCATGTACAATAAAATGTTTCTGAAATTCTCCAAAGGATGTTTAATTATTACAGATTGTATTAATTAGCAGATTATGCAATGAATTGGCCTGGCAGCATTCCCATCTATTATGTATATAATATTAGGCACAATATGTTTCTTTAAAAAAAAACAAAGGTGATAGGTCTTAGGCATTTCTATTATACCTTTCTAATTAAGGCTATGATTTTAGTGAGAATGTTCCTCAAGCACCATATAATACTGAGCATTGAACAACACTGCAGAGGGTGAGACAGTGAATAAAGGTGCCATAAATTGCTAGAAATGCCACGATGTAAGGTATGACAAACTCCTTAATTAAAAGGTCACATTTTATATTTCTAACCACTTATCCAGACCAGATTTTCTACTTCACACTCCTTGTAATTTTTTTGCTATGAGGAATGGACAAAAGGATTAATGACCCCCATGCCTAGACTTGGTGAAAACTCCCATACCTTTAAAAGGGAACCATCATAAATTTTCATGAGATTCAATTTTCAGTGTCATACTTTCTGTTTCATGTGCATGTATATTAAAAAGTTAGCACATTGGGGAATGGACGCTGGGCCTTTTCTACATTTTTCATGCTGATATCAAGCCACTTCCCTTGATCTCCTGTTATTGCTTTAGCGATATTACGCTTATCATTTTCCTTTTCCCCAATGGTGTTATTATTATTTAATCCAAAGTGAAAGGCTGCTGCATTATTCCAGTCATTGAGAGATCACAGGCTGAAAATGATGCAGTTGATCCAGATGGCCGTGCTAATTTAGCTGTGGTTACATCTTAAGAGGCCTTCCATTGCCCTAATTTCAACACTAGAGCAGGAAGTAGAGAAACGTTCATTGACTAGGTGACATTTGCTATATTTGAATGCTGTTCGTTACTCAACAGGCGTATACAACAAGAATTCCTAGTTCTATTGTGCATACTATAGTTATATAGGAAGTCCTCAACTTACAACCATTTGTTTACTGACCATTCAAAGTTACAACGGTACTGAAAAAAGTGACTTATGACCAGTTTTTAACACTTGCAGTATCCTTAGAGTCACATGATTAAACTTTGAGTGTTGGGCAACCATCAGGAATTTACGATAGATGCAGCATCCCGGGTTCATGGGATTGCCTGATCAGGGGATTGCACTAGAAGACCTCCAAGGTCCCTTCCAACTCTGTTATTCTATTCTATTCTATTCTATTCTATTCTATTCTATTCTATTCTATTCTATTCTATTCTATTCTATTCTATTCTATTCTATTCTATTGCAAATTTCTTAAGGAGCTTCTAACAATGAGGGAAGCCTGATTTGCTTAATGACTGCAGGAGTCACTTAACAACTTCCATGATTTGCTTAACAACCATGGTAAAAAAAAGTCATAAAATCAGGCATGACTCACTTAACAACTGTCTTCCTTAGCAATGGAAACTTTGGAATCTGTTGTGATCACAAGTTGAGGATTACCTGTAGAATATAACCACTCAAGTATAATATTAATAAAGTATATATTTCAGCATACTTCTCAATGTGCTTCCTAGACAGATTCAACTCTATCAATTCAATGGCTGATTCAGTGAAGTCTCTTTGGTGAGATGAATGGTGAGATGAATCCCATCTTCGCTAACACTTTTGTTCTGATAAGTAAGTTGGCAAACATTTTACAAAGGGGTTTAAAGGATAGTTAGGTAGCAAAGAACGATCCAGATGGGTGGGGCAGGGAAGGATCTAAATTCAACATTATTTGTTAAATAATGCTGAATTTGTTAAATTCAGCATTATTTTAAGCTTCCTTAAAAGAACTATCTCAGTAGGCATCACATTTTCTCTTACTTCACGGGTGTCAAACTCGCCGCATCACGTTGCCGTTACGTGATGTTTCGTGATGTTTTTCCCCCTCATGGAGTTGGGGTGGGCGTGGCCTGCACGTGATGCATTCCGGCCTGTGCGCTGCCACTGTCTTACTTCAACATCATGCAATTCCTTGTGCTACCGACTTTAATCACAATGGAGCTAATTATTCAAACTGTAAAATAATTGAAATGTACTGTATGCATGTGCTTCAATTAAAGATAGTTTTAGAATATTTTAGACTTTAATATTTATTCCATTCTGGAAGTAGCTTCATAGTCCTGCAGCACTGGGCGGGTTGCAATACTGGATGGTGACAAGCAGAATAATTAAACGTATAATATATGGCAGGCCATGCAACCTGTAGACCCACAACATTTAATAATTGCCAAATAACTACGGTTTTTAATGTGACAGAAAAGGAATGCAATTAAATACCTGGGCCAGAAACAAAATTAATCATATTGAATTGATTTAACTCTTAATCCAATCAAATGTAGTTTTTCTCCTGGATCTGCCTAGTTTTTGGAGTCTGCCACCAAACTCACTGCTCAAAACCCAACAAGCTGTCAGTAGCCATCCAAAAGTTAAACCAAGAAACACACTTTCCTACCATAACATTTTGATGCTATGGAAGATGGCCTTGTTGTTAACTAGCCTCTAGAAACAGATGAGCCACTCTCTGATCACCATCAACAATCCTGAAAGGTTACTGTTTGATGACCCTTTCTAAAGTTCCTTCCAAGCAGATAGTTTACTTCTTGCTATGTATGTCACAATGCAAAAGAATGGACAAGGCATTGGGAGTTTTTCTCTGTCCTTTCCTTCCAAGTATCTTGACACTGAGGATGAGTGACAGTCCCCAAATAGATTTCTTCCTCTACTAGGCACACATATTCCCCAAACAACGTTGGCATTCTGCAGCATGTACTTGTAGGTAACTAGATCTAAGAACTGGAGTGACAACTTGCTTGGCAGACACATGCTGACATGGGGACCCAATGCACCAATGGAAAGTTCAGTTTACATGTTTTCGTGAAGAAGTGCCTCTGGTACAGGGGAATCTGCAGAGCTGAGCAAGTCCTTTTGTTTTGGGGGATGCTTGTCAAAATTATGCTTCTTTTGTGCCCTGTTTTTTTTTAAAGCTACTCATTAACATAAAACTTTTCTATCTTTTTGAATCCCATGAAATAACTTATCCCAAGCATATCTTGTGATGTGTCAAGGCTATTTTTAATAAAAAAATAATAAAAATAGCTGATGCTATTAATTTAACCTAGTTGGACAGATACTTCCCTCACCCTTTGGCATTCCTTGTTAACTGGGCCTTTACTTCTGTAGAAAGATATATTTGAAACAAATGTCCTTTCTCAAAGAGTATTCATTGAAAGAGGACAATTTTTGAGGGGGAGGAAGCTCACCTTTTCTTAACGGGTTTTGCAAAGCCCTCCCCACCGATACCTTTCAAGTGTCTCAACCTTTTGATGCCTGGGGAGCAGGAAATTGGAATTTGACAAATATGTAAGGATTTTCGCACTAGGGAGTATGTGAGAAGTATAAAAGCAAGAAACCAGGGAATGTTTTTGAGAGGATGTAGGTTGACATTCTTTCATGTGACAACAGCAAAAATAAAGATTAAAGCACACAAGCTTTTCAATTACTAAGAAAAAAAGATTGTATAAACTGGGATAAATTATATCAAACCAGAGATTTCCAACTTCTTGCAAAGTTAGAAGCAGGATTATAAGGATTTAGACATTTCAAAATGTTTGGAGGTCAAGGGACACATTCCATCCCAAGAAAGTGAGTGACGATGCCCCTTCTCACTATCTTCTCTTCAATACTCATTTCCATCGCCTAACCATCTATCCATCTGTCCATCCATCTATCCGCCCATTCACTTTTCACTGACTTTCTCACACACATGCAGAGAAATATGCCTCCTTCTCTGTGCAATATCACCCTTGCCTTATCTTCAACTAACCTTTGTCATTCTCACCTATTAATTCCCAGCACATAAAGCTGTCCAAAGGCTGCTGATAGAAAAACATAGAGGTCAGGCCCTAGCATTACTTTCCTGAACTGTCGCTCTGTGGATACACCATTCACCTTCTCCCGCACAAGCCAGATTCTTTAGCACAAGTTCAGGAAGCCTGATGCAGCTTTATGTGCAGCTGTGGTAGCTGTCTCCAGAAGTGGCAGCAACAAAATAGAAGGGAGTGGTAATGCACCCTTATTGTAACAGAACAAAATTGAGACACTCAATCACTATGTATTGGATAGAAAGGAAAGATTTTCTGAGCTTAGTGGCATGATCTGTTGGACAACTATGAGACAGAAAATAAGAGCCAGAAACAGAAGCACAGTGGACAGAACTTCACATCACTCATTACAAAGAAAACATTAAGGTGGACTGAATCTTATGAGAACCATTTCTCGTCATATGATTTGTTATGGTTGGTCATACAGTCAGACAGATGTTTAGACTGTGTTTGACATTTTTGTCCACCTACAGAATCTTTCGCAAGGATCTGGGATAGGCAGTTGTTTGATAATATTAGTTATTAATATTACTATTTCACACATGTTAATTATGAAGAATAATTGACTTTCCATACAGTATTGCCAAAGCATCTGAGTTGTTTGCAGTAAAAAGATCAACTTCTAAAATCACGTTAAAACCAAGAATATTACAAATGAATTAGAAGGATTCATAATTAAATTGAACAATTGATCTAAGGACTTTAAAAAGTCAAGAAATGAATTAGAACTCTCAGCTCAGCAGGGAATACATTCCAAAGAACTGAACGTACAGAAAACATCCAATCCAAGTTGCCATAAGAAGAGACCTTGGCAGCTATAAGCAAACTTCCTCAAATGAGGAATCATACATCAGATATCCCAAATCATTTTGCTTTCCAACTCATCTCAGATTTCAGCCGGGCAGAATCCTCTGTGAACAGCAAGCCTACAAAACTGGTATGTATATTTGACTCAGTTTTTACAACTGCAGTACTGACTGTGTTTCCTTTGGGGCTAGGCAGGATGATACATCCTCCAAAAGAGATAATTCAGACCATTTGAGAGTGGTATCAAGCACCTCTTTTCAAATTATTAAAGCAGCCACATCTCTTTGCAGGTTCACACAGCTGATCCATAATATGTTCCTAGTTGGTTTCATATACGTGTACATATGCAGTTATTATCATTTTTGAGTGGTGGGAGAATCAAAGCCTGTTGAAAGAGTATATTTAGTCTGGTGGTGAAGGCACCCGGCTAGTAACTGGGAAAATGTGAGTTCTAGTTTTTTCTTGAGCATGTATGCCAGCTGGATGATGTTCAGTCAGTCACTGTCTCTCCACCCAACCCACCTCACAGAGTTATTGTTGTGGTGAAAATAGCAGGAGGAAGGAGTGTTAGATATGTTCGCTGCCTTGAAATGTACATAAAAATGGTAAGGATGGGATCTAAATAATAAAATTTTCAAAGATATAGAAATAGCAAGGAGCGAGCAAATTTTGCAGCTATCATGTGCATGGAAAAATGTAGCTGCTTCAGTAATTCAAAAATAGATGCTTCAAATCCATCCCCAATGTTCTGAACTAGATTCAAAGAATTTGCACAGTCCTTATTCTTGAGATGTAAAAAGATCCTGTAGCATTATTCCATGCCACTGAACACCTCCGCATCTACAAGGATGATCCTACCAAAAGAACACACATCTTAGCTGGTTCATGTTTACATAGCATGAAAGAAAATGTCTTTACTCCCAAATATGCGATCCAAAAAATATTTGCTTCCTTGATTATTAAGCTTCACGGTTACAAATATTCATCCATCTGAACAGACCTAGGCATTTTACAGCCCGTAGGCCACATCAGCCCCTTCGGCTTTCCTTGTCCAATCTGCAGCATTGGCGACAGTGGCAGGGAGGTGAAGAGGGCAAGGTGGCTCAGCACTGGGATGGGGGTGCAGATGGTAGGGGGCAGGACAATGATGGGTGGTGGGACAAGTCATTATGAAGCCATAATGGCCCTCTACAACAGTCCCAGGTTCTCATGTCACCCTTGTGAAAATTAATTGCCCACCCCTGTTCCTGAACCCAGTATCTTAAATAATTTCATAAACATAACATCTCCTTGTTAGACACAATGATGTCACAGATGCAAACACACACACCTCCCTATTACAGATAGTGTACCAGAAAGAAACACATATTATTCCCTAAGACAAGTTTAAAGTACTCTGATTTTCATATTTTTATTTAGTATTTATTGAGTGTAACCTTATATGGTTTGCTTCTGCTATTCCCTCCAAAATATTACCCAATGCTATTATTTGCACAAGTAATGATGAATAAGTGTTCACAGTAAAAATGTTCAAGCTAGATGACCTTGAGTAGAAATGAGGCCTCCTATTATAAATTCTTTAACACCGCAGGCAAAAAATTATATTTTGCTATGCCACATTATCTCATTCTTAACAGCTGCCAAGCCTACTTTTCATACTTTGCTGATCATAAAGCTGGATAGTAACCCTTGTTACAGATACTGGCATATTCCAGTTCAATTACTGTAAATATTCTGTTTGAACTCTAGCAATAGGTCTATTCAGGTGTTCAACGTTTCACACAGAGGTGGGTTCCTCCCGGTTCAGACCGGTTCACCCGAACTGGTAGCAAACCGCTGGTGATGTCACGATGACATCACGGAACCGGTTTGGTCGGTGCTGGTCCGTGGGCGCCACCATCTTTTTTTTGGAATTTTTTTTATTTGGGGGGGGGGTTTTTTTTTGGTTTTTTTCTTCTGCGCATGCGCAGAAGCTGAGTTTCTGGCACTGCACATGCATCTCCATCTTGTTTTCGACTTTTTTTGGGGGGGGGTATTTTTTTGGGACCCACAAGGTGCGGCCACACGGCGCAGGAGGAAGAGAACTGGCAGCGAGGTAAGTTAGAACCCACGCTTGGTTTCACACGATATGTAAGACAAAATATCCCACTTTCTCTCAGAAGCCTTACTGCCCTCTAGGAGGTAGAAGCAAACCCATGTTACTTTCCTGGCCTTATTATACAAGTTAATTCCCAAATTAAAATCCTCTTTTTTCATAATTCTACATCAGATAAGGAACCAATACAGAAAAAATAAATGACCTCCATTAGATATATCTTCATTTACTTTGAAGGAAATTACTTTTACAAATGAAGGCAAACATATTTGTCCCAGGATAATGTTGCAGAATCCAATCTGGGTTGGTCACCGGGGCCAGAGGTTTAGTCTTCTGAGCTTTTAGACTCATGCTGGAGCACATCCTCAGGGAACTTCTCTCTCACCATAACTGTTACATTCTCAGACTGAAGCACATAGGCTTCAGTCAGGTCCTCAATTCTGGAGGGAAAATACTGACTGCTGATTGGCTAGACTGTCTGGCAGCTCCCTATAAAAGGGCTGGCTGTCAGACAGAGCCTTTGCTGGACTGTAAATAGTTGCCAAATAAAGAGCTGTTGTTTTGAAGCCACTTCTGCCTGCCTCTTCCATTCACCCTATCTAACAATAACCACCCCAATTAGAGAGAGACATTCTCTGGTGAGAGAGAAGTTCCCTGAGGAGGGGCTCCAGCAGGGGGCTGGAGACAAAACCTCTGGTCCCGGTGACTGACCTAGATTGGATTCTGCAAAATTAGTTTTGCTTTATTTATTTTTTTGTCCAAAAGGAGGGGGAAAAACCCCTTTCAGAACATTTTCATATTTTGATGGTACTATTCTGCAGTGAGATTCATTTAGAAACATCATCAAAAGAAATGGGAAAATAGCCTGAGGATGAGGCCGGAAATCAGAAACAGGAGAAGAAATTTAGGGGAAACTATACAGCTGCTTCCATAGCACTTACTTCCAAGCAACACAGATTTTATTAATTGTGTACTTTTGTAACATCACTATTTCTAATGATGTCAGGGATAATTTACTTTGGCATGAAATCATGTGGGATCTTCTGAGGTTTTGGTGAAAATACCAGCTGCAGCTGATAAAAAAAAAATATGGCTAAAATGTTTGCTGCAGAGTCACAAGAATCCTTGATTGAAGCTTCTCCACCACTGGAGCCCTTCTAGGTAGTGTTATTGTCCTGCTGTTGTTTTTCTCTCCCCCTTTCCTTTCAATCTCCATATCTACTTTGTCACCCTTCTATCTATGTTGCCTACCAGGGGCGGGTTGCTCTCTTACCTTGCTACTGGTGCACTGCACGCGCATCACCATGTTTCGTGTGCGCGCACACTCACTATGCGCGTGCGCCCCCTTGTGCGATTTTCCTTCCGTGCATGCGCAGAAGCCACAAATCACCCAGAAATTCTGAAAAAAACATGGTGGCTCCTAGGGACCGGCAACCGACCGCACCAGGTCAGTAACCTCTTGGTGACATCACCAGCCCGCCACTACCGGTGCAATAGACTGGACCGCAATGGTAGGAACCCACCACTGTTGCCTACTGATTTAAAACAAAACAAGCTTTTTCCCCCTATCATCAGGTGACTAGGTGGCTTCTTTTTACTTGTTTGTCCTCTACAGAAAGAAAATCAATAGCTCAGAGCTAGTAACGAAACCTTTTTTTTTCATACAGGTAGTATTCTGTTAACACCCTGTAAAACATGTGCATTTTAAGGAAAAGTCTGCACAATTAGTCATACACGGGCAGACAAGAAATTTGCCCGGCTTTCCTGAAGAGGTTCAGTGTTGAATCTGCATATACTTCACAACTAATTGCTGGAGAGAAAATGCAAGAAAATAATTGTAGTAAGAATGATTGTGGTGAAATATGTGGGCTGATTTAATGAAGCAACCAGATGAAAAGTGTAGCTTCTCGTAGAAAGAAAATCTAGCCTACAGTCCAGTGGTGGGTTCCTACCAGGACGGTGTGGAGCGCAGCTCCGGTAGGTGCCTGGCGATGACATCATTTTCTGGCGCTTCTCCATGTCCTGAGTTGTCAGGAAAAAGCCCTCCCACCCGCCCTTGTTTCAATACAAACCTTTATTCTTCCTCCGAAGCACACCTGAGAAGCTCCTCAGCTGTGTTTCAGCTTGTAATGTTGTCCTAAGTGTCACATAGTGAATATTGTCAGTTGTATGTCTATGCAAGGTGATGCACCCCTATCCTAATATTATAGTACATTCTATTACAAGCAGGACACATGATGTGACCAAATGCACATGTGTGCATTACTGATTCTCCATTCTTTTTCTTGTGGTTTGACTCTGACTGGGACCGGTCGCATTTAATTAGCAAAAATGTAATTATTCAGAATTTATTGTTTTTGTACCGAAATAAATATTTTCTATTAGACTTTTAATCTCGGTTTTATTTTCTAAATGTTTGGATTCCAAGAAAAGATCCATATCGCCTCTGTGAGATTTATTCTCACCTTAAGCTTAGTGGCTTGCACGGAAGTGAAATCGCCCGATGGAACGTGAGTTCACTTCTGCGCATGTTCGCGATGCGCACCGGTAGCAAAAATAACCAGAACCCTCCGCTGCTACAGTCTCATAAATACCTCTTCCTCTGCTCTGAATCCTCTCCCAGAAATATATCTCCAAATCAGGTCTAGCAATTGATTACTACAGGAGAGCAGTCTGGTAGTCAAAACAATTACTGCCCATAAAACAACCTCTGAACTCTTCACAGATTGTTGCCAAGACAAGAGGGGACTTCCACATTTGGCCACCTGCTCCAGGAACTTCCAAATTTTCCCAGCACATGAGGCTATTGCTAAGTATCTTGAGAGTTAGTCCCTGGGTTTGGAAGTCACTCCAACTCAACTTCCAAATTTTCTCAGCCAGCATGGCTATTGCTTGGAAGTCACTCAAATTGGGAATGTCTAATTCCCAGAGAGCAGCATCTTACATATTTATGGAAATCTGTGATCAGGAAAAGTCACATAGGTAACCATAGCACAGATGGATAGTCGCTTTCATAAAGGAGTTCTGTCACTTGGAATGAGGTTCAATTATACATCTCATCCGCACTTAGATGGCAAAAGTGCTGACAAATTCCAATTACATTCAATATTATAAAAACAAGGATATTTCAGAACAAAGGAATATATGTTCTTTGGACTTATTTAAGTTTCATTTTGGCATTTAAAAAAATACCCGATGCAACCTTAAGTTTAATCAGGCCATAGATGTATTACAGAAACCTGATAAGATGCTACTTCCTTTAATGTGCTTGCCCAGTTAGACAGCATGAATCCATCATTATTTGGAGCAAGGTCATGCACAGCATTCACCATCAAGCTTTTGGAATTCAGTATATAGTAGTAGAGTATGTTTGGTGTAGTGATTAAAGTGCTGGACTAGAAACCCCAAGACTGTGAGTTCTAGTCCTGCTTTAGGGGGGGAAACCAGCTGGGTGACTTTGGGCCATCATTCTCTCTCAGTCCAACCCACCTCACAAGGTTGTTGTTGTGAGGAAAAAATATGAAAAGGAAACAGTATTAGATATATTGCCACCTTGAGTTACTTATAAAGTAATAAAGGCAGGATAAAAATATAATTTAAAATAATAAAATAAAAAAATAAAAAAATAAAAATAAATAAAAAAAATAAATAAATAAAAATAAAAATAAATAAATAAAAATAAAAAATAAAAACAAACAAACAAACAAACAAACAAACAAACAAATAAAATAAAAATAAAATAAAATAAAATAAAATAAAATAAAATAAAAATAAAATAAAATAAAATAAAATAAAATAAAATAAAATAAAATAAAATAAAATAAAATAAAATAAAATAAAATAAAATAAAATAAAATAAAATAAATAAAATAAAATAAAATAAAATAAAATAATAAAATAAAATAAAATAAAATAAAATAAAATAAAATAAAATAAAATAAAATAAAATAAAATAATAAAATAAAATAAAATAAAATAAATAAAGCAAAAAATGTCCCCAGTTTATAAAAGACAGCCTTATGCTCATAAAAATACTGGTACAACTGGCACATTAGTTTCAATGCGAACTTCAAAATAAAATGCATTACAGCAGTGCGTACACTTATTGAAAACAAAACAAAACTAGCACCTCTTAAATGCTACAGATGGTAAGTCTGAAAAAGCTTTAAACGGTTTCTGAGATTCTTTCTGCAAGGAATGCTATTTCTCTGCAATAGTGTTGATGAGTGTGCTTTGCAAATGGGGAAGCTGGGTACAAAGGTAGGTGTCAGGAGTGCAATTCAAGGCTGGTAAAAGTGGTTATCAGGAACCAACTAAATGAGCTCCAGGCTTCAGGAGCAGATTAATTGCATCCTAAAAGCACTAAAACAGTTTGCTGATGAACTTTCAGAACCTCTGTCAATTATGTCGGAGAAACTCGAGAGAACAGAGTGAGGTTTCTTGAGATTTGAGAAGGCTAATCTCTCGGTCTTCCAAAAATGGGGGAAAGAATGTTTGAGACAACCACAGGCTGGTCAGTCTGACTTCAGTATTAAAAAATATATTAGAAAGTAGTGAGGAACATAAATTTTAGTAGAATAAATCTTGTCAGGCTAATGTTCTCTCTATTTTTTGGCAAAATTCCTAGCACAGCAGATTGTGGGAATGCTATATATGTAATTTATCTTGGTAGCATTTTCAAGATACCAAAGAAAGTATGTATTTCACTTAATAATAGAAACAGTTTGAACTATCACTGAATTTTCTGTTCTCAAAATGGTACGGCATATTTTAATAGTTAGTTTGCTGAAGTAAGGCCAAGGATGAAGTAGGGTCATGAGGTGGACTGAAGTAGCTAGACAATTCCTCAATTCCTTCATTTTCCTGAAGAGAAGTTTCAAGTCAAGTATCTTTCTGCAGTATTCTAAATTTAGCAGACTTCAATATTTCTCATAGTGATTCCAATGAAGATAGCAAAGCAATTCATTGTTAGCTGATCAGATATCATATCCATGAAAATAGTGGTTTACCAGGTGGCTAGCAGCAGGAAATATGATAGAAAGAAATCAATTAAATATACAATTTAGATTGTGAGGTCTCATCCTGCCTTAGGCATGAAAGCAGTCTTAGGTGACAAAATGGGTGGTCCATTCCTGTCATTACCAATGCCACAACATTTAGTTGATTAAAAAAAAGAGCAAACCCTGAACTTGTGGGAAATTATAGCGAGGGAGGGAGGAAGAAAGGAAGGAAGGAAGGAAGGAAGGAAGGAAGGAAGGAAGGAAGGAAGGAAGGAAGGTTTCTCAGGAGAGCATGTAGCTTATCTATAGCATTAGACATGTGAAGAATGATTTAAAAACTTTCTTGAATCTACTAAGCATCAACAAAGAAATCTGAAACTTTACAAGTCAACCATTTTCTACTACTTGAAAGCCAACCCCACAGAATAGAATAAAAATTTATATAGCCATAGAGATCAAAATTCCCTCTTATAGACTGAAAGAAGAGAGTAACTCTTGGATTTATAGATTTATAGAATACTTGCCTGTAAAAAATATCCCCATAGTGGAACACATATTATTAATAAATGTCAGTAGCTAAAAAAATGTCATAAATCCAACAAGGAAAAGCATATAATTATTTAAAACAATAGTCCCATAGAATAAAGAAACATAATTAAAGAAGAACAAGATAACAATCCCCCGCCTTGGGAAGATTTGAGAGAAGTAATGAGATGATTCCTCTTTGGAGGAGAACATTAGAACTTCTGCTGGGTACATCTAGTCCTATATTTTATGCATTGAGGAGAGACCTGGGTGAATTGTTTTACAAGTCTGTCACACACATTTTGTACAAGATACACATTTAGGCAAAATAGAATGCTTTCCATGCAAAACCTCCCTGAATTTAATCACAAAGTAGGTTTCTGGCCCTGATTTCAATAAATCTTAGGCCTAACCCTAACCCTAAGTGGAGCTGAACAGGGTTGAATAGGATTTTCCTACATGTAAACATAGGCAGAATAGAAAGTTAAGAGGCCCCCTAATTACACAAAGTGGAAAACTTTAAGGAATGTTTCACTTTTTACGTGTGTTGTAGCTCTCACCTACACTAGTAAAATAATGTGATTGATATAACATGGCAGAAGCTCAAGATATTGTTCTTATTTTCTGTCTTTTCTGAAAGTCCCAGCCATTTCCCCCTAAAACTCTCCGAAGGATAATGTAATATAAGTGACTGAGATATTACTATCTAATATTTTCACTCTGAATGGTCACCCTACTGATTCATTGACCACACTCTGGGTAATGTTCATATACAGCATCACTTTATGTTTAAAAACTTCCTGGGCTGGGTGTGTAAAATTTTACAACTCACTCTGGAAATCCCAGGACATATAATTTATTTGCTGGCAAAGCATGGAGCTGTTTTTTCCACTGAGGGTGGTTCAATTAGACTTGGTTTAAAGGTGGATCAAACGGATATACTTTCTTTTATGGTAGCCTTGCAATGTTTTCCATGTGGTAATTATGTGCACTGTTTGATTTGAACTACTACAGGAATAATCAGCAGAAATCTGAGCTTCAGAACAGTTTCTAGTTTGGAGGAACATCCTAAGAACTGGAAATAATAGAACTGTGGTGGGGATCAGGCAAAGAAGAGGATGGAGAATGGTTTTCAACTTAGACAAACTGAGGGAAGAGAAATCAAGAAAGTGCACTACGTGGAAGTAAATCTTCTGAATACACATACATACAAAGAGAAAATTATATGTTTAAGCATCAAAGTTGGATCACCAAAAGACACAGCTTTCACTAAAAAAAAATCCATTCATTAGAATACGTAATGAAGCAGAAAAACAAACTTTAAACCTTCCAGATTCCATCTTCACAATGTTATATGCAAATCTGTTTTGATGAGGGCTACAGATAGTTGAGAGGACTGTGACAAAAAAAGGAAAGCAAGAAACAATAGTAAGACCTAAAATGGGGGCATAATCTGTAAAGGAGAGGATGCAAATTAAGCAAGCAGAAGGAAAAATCTGAATAGCCAGCACTCTGGGATTGGGGGGAGGGAGACCAATAGCCTCACAAACTGAAGCCTCACAATTGCTCATATGTAGGGAGAATACAGGAGGTATAATCATCTCAACCACTGGCTTATCCATTTCATTATTATCTACACTAGGGAAGAAGCATTTTAGCTCATTGGTCACATGAATCCATTGAAACCAGTGCCCCCAGAACTTTATACCACCAAATTTTGATGGCCAACCACCAAGAAATAGCAACACAACTAATCTCCTTTATTTGAGACCAATTGCATTAGAACAAACCCATCCTTATGAAAAGTGAACTTCCTTCAGTGATCTCATCTCTTCATTCTTCTGTCCACAATAGTTTTCCACTGTCCTTCTCAAAATACCGTATTTTTCGGAGTATAAGACGCACCTTAGTTTTGGGGGAGGAAAACAAGGAAAAAAGGCCTCTGCCTCCAAGCAATTTGCCAAACAGCAAACAGCAAACAGCAAACAGCACAGATGATATACACTGTTTGCTGTGTATTTCTGTACATGTGTGCCTGACCCATAGAAATAGCAAAGAATTGGAGAAATGTACATTATCCCAGAAAGTTTTCTTAAATGTAGTCACAATAACTCTTCCCAATTATTTAAATAGATCTACTCCAAGGTAACTAAACTCTAATACTAAACAGGACACTGTTACATTTCATACTATACTTGTACAGAGCTGTTAAAATTAATTAAAATTTCTGGAAGTATACATTATTCTCCATTATTTAAAAGAAGATACAATAGCATTGGGCCTCTTCAGAGCAAGCATTTATTTTAAAAAGCTTCTTTATTTTGTTAAGTTGTCTAGATTTACAGGGATCTCCAACCTTGGCAACTTTAAGACTTGTGGACTTCAACTCCCAGAATTCCACAGCCAACAAAGCTAACAAAGCTGGCTGTTGAATTCTGGGAGTTGAAGTCCACAAGTCTTAAAGTTGCCAAGGTTGGATACCCCTGGCTCTAGAACAATAATAAAGCAGTCTTTAAAAAATAAGTCTATTAATTTGAACATTCTACAGACATTTATAGTTATTCACTTATCCCTTTGCAGCCAGTTCAGCAAAAATATAAACCTGCGTGTCTAATCTCTCCCAGCTATTTGCCTCTTTGCAGTTAGTTTCACTTTCATTTTTCCACGTGGCAAAGCTAATCAGCTGTTCATCGGGAAACTGCTACTAACTTGCTTGGCTTTACAGGCTCTTCCCTCTTTCCTGCAAGCAGGTAAATTGCTGGAAGACAGAGGCCAAAGGGTGGGGGTGGGTGGGTGGGTGGGGCTACATTCGGTGTATAAGACGCACCCAAGTTTTCACCCTCTTTTTGGGGGTAAAAAGGTGCGTCTTATACTCCAAAAATATGGTATGTCCACTGTATGATGGCATGATGTAATTGGACTCCAGTTGTAAGATCCTGTGGAGTTTCCAGAGGCACAGTCTTGCCTGGATATCTGGGAGGGAGTTTGAGCCTGTTGTCTTGATGAAGTGGGCAAGGCCCTCAGAGTTATTCTGGGCTTTCTTTCCCTAACCATAAAGAATATACCAAATGCATAGAGGTCCAGAAGTCTTCTCCAGGCATTCATTTCCTTTGATGAGGTCTTGAAGGTGGGTAGAGGATGAATCCATGCATGTAGTCCTCTAGCTGCCATGGACACAGCCAAGGGAACTCTACTCATGTTTCTTGATCTTCATATGAACTTAAATCTAAATCTTACATTAGGCACAAACTCTAAGATCTCCCAGCTCAATTGGCAGAAACAGAAAGGCAGAATCAGGCAGAGGCTTTCTGTTCTCTACCCATTTTCAAGCACTGGTATATTTACACAAGCTTTTGAAGAGTTATATCGTTCCTAGCTTTTAACCTTAGAGTCGTAATCCATGTCCTTTTATCGAATGCTTAAGAGCTGTTTCTTAGGTATATTTTCACAGACATTTACTATCAAGGCTTTCCTTATGAGGCACACACATCAGCTGCTGAGCTTTAATACCAGAGAGAGAAAGCTATATCTGAGAAATATTTTTTTCACATCCAAACATATAGATGTGGCAGATAAAGTATAGTAATCGTACTTGATATCCAGACCAAGATGTGTTTGTTCTATCTCATTCTAGAGCTCATGGCACAAAATAATAAATTTAAGTTACAGGATGGCAGAGTCCAACTGGATGTTAAAGGGGGGAGGGATGTCCTGGTAGCAAGATTATTCTGACAGGGGAACTAAACACCCAAAGACAGGTTGGGCTTCCTTTCCCTGGATGAGCACAAGGAGAAGTTTGGCAGCTGTTTGGGATGCTTTGATTTAGATGTATTTCTTTGGGATGCTTTCATTCAGATGCATGCACTGAGCAGGGTCTTGGGTAAAAGACCCAAGTCTTAACCGGTATTTTAATAAAGGAGAATATTTGTAGCTCAGAATTGACATATGGGGTCCTTGGTGCTTTCTGAGCTTGGTTGCTATTAGCTATTAATTGTATAGGATAATTTGAAAAATTATTCCTATTCCAGAGTTGCTTGGTAGAGAAACTGTATAGGGGTTTTTGCAGGGGGCTGGACTCGAAGACCTCCAAGGTCCCTTGCAGCTCTATTCTGATTCTGAAAGGTTCTGAAATAAATGGGTGGCATACACATTGCATGCATGCATGCATACATGCATACATACATACATACATACATACATACATACATACATAAATACATACATACATACATACATGTTGAGACCAGGGGCAGGTTCCTAATTTTTTACTACCACTCTGTGGGCGTGGCTTATTTTGTGGGTGTGGCTTGCCAGCCATGTGACTGGGTGGGCGTGGGCCTTGGGAGCTTGGCAGCGGCCAGAGAAGCAGGGGGCATTGCCCACCCGCAATGCAGCCCCCTGCAGCAGGAGCAGCAAGACCACAGCAGCGGTTCTTCTAGGAGGCTCCATCCGGCCTGAATGCTTCTCCCCATTCGATGATCCTAGGCTCCTGCTGCCCATTCCCCCTCCCCTCAGCAGCTCGAGAAGCCTCGAATGTGCGAAAATGTCTGGGATCATCACCGTGCATTTGTGGCTTCTCGGACTGCTGAAGGGAGGGGAACTGAGATAGGTCCTGCCACCCATTCCCTCTCCCCTCAGCAGCTCGAGAAGTCTCAAACGTGCAAAAATGCCTAGGATCATCACCACGCGTTCGTGGCTTCTCGGACTGCTGAAGGGAGGGGAATGGAGATAGCTCCTGCCGCCCATTCTTTCAGCGTCTCACACGCTCCCTCAGCCATCCTCCCCTGCTTTGACTCACTGTGGGGTAGGAAGGCAGCGCATGCGCAGTGCCGGAAGTTCGGCTTCTGGGCATGTGCAGAAGAAAAATTTTAAAAAAATTAAAAAAACATTTTTTTAAAATGGCGGCGGCCAGGCACCGGCAACCGAATGCACCGATACTGTGACGTCACCAGCGGGCCGCTACCGGTGCTATAGAGTGGACCGCACCAGTAGGAACCCACCACTGGTTGAGACTCTAGAAAGAGTGCAGAGAAGAGCAACAAAGATGATTAGGGGACTGGAGGCTAAAACATATGAAGAATGGTTGCAGGAACTGGGTATGTCTAGTTTAATGAAAAGAAGGACTAGGGGAGACATGATAGCAGTGTTCCAATATCTTAGGGGCTGCTACAAAGAAGAGGCAGTCAAGCTATTCTCCAAAGCACCTGAGGGTAGAACAAGAAGCAATGGGTGGAAACTAAACAAGGAGAGAAGCAACTTAGAACTAAGGAGAAATTTCCTGACAGTTAGAACAATTAATCAGTGGAACAGCTTGCCTCCAGAAGTTGTGAATGCTCCAACACTAGACATTTTAAGAAGATGTTGGATAACCATCTGTCTGAAGTAGTGTAGGGTTTCCTGCCTAAGCAGGGGGTTGGACTAGAAGACCTCCAAGGTCCCTTCCAACTCTGTTATTCTATTCTATTCTATTCTATTCTATTCTATTCTATTCTATTCTATTCTATTCTACACACACACACACACACACACACACACACACACACACACACACACACACACACACACACACAAATACACACTTTAGTTTAAGACCAAGTCTTTGCTCTCTCTGTTCTTCAGACAGTCCTGGTAAAACTAGCATCCACTGTTGTTCAGGCTGAAAAGTGAGAGAAGTGGGGAGAGGTCCTTGGTGCTCTCTGAAAGTAGTAGTTGTTGTTTTTTGCAGATGTTTCATTACCCAAACTAGGTAACATGACCAGTGCGAGCCTCATCTACCACTAATGAGATTACTTAGTTTGGGTAATTCAGTGTCTGCAAGAAAACAGCCAAGCTCAGAGAACACCAAGGACCTCTAGTTTCAAGCATGAGCTACAAATATTCTCCTTTATTAGTGAGAGACAGTTAGAACATAGAATAATAGAGTTGGGAGGGGGCTTGGAGGTCTTCCAGGTCAGCAGGAGTCCTATACTATATCAGGCAAACAGTTGTCCAGTCTCTTTCTGAAAGCCTTCAGTGATGGAACACCCACAACTTCTGAACACAAGCTATTCCATTGGTTGATTGCTCTCACTGTTAGGAATTTTCTCCTTTGTTCTAGGTTGCTTCTCTCCTTGATTAGTTTCCATCCATTCTTTCTTGTCTTGCCTTTTGATGCTTTGGAAAATAGTTTCATCTTTGTAGGAACCTCTCAAATATTGGAACACTGCTATCAGGTTTCCCCCAAGTCCTTTTTTCCCCCATTAGACTAGACATACCTAATTCCTGTTTTGAGTGGTATGTTTAGTATTATATTCAGTTTAATTTTTTCCTTGTCAACCAGCCAGGGAACAATACAGGAGGGGGAGAATCTTTTCTAGCCAGTACAGAATTTTGGGTGATCAACATGATAAAATTCTGCTCCAATGAGGCCACCATGTCTGCCTTGATTTCTGCAGGACCACTTCTGCCTTTACACTTCAGAGCCAGCTCTAGTAGCTGTTTCACCTTCTTCTCTGAGAAGTCTCGTTCCACAATTGGACAGCCTTGGCTTTATCCAGTGACCCTACTGGGAAATGCTTGATCCTTCAGTGGCGTACAATACATTAAATCATTGTGGCTGGGAATACAGACTCTCTTTTCATTTGTCAGATTTAACAGCATCAGATAGGAAAGATTCCCAGAATCCATTATGAGATAAAATAATTAAACCGTGTTTCATCTAAAGCATTCTTTCATCTTTGAAGTTTGATATTAGTGGGAAAGGACAAAACACATCACAGGGAAGTGTTGCAATTGCTATAAATTGTCCTGCCTCCTCGTTACAAGAGCTGACAAATATTTTTTAAAAAGAGACTTTGAGCAAATGCAACCCAAATGCCTGAAAACTTCGGCCATTTTGGAGAAGTACTGAATAATTTAAATACAAAGAAATATTTTCCAGAGATTATCCACAATTCCATTATGCACTTTAGTAAGGGGGGGGGGGTTGAGAAACCCTGTTGGAGACTATTAACTTCCAATGAAGAAGCAGGTTCCCAGACTAAGCAAACAATTCGCTCTATGTTGAGATTGCAGCTCTTCCTCAATTGGATTTCAATACATATTTGTAAAAATGTAATATTTCTTAATAAATGTTTCTAATAAATTAATCTATTTCGATGTAGATAAGTTAAATAATGCTCCACCAACTGAATCCTTCACTATTGAAAGAACCATGGATTGGAGAAATGAAACACAGCCATGGGTTCTCTATATTTAGGTTATACAGTTGGACAGATTTGGTCCAGTTTTATATATCTGAAGACTGGCAGAATCAGTCCTGTTGAAAATAGCACAGATCAAACTTTATAAATTCCTTTAATGATGTCCTGCCTGGCCCATTCACAGTATGTAACAGAATGAAGATGCCGTCAATCTTCATTCTATTGATGAAGGTGCCTATGGTGTTCTGTTTTTGATAGGGCTTTCTTTTTTTTTAGTTTTTTTTATTCTCATACAGACATTTTCACATATTTATCATCTCATTTCTCATTTCATTCTTTTACAAAATCTTTATACATATATTCTATATTTATCTTATTGCTTTGTTAGTTCAAGGCTGCTTTTTTTGCCATCTTCCCTTCCAGGGGCGGGTTGCTCACTTACCTATACTGGTGCGCTGCGCATGCATCTCCACATTTTAGGCGCACGCGCGCTTGTTATGCACGCGCCCCCCCTCACGTGATTTTGCTTCTGCGCATGCGCGGAAGCAAAATCTTGCCAAAATCTTGCGAGGGGACGCGCACGCGAGATTTTGGCGTGATTTTGCTTCTGCGCATGTGCGGAAGCAAAATCTCACCAAAATCTCACACGCGTGCATGTCCCCTCACGAGATTTTGGCGCGATTTTGGTTCCACGCATGCGCAGAAGCAAAAAAGCCCAAAAATTCTCACAAAAAGATGGTGACGTGCGCGACAGACTGGCGGCGAAGGCACTGGAGCGGCCGCGTGCAAATTGCGCAATCGGCCGCTCCCTACTGGAGCTACACACCAGACAGCTCCGGTAGGAACCCACCACTGCTCCCTTCCCATCTCATACAGCCCTCCCTTCTTTCTTCTTCCCTTCCCTTCGCCTTTCTCTTTCTAAACCTACTTCCCCTCCCTTTCTCCTTCTCCTCTTCCTGACTTCCCCTCCTGCCCTCTCTCCTCACTCTTCTCCCCTCTTCTCTTCTTTCCTCCTCCTCTTTCTTTCTTCTTCTTACTCCTCTCTTCCCTTCCTCCTTCCTTTGCTGTACTTTCTCCATTTTTCTGGGATGATATTCCAGCAACCTTGAATTCTTTTACACAGTCTTACTTTTTTCATATTTTATTTCCCATATATTCCTTTAATCTATTTCTTTTATTGTTATGTGTTTGTCTATTAATACACTTCAAATTTAAGATTTTCTTTCCCTCCCCTTCCGTATCCCCTCATCTCTTTCAAGTGTTACATCTGGGTTACATCATTCAGTGTTTGATAGGACTTTCTAATGTACTATTGTCAATTGCAGAAACAGATGGAAATGTGTCACTGATCAAATGCTTCCTGTTCTTATTTTTAAACAATCACCATCAACAAGTGGACATCTCACTCAACTGTTAACATTTCATATGTCCCTAAATTTTAAATTATTTTAATCAATTGAAATGGCAAAAATGTTTTCAACCATTTATTTTTATTCTTTCCTCTTCAACTGTCTTAGGAAAACATTATCTAAAAGGGCTGACAAAATAACAGAATTGGACCATCTGGTTAGAAGCTATGGAGCAAAAAGACCTACAAAAGGAAAATTACCTCAATTTAGCCCTATGGGGAAAAAATGGGTAAAGGCTTGGAATGTTGCTGACTGCTCCATTCTTAAATCCCCATTTTGCCTCCCATCTGATCATACAACCCAGAACAGAACATGGGCCGCTCTACCTGTGCTTCGCAATGACCATGTTTTGTATGGTTACTGGTTAAAAATGGGTTAGGAAGAAGTTCTGTTTTCCTTATCTTGTTGGCTTGTGCAGAGTAGGGAGAACTGATGGAGAAATCTACAGAGTCAATGTCTGTAGAGATTCTCAGTCATCCAGGTCATGGTTGTCCCAAAGATGCTTTTTTTCAGGAGGCAACTGGACTTTCTTGTTTTTTCTTTGAAGATGTTTCGGTTCTCATCCAAGAAGCTTCTTTAGCTCTGACAGAATAGTGGGGAATGGAAGGATTTATATTCCTTGCAGACAGCTGGTAATTTGCATCCTTTTAGAGGGTTGTTGAAGCACTTGGAGGTTTATCTGTGTCCTCAGGGTCATCTGAGTAGTGCTCCTGGTTCCTGTAGTCTGCAATTTTTTCTCTGGAAATTCATTCCTACTCCCATACCATTCAAAGGGTGTTCATCCCAAATTGTATAGCTAAAAGTCTGTAGAGATTCCCAGTTGCCTCCTGAAAAAAAAAGCACCTTTGGGACAACCATGACCTGGATGACTGAGAATCTCTACAGAGATTCAATGTCAGGAATCTTATCTATCTACAAAATCTTGCTGTACTGAGTGATGAGTGAGTCTGTTGAGTCGGATGTGGTTGATTGCAAAATGAAGGTGGAGAATCAAGGCATCTGCACCATTGATTAGTAGTACTTTAATCTCTCTCTCTCTCTCTCTCTCTCTCTCTCTCTCTCTCTCTCTCTCTCTCTCTCTCTCTCTCTCTCTCTCTCTCTCTCCCTCCCTCCCTCCCTCCCTCCCTCCCTCCCTCCCTCCCTCTCTCTCTCTCTCTTCATAAGGATTCAACTAATTTTTGAAATGTTAGGATTATTTTATTGACTCCCCCCCCCCACTATCTGTGGAAATTCTCAGTCATCCAGGTCATAGTTGTCACAAAGGTGCTTTTTCAAAAGGCAACTAGACTGCTTTTTCCTTGAGGAAGATGTTTCACTTCTCATCCAAGAAGCTTCATTGGTTCTGGCAGGATGGAAAGATTACTTCTGACAGAATGGGGGTGAAGGTCGGAAGGATCATATTTCTTCTTTGCATTCATCTGGTCATTAGTACTCTCCCTGAGAGCTCTTGAGAGCACTTGGGGGTATATTTACACTGTACCCTAAGTGCTGCATGGGATTCATTCAGATTCTCATCCAGATGCCACTGAAATTGACAGACATGTCTCTTGAAATCTGATCCTGAGTCCTGAATATGTACAGTCAAAACTGGATTGTCTCCACTGTTTTAAAACCACTGGCAAAGCATATAATCCAAAGGAAAAAAAGTGTTTTGCAGTTACACAAACTTTATATGTACATGAGGGGCTTAGTCCATCTGAGTCTTTGTTAGCAGTATCATCTCCATCATCAATTAATTTGAGGTTATTTCTGATTGAAGTTAATATTATCATGGGCATCTTGTGTTCAAATGTGAATGTCAGATAAGGTATATTTTACAGATTGGAGCCTTTGTGATTTTCCAGGTTCTTTGTTGTTCTTAGCTTTGTAGAGCTTGGCACTATTGCACCGTTTGTGGGTAGAACGAATCAGAGAGTGAAGTAGGGGATAAAAGGAGATTATTTATTAGGTGTTTGAAGGCAATAGCTTTTAATGATTGGAAGAGAAATGGCACCCATTTAAAAAGAGCAAAAAAAGTCAACAGAATCCAGAGTTATATACAAAACTATACTCTCCCACAAGCAGAACAGCTAAGCTGAAGTGAAACAATAAAGAAGAATCTCATATTAACATTTGGGAGAATGTTCATTATTCAGATCAAATCTAACGAGGTGTTCCTTGACATGGTGAGCTCTGATCTTATCTTTTACTGTGGCACAGAAAACAGACTGATATAATTAAAAACGAAGAAAGGGAAAACTCGAAGTGTGAGTATACACATTTCATATGTACTGACTTGAGTTACATACAAAACTCAGTGGCTGAATTTTTATTTTCCGTTCCCTAAGAATTCTATTTCAAATCTTGCCTGTGTAGCCAGAGGCCATTATAGCAAGCTTACCCCAAACAGTAGATTCCGTTCCCATAGAATAGAATAGAATAGAATAGAATAGAATAGAATAGAATAGAATAGAATAGAATAGAATAGAATAGAATAGAATAGAATAGAATTCTTTATTGGCCAAGTGTAATTGGACACACAAAGAATTTGTCTTTGGTGCATATGCTCTCAGTGTATATAAAAAAAAGATACATTTGTCAAGAATCATGAGGTACAACACTTAATGATTGTCATAGGGTACAAATAAGCAGGAAACAATCAATATTGATATAAATCGTAAGGATGCAAGCAACAAGTTATAAGTGGAGGAGATGGGTGATAGGAACAATGAGAAGACTAATAATAATAGTAATGCAGCCTTAGTGAATAGTTAGACAGTGGTGAGGGAATTATTTGTTTAGCAGAGTGGTGGCGTTCAGAAAAAAACTGTTCTAATGTCTAGTTGTCTTGGTGTGCAGTGCTCTGTAGCATTGTTTTGAGGGTAGGAGTTGAAACAATTTATGTCCAGGATGTGAGGGGTCTGTAAATATTTTGACAGCCCTCTTTTTGACTCATGCAGTATACAGGTCCTCAATGGAAGGCAGGTTGGTAGTAATTGTTTTTTCTGCAGTTCTAATTATCCTCTGAAGTCTGTGTCTGTCTTGTTGGGTTGCAGAACCAAACCAGATAGTTATAACTGTGCAGATGACAGACTCAATTATTCCTCTGTAGAACTGTATAAGCAACTCCTTGGGCAGTTTGAGCGTCCTGAGTTGGCGCAGAAAGAACATTCTTTGTTGTGCTTTTTTGATGATGTTTTTGATGTTAGATGTCCATTTTAGGTCTTGAGATATGATAGGACCTAGAAATTTGAAGGTCTCTACTGTTGATAATGTGTTGTCTAGTATTGTAAGAGGTGGTAGTATGGGAGGGTTTCTCTTAAAGTCTACCACCATGTCTACGTTTTTGAGTGTGTTCAGTTCCAGATTGTTCTGTTCGCACCACGAGGCTAGTAGTGCAACCTCCCGTCTGTATGTGGATTCATTGTTGTCTCGAATGAGACCAATCCAGAGGTGAAATCCAGCAGGTTCAGACAGGTTCTGGAGAACCGGTAGCGGAAATTTTGAGTAGTTCAGAGAACCAGCAAATACCACCTCTGGCTGGCCCCAGAATGGGGTAGGAATGGGGATTTTGCGGTATCCTTCCCCTGCCACACCCACCAAGCCACGCCCACAGAACCGGTAGTAAAAAAAATTGGATTTCACCACTGGACCAATCACTGTTGTATCATCTGCAAACTTCAGTAGTTTAACAGATGGATCGTTTGAGATGCAGTCATTGGTATATAGAGAGAAGAGAAGTGGAGAGAGCACAGAGCCCTGGGGACTCCTGTGCTAATTGTACAGGTATCCGATGTGATTTTGCCTAGCTTCACCTGCTGTTTCCTGTCTGTTAGGAAGCTTGTGATCTACTTATAAGTGTGTTCAGATACTGCTAGCTGATTTAGTTTAGTTAGAAGAATGATGGTATTGAATGCTGAACTAAAGTTCTTATGCTGAATGCTGAATGCTGAATGCTGAACTTAATGTTCTTAAATAACATTTTTTTCTGGAAAAGTCATCCTTTATTCACTTATTTGTTTGCATTAAGCTTCCAGACAACTTCATTGTTAGATTACTGGACTTCAGAGTTGTTGTGTTTAGCTCTTACACAATTTTGGACTTGATTAATAATTATATTCTGTAATTAAATCAAATATAATAGTCGCCTCTCCAGGGTAGGCAAGCAAAGTGTTCCTACAGCTTTTCAGAGTTCCTGTTGTTTTAATTAAACTCTGTTTGCAGGTTTAGTTCTTTTATTTCTACCTGTTAATCCTTATTTGGGGAAATAGGTGTCTGTTCTGTTCTTATTTTATGGTAACAAAAAGAATATTAAAAAAAATAGGAGAATATCAATAAATAAAGTACTGCATGTGTCTGAAAACAGGATCTGACAATGTGACAGCTTTAGCGAGGCAATTCAATGGACAAGTAATAATAAATTAATTGCCCATAGAGCAATTAATTCATCATTTAATCCCTCCTCTGTGATCAACAGTGACTAATAAAATGAGCTAAATTTGCAAACAACAATCATTTGTCCATGACATTTATAAAAGGCAGCTTTTCCATGAAGAAACTTTATAGTAAGAATTGATAGCATGAATGATATAGCAATACTAATGCTAGAAGTGCCTGTAGGTGCTAATTCTGCTCACCCCTAAATCTGAAATAGAAATTTCTCAGCAACATAAAAGGATTTGTGGTACTATCAACTTTGTTAATTACTAGCTTCAATAGAAGTTCTTTCACCTCATTCTAAAGAAAGGCTATGAAGAGCCCTTTTGAGTAGAAGACAAATCCATCGCTTTCAAGACCTCAGCAGCGAAATCCATCACACTATTCCCTTTCTTGGTAAACAAAAATTATATACAAAGCACAGAAGAGGAATAAGAAATAAACTATAAGATAAGAAAAAGTGTGGGGTCCTTGGGGCTTTCTGAGCTTGGCTGTTTTCTGGTGGACATTTCATTACCCAAACTAGGTAACATCATCAGGGCAAGACTAGCAAGAACATCTACCAGAAAACAACCAAGGTCAGAGAGCACCAAGGACCCCTCATCTTTGATCCTGCAGTATCATATCCATCTACCACTGGATACTTTTCTTCTTTAAACTTCTCAGCTCCCTTTTTTCCCAGAATGTCATCAACTACACTCAAAACAACTTCCTTAGTCTTCCCCTTTTTCTTGAACTATCTCTTCTTCTGCATATATTTCTTTTGCAGCTTAGTTCTTGTTCATTCTTTGCACATGCACATGCACATATGAACAAACTTCCCTCAGTGTAGTTCTTTTATACTACTCACTCACTTTTGTGTTCCATTTACCTTCATTACCCATTTCCTTTTGACAGTATCTTTTCTTGTTTTATGCCGCCAGTTTTTACGTATCCTGCTGCTATTGGGCTTACCTTTTACATTACTTTTGATATGTCCAACTCTCATTTCCACATAACAAAGAAGGCAGAAATGTGCTCTTATATGTCTGCAGAGATTCTCAGTCATCCAGGTCATGGTTGTCCTAAAGTTGCTTTTTCAGGAGGCAACTGGATTTTCTTGTTTTTTCTTTTGAAGACGTTTTGCTTCTCATCCAAGAAGCTTCTTCAGCTCTGATAGGATAGTGGGGAATGGAATATAATATAATGTAATGAATATAATATGATGTAATGGAAAGGAAAGGAATATAAATCCTTCCATTCCCCACTATCCTGTCAGAACTGAAGAAGCTTCTTGGATGAGAAGTGAAACATCTTCCAAAGAAAAAAAAAACAAGAAAGTCCAGTTGCCTCCTGAAAAAGTACCTTTGTGCTCTTATATGCTGTATTTTTTTTAAAAATGGATTTTTAACTTCCCTTGCTCGCAACATATGCCATAGTAGTTTTTATGTAAACTGAGATTTCTCCATAGTGCATTTGATTTAGGGTGCTCTTTCCATAACGCATGAATACAGGTAGACTTACAACAGTTTGTTTAGTGACCATTCGCTAATTTTCGCGGAACTGAAAAAAGTGGCCTATGATCATTTTTCACACTTACTAGTGTTTCAGCATCCCCATGGTCACATGATTAAAATTTGGACACTTGGCAACTGGATCATATTTATGACAGTTGCAGTGTCCTGGGGTCGTGTGATCATCTTTTGCAACCTACTGATAAGCAAAGTCAATGGGGGAGGCCATATTCACTTAACAACCATCATACTAACTTAACAACTGCAGTGATTCATTTAATACCTGTGGCAAGCAAGGTCGTAAAATGGGGCAAACCTCACTTAACAAATGTCTCACTTAGCAACAGAAATTTTGGGCTCAGTTGTGGTCATAAATCAAAGGCTTCCTGTACCTGTAGTCAGAATTTACAATATTGACTGAGTTCAAGAATCCAGGATTAGTTCCTTTTGCTTGTCTTGTCTTGTCTTGTCTTGTCTTGTCTTGTCTTGTCTTGCCTTGCCTTGCCTTGCCTTGCCTTGCCTTGCCTTGCCTTGCCTTGCCTTGCCTTGCCTTGCCTTGCCTTGCCTTGCCCCATCCCATTCATTCATTCATTCATTAGTATATGTAGTATATAGTATCCATTAGAATAATGGATGGAAGCTGACCAAGGAGAGATTCAACCTGGAAATAAGGAGAAACTTTCTGATGGTGAGAGCAATGAACCAGTGGAACAGCTTGCCTGGAGGTTGTGAGAGCTCCAACACTTGAGACTTTCAAAGGAAGATTGGACTGCCATTTGTCCAAAATGGTGTAGGGACTCCTGCTTGAGTGGGGGGTTGGACTAGATGACCTACAAGGTCCCTTCCAACTCTAATAATCTGTAATCTGTAATCTGCAATCATTTATTTATTTATTTATTTATTTATTTATTTATTCATTCATTCATTCATTCATTCATTCATTCATTCATTCATTCATTCATTCATTTGATATATATGTCTCCCATTTTGCTATCCCTCTTTTGTGATACTCTCTCATTCCACTCCTATTATTATTTTTTACTGTATACTATTGTGAATACATGGGCTGGGCTAGGTGGCAGTGGTAGCGATGGTGGGGAATCAGTGCTTGTATGTTTCAGTAATCTTCCTATATCAGCCTCCTCTCCGAAATAGTTCCAGAACCACCTTCTGCACAAATGAACTATGGGAAAGAGATGTTTTCTCAATGGAGCTACAGGGTTGCTTGCCCATGATGGTTAAATTTGAAAAACAACGGGCAAATCGGCTTGACCTTTGTCTGGAACTTTTTCATTTTTCACACGTCTCCATCAAATGTCAGGTCTGTGCTTCTCCCACTGATTTCAGAGATGTTTCACCAGGACTTTGAGCTCTGAATCATCCTCCTCCATGCCAACCATCTGCTTGGTCTGCCCCCTCAGAGTCTGAAATTAGATGACGGAGGGAAGGGAAGGGCTGGTTTTTTTCAAGTGTGTCCATTAATGTTTGTCAAGGAAATCTGGGTGGCAAATTTTCCATTTGCAATCTTGGACTATTAAAGCTGGCAAAACAACAGGATTTCAAAGGAGGGAACAGAAGGGGGAAAAATAGTCTGGAAGAAGAAATGAAGGAAGGGCAGGAGAGAGAAGAAAGGGTTGGAGAGAAATGAAAACAGTGACATGCTAGTGGAACAAAAGGACTACAGGTAGTCCTCAACTTACAACCATTTGTTTACTGACCATTCAAAGTTACAACAACATTGAAAAAGTGACTTATAACCCATTTTTCACACTTCTGAGCATTGCGGCATCCCCAATGTCACATGATCAAAATTCAGAAGCTTGGAAACTGACTCATATTTATGACAGTTGCAGTGTCCTGGGTCATGTGATCCCCTTTTGCAACCTTCTTATAAGCAAAGTGAATGGGGAAACCAGATTCACTTAACAACTGTTACTAATTTAACAACTGCAGTGATTTGTTCAACAACTGTAGAAAGAAAGGTTGCAAAATCTCACTTAACAACTTCTAGCTTAACTACAGAAAATTTGGAGATCAGTTGTGGTCATATTTAACAAGTTCCCTATCTGATCCTTATGAGATTTCATTGTGTTCCAGAAGCACCCGAAAGCCAGTAGAAGAAGCCATACTAGACCAGCTAGCAATAGCAATGGCACTTATATACTGCTTCACAGTGCTTTACAGCTCTAAGTGGTTTACAGAGTCAGCCTATTGCCCCCAACAATCCGGGTCCTCATTTTACCAACCTCGGAAGGATGGAAGGATGAGTCAACCTTGAGCCAGTCAGGATCAAATTCTTGGAGTGAGCAGTGAGTTACTGCAGCCTGCAGTACTGTATTCTAACCACGACAAAGAATATTGAGTCAAATATTTTATTCTCCATCCTAGCCTAGACCCATACTTCCAGGAAACACCAAGTAGAGCCTGAAGGCAGCCAATGATCTTTCTTGTTCTTATTCTCCTGTGCCTAACATTCAGAAG